>JAOTQJ010000049.1:23559792-23589571 GCA_025642045.1 Solanum sejunctum | reverse complement strand
GAAGAAAATAATTTATAGAGAAACTTTTTTTAGAACTTTACAAACATGTTTATACTTTAAAAGTAAAAATAATTATAAAAATAAAATAAAAAATTATTAATTTTACCTTGATTTTATAAATTAATAAATAATTTAAAATAATTAATATGAGATAGAAAAAATAATTAAAAATGTCTAAAGAAATGAATTTTAACAAAAGCTTTTGACGGGAAGATATGACATAAAGGTCAGTGCTTAATTGTAGAAAGTCATAAAGTCACCCACAAATATCCAAAGATTTATTTAGCACCATTAAAATCATTGACAAATTGTGATGGTACAACAACCATTTTGTTATGGATTTTAGTTTGAAATTTATTTTCTCCCATTTTGTCGTGCCTGTAGACCAAACTAGACTCTATTTTCAACTTTGATTTTCCTTATTAGTTCACTTTGTTTGAAGACTTTAAAATTTTCACTTTGTTTCAACTTTGATTTTCCTTATTAGATGTACTGTGCAACACGGGAGTTAAAATTTTCGCCGAGGAGATTCAAAGTATGAAAACTTTAAATAATTCAACATTTATTATATACTAAAAATAGTTCAAGCCACCATTAAAAAATATAGCGGAACGAATGAGACTGCTCATTTCTTAAATAGAGAATTCAGATTCAAGTCTTGAGTATAAAAAAATATTTGATAAAGAGAGGCTCCTTCAAAATGGCGGCCTAGTAGTTTAAATCTATAATAGTTAGCTCTATTGAGAGTTTTAGATGGCGATGAAATATTTAAATAAAGTAAGATAAAATAACACTCATCCCTACCCCAATTTATATGAATTGATTTGACTTGAAATAAAGTTTAAGAAAGAAAGAGAGAGAATGTTTTGAAACTTACGATCTAAAATACTCCATTCATCTAATAATAGTTATCTATTATTGATTTGACATAAAGATTAAAAAAAGTTAAAAGGTTAGATACAAAATAAAAAATTATTTATTAATTATTATAAGTTAAATAAATATTATTGTATATCTCAAAATAATAAATTATTTATTAATTATTATAAATTAAATAAATATTATTACACATCTTAAAATAGTATAATAAATAAATAAATAAATAAAGATGAACAAAAAAAGTAAATTATAAATATATTTATGTGATCAAAAATTATTTTCTTAAGGTAAAATAAATATTTTTTTAAAAATTAAATTATTACTTAATATAAAAATATATAATTCTATTTTAAACTAACTAAAAAGGAAATGAGTAAGGGTGTATAAACAGGAAGGGTTACAAAATATCTAGGAGTGAGATGAAAATTGTCAACCTTCATTTTTAACCATGGAATTGAGTCGGGTCATTTTGATGAGTCATGTCATGGACTACATATGGCCCATTTAAGTAGATTATAGCCCACTAGAACCAGAAAAAGAACAAAGAAAATTTAAATTTGGAGTCCACCATTCATGTGAAGGAATTTAAACACTTCAAATCTATTGTCCTCTTTGATGACCGGCCAAAATTTCAATTTTCATCAGATCTCCTTAATCTGATCCTCAGCTGTCAGTCTTCTTCCTTCTGGATTACTTCAATCTTCTAACTTTATCTGATTATAAATTCCCATTTGACTATCCATTGATATTCCAACGGTTTCAAATTTCTTCATTCAATTTGGGAAGATTGGTCGATCTGATTTCTTCAATCTTCATTAAAGACTTTAGTCCTTTTTATTTTCAGGTAAAATCTTGAAATTTTTGACCCAAATGGTCTGTTTATATAGCTCAATTCCTCCAACAGACCCAAAATTAACCAGGGCAAAATCCAAGAATTCAACTGTCCCCTTTTCAAAATTGAGGCAAATCAATCAGCTGGACAAGAAAAAAAACATGCCGTCAAGTGATTGTGAACAGCCTCACTCTGCTATCATTGATGTGGTGATGTTGATTGCCGTGATTGGTGCTTCTGGGGTTTTGTTGTATCCCTACATAAATCTTGTGATGCGTATACTGTTTGAATTTTTCCGAGATGTTTCTGATGTGGTGAAAGAGGAATTTTTGCGGGCTCCAATGGTGTTTATTTGTCTAGGACTTAGCATGTTTTTTGCTGTACTTGCTCTTTTAGCAGTGACAGTATGTACAACAGGCAAAGGATGTGGGAGGACAGGTTGTCGTCGGCTTAAGAGAGCTGCTGAATTTGATATACAGCTAGAGACAGAAGATCGTGTAAAGAAATCAAATCTCAGCCCCAAAAATGGAAGAGTTAAAAAGGGGATATTCAGGTTACCTGTAGATTACCATCAAGAATTGGAAGTTGAACTTAAAAGAATGGCTCCGCCTAATGGTAGAGCTATTCTTGTGTATCGAGGCAGGTGCGGTTGCTGTATAGGTACAATGGAAGTGTCTGGACCAAGGAAGACTGGAAAGTTTAAGAAATAATTATAGGAAGCATATTTTGGATACTGTAATAATCAGATGATGATGTCTGATCTTATCTGAAAAGTACTAGACCATTTTATAAGTTTATATAAATGAGTAGAAATGATTACAAAGAACAGCAAAATGTAGCAGGGTAATCTGCCGTTTCGGCTACCATTAGTGTATTATTTGGGCCATAGAAGATGTGTTTTGTTTGACATTGTTGGTTGAGAATCTATCTATGGCTCTGCTGTTTTACCAGTTTATCTATCCCCAATAGTTAATTCATGCTGACAAGTCCTATAGGTTCAGTTTATTTATGGTTTAAGTATCCTCCTTCTGAAGCATTAGGAGTGCTTTATATCGCCTTCTTGCAAACTGATTTTATCTGTTGTTATTTGCTTATATTGATGGCTACATCCTGCAAATTAGGTTCCAAGGAATAGTCAGAAGTAATCAGTCTTCAATGTTTAGTACTTTCTCGAGCTGTTAAAAATAGTTAACACCAGATGATCATATTGAAGTTGCTCGAATTGCCTAGATACGTCAACTACTAAAGTTAGCAAGGAATGAAACTATTTTCCATGTACATAATTGATGTGTTGAGACTAGGTATATCGGAAACAACCTCTCTATCCTATAAAGGTAGGGTAAGGTTTGTGTACATTGTATCTTCCCTAGACCTCATTTGTGGGATTGCACCGAGTATGTTGTTGCAATTGTTTGTACATAATTGATGTTCTTGTAATGGCAGTTTAGCTCAATTAGTTCGACATTTTTTCAGTTTGTTGTCGATATATGATGGCCTAAACTGCTTTGCACGTTTTTACATCCTGTAAATTGCCTTATCCTGATTCCTGAAGATGATATTTTCTGGTCAATTGGGCTAGATTTGGAGTCAATTAGCTGATTATCAATGTACTTTTGTGCTACTTGAAATGTCATTGAACATTCAAACCAGAGTGATAGATGTTCAGTTGATTATCAAGAAAATTCGTGTAAATTTGAAGAAGATAACTACTATTACGAATAAATCGTTGCTGGCTATCATTTAGAGATTACCATTATCATCAATCCGCTCTCTTATTAACTAGACTAACATTAGAAATAAACCAAAATATAAAGCGCAACCCAAGAAGCCCACAGTGTATCTAGCTGTTTGTTCATCTGACTCATATAATTCCAGATACTGATCAGTACTACTCTCTGGCGAACGCGATTTGCTCCCGAGCCTCTCGACAGTCATAGGCATCTCATACCTGCAAACTGGACAGGATGCACGTATATTCAACCATAGGTTGATACAATCGGAATGACAACGATGTTTACATAGCAACTCTTTAGCTTTTTCCCCAACTTCAAATTCTACCAAACAAATTGCACATTTACTCATCTGTTCTTCTTCTACGATTTCAACAATTGGTAGTGCCTCTATCAATTCCTGTGTCCCCGGTGGTGGAGGCTCGTCCTCATTCTCAACGGTTAAAATCCAAGTACCATCAGAGTGAGATCACGAAACGAAAACATCGCATGGTAAAATAAAGTGCTTGCTATAGGATGGATGAGTGTATATATAGTGTATATTCTCGAACCTATTTCTAGTTGGATTGGGAATAGAATGCTTTTAACAACTAGGATGGGTGTATATACAGGGGTCGTTTGGTGTAAGGAATAAGAACAAATAATCTCCAAATAAAATTTTAGTGATATTTAAATGGGCGTTTGGTTGTCAAATGAGGAATAATTTATTCCATGACTAATAAATAGTGAAGGGATAAGTTGTCCCTTATAATAGATGGTATAATAATTCCATCATAATTTGTGATGGGATAAATTTATAAAATAACAAAACTAACCTTCTTTTTTATCACTTTTTGACTTGTGTATTTACAAGACATTGCAGCTTGCCATAATATCTCTGTAGATAATCTAGAGAATATTCAAATCAAGTCAACATAATTAAGTTGCAATGTTTTTAAATAATAGTAGTAATTCTTTTGAACTCGCATACTACTTGCAATAAGTATTTTATAAGTTCCCTCTAGAAAAAAAATAGTACTAATGCGTCTTTGATTAAATAAAAAAAGAAAAATCTTCCTTATTCAAAAAATAAAAAATAAAAAAATAATTAAGCTATCAGGTAAATGTTTGCTTTAAAAATGAGTAATTAAAACTTTAGCAATTGATATTTAAAACACACAATAAAAGAGAATTTTTAGAATCAAACAATTTATGTTGAGAAAGTATCCTATGGATACTATTTTTAGTGAAATAAATCAAAACACTCAAAAAAACCTATTATCAAAATAACTTATCCCAACATAATTTATATTCAAACCAAACGACCCGCATAGTGTATATTAGGAAACCTAGTTCTAGTTGGATAAGGAATAATATACTTTTAACAACACTAATTATAAAACATTTAGAATTAAGGGTGCCTGATGGTATAATTTTGGTACGGTGGAGCCAAAGATTGACTATTTTTTTGGCCTTGGAGTATGATAGAATAAAGCAAAATGACTCTTTAAACTACTTGCGTTTTTTTCATTTGTGAAGTAGCAGTTAGTCAATGCAACTTTCGACGCTCCTCATGAGTCATCTGGAAACAGCCACTTTATATTTTTAAACATAGGGATTAGGCTGCGTACATACGACCTCCCCTCACCCCGCAATGAGCGGGAGCCTTTTGAGGCACTGGGGTATGTTATTGTTATTGTTGTTTGGTTACTCTATGAATTTATATCATATGAATTCTTCGGTAATTTCATTGTCTATAAATTAAAATATGATTTTTCAAAATCTTTTTACACCTCTTGGTTTTTATCGGATATTATTTTAATTCGATTAAGTTTTAGTAGTGTAAATTAAAAATGCTCTTTAGGAAACATGTTTTATAATGAGTAAATATGATTAAAACCTTATCAATCATATATATATATATAGGATTGACAGCTCATCTACTTGGCGCCACCAGAGCCACCGATCCCTTTTCCTTATAGATTTACAATTATACCCTTCTCTTCTCTTGCACCCTAAGAACCCCTCAAACTTGCCTCTTCGCCCCTGTTGGGCCTTTTCATATATTGTATCCCTTTACTCATTGGATGCCTCCTGTACTACACTTCCAGCTAAAGTCGTACCAGTGTTCTCGACCATTGGCGGTGAAATTTTTTATCGTGAATTGCAATGGTTGGAGCACCGTAATAAACAGGAAGAAATTGCCTGCTTTAGAGGGCCCCCAAATTGGCATTAACGTAGTAAAACTAACCAGAGGATCAATGATGCGGCAACATTAGAATCCGATGGCTACTGAAATTTGAATAGCAATTCAAGGAGAAGGAATGGTGAACACTGAAATCGAGGAGGGGTGCAACAACATGAGGTTTAAAGTGGAAGAAGGAGATGTATTTGATGACTATTGTGCCAAAGTTCCATCCTATGGCTCAAATGGCTTTCAACAACAATTCATTTATGTTTGTGGGGTTTAGCACAACTACAAAGAAACATCATCCTCAGTATCTAGCGGAGAAAGCTTCGGTCCGCAGAACGTTGGACAGGCACATCGTGGAAGCATCTTTCAATGTGACTAACACAACAAGGATCAGATTGGAAAGGCAGTTCCGTTGAGGCTTAAAACGTAAGAATTACCAGATCGGAAAGAAGCCGGCGGAAATTTTTAATGGAGATTGATTCACAAACCTCGGAGCTAGAGAGCCTATTCGAGAAAAATTCTAATCTTTCGTACGCTCATCAAAAGGCGTGTACAAAAGGAGTATTCAAGATATAGTCACGCAGGAAACGTAACTCAGTAGATAGATGAAATTGGAGCAGCCGCACAACACTTGGAGATTACCAATGAACGATCATGAAACTTGGCGTCCTTTAAACGCTCCATCAAAATAGGCCAAATGGATTGATTGTAAGCACTGTTAATGAGTCCAAAGACTAGACAAATATTTCTAACGAGATTATATTACTACAACTACGACAACCGCATTAAGTGTGACAAGATAGGTTGCTGGAAACAAGATTGAAAAGTTTTACATCAGCAACGCATTGTAGCCGAAAGAGAAAAAGTAGAGCATCGCAGTACATTCAGGGGACATTGGCACTCAACGCTGCCCTACCGCACCATCCAGGTATGTAGATCAAGTCTACACTTTTTCATCGTTCCTTCTTACCTACGTCTTTTTTTTCTTTGATACCGCTTCCATACGTCTTCCATACACTTCCTATGCAATCACCAACCTTCTATACGTCCTAGCAAATGGATACATATTTCCATCTCCATATTTCATAGGCTACTCCCTATCTTCAACATCATATGCTCTTATGGCTCAGATGGATACGAACCAACATGAATATTCTTCTACTTTTATTACGTTATTAGCAGTATGGCATATTGTCTTCTCTCGGAAATGGATACAACGAAGGATGACTGGTCGGTTAGGGTCCTGTCGGATGTGGTAATTTAGAAACTACAAATGAAACAACGAGTTGATAAGCCGAGACCTCATTGATGAAAAGGTAATGCATTTTTAATATTTTTAAAATTTCAGAGTGAACAGTTAGTTAACGTGAAGTATTAATTGAACCAGCTTCAGAGAAAAGTTATGCCAAAATTGTGTGATCATTATTAAAATAAATTCAAACCGGCCAAAAGTAGTGGTGAATATAGACAAGTTTCTAACTCAGTTAACAATTACCTCATTCTAGATAACCATCGTCCAAAAAATACATGAAGAGAATGTTCATATCCCTGAAATGGTTTCTAATTTATTCAACCATACATGAGTCGTTCAAGGATCAATAACAACAATGTGTTATCACGTATCCTAATTCCTAACGTTGTTGAATTCGACATTAATCTGGGGAATTGAAAACCAAAATAACTAGCCAAACTCATCTTGCAAATGTGGGTACTGCTTATGCTGAATTGGTGACATAGAGAGCACTGGCTCAAAGTGGAAAAATAATGACATTCAAAGATTGGGAAATATGGGTTAACAAGACCCAAAAATACTAGTGGGCTTATACAGGATTGAAGAACAGCCTCACTTGCGATGTATCCTCGGATTGGCAACAGAAGCCAAATGATTGGCTTTTTAAATTATATTATCAGGCAGATGAATATGTAACAACTTGGAATTTGGAGCCTCAAACATACATCTGCAAATATTGCAGCCCCATCTGATGCATGGAGAAGAGCAACTACAAATTGTTCGGGGAATAACGGAAATGCTGGATGAGCATAATGTTTAGTCAAATTTGTATGGCAAGGGAAACACATATAGAACGACCAGAATGTATGTTTTGCAAGCGCCTCACATTAGAAAGGACCAAAGATCTGTTCCAAAAGATACAAAAAGAGATTTTTAAAAAATGATAAAAACGACAAAAAAATAATAGGCTATTGACAAAACAGTTTACTCACTAAAAATAAATATTACCTGGGCGAAGTGCGGACATTTTACCTAGTTAATAGAGATAAAATAATAAATTTGTTATACCGATTATTATTTCTTTAAATCAAATATTTAATAATTAAGGGCGATCTTATACGTCGCATCTTATACCTACAAATTGGATAGGTTTCATGCATCTCTAACCACCGGTTAATACAATCTGAGTGATAATGATGCTTACATGGCATCTCTTGAGCCTTTTCCCAAACTTGAAAATTCCACCAAACAAATAACACATTCTTCTTCTTCTTGTACGATTTCAACATATGGCAATGTTACTGTTGTCATCTTATGCTGCCGCCGGATTCGCGATCCCTCATTCTGCTCCGCCAGATAGAGTGCATTGCTCAGCGCGTGGAATCGCGCCATAGCTGCCGACGGAGGCCGGGCAAGCTCTGGGGATAATTCCCGAGATCTTCTTCTCCTATTCATCATAACTAATATATTTGATGAACCAAACCAGAAAGATATATACATATATATACAACAACAACATACCCCAGTGCCTCAAAAGGCTCTAGCTCATTGCGAAGTGAGGGGGGGTCGGATGTACGCAGCCTAACCCCTATATATATATATATGTTCTTCTACCTAGTTTTGGTTGGATTTGGAACAGCATAATTTAATAGCCGTAATCCTAAACCAAACGTGTTAGGGTAGAAACTTCCTCTAGCCTCGAGACCTTTAATTTTACCGCTCTAACTGAGTCCTACTCCAAAACGGACATTTTTTTGGGCACAAAATATTGAAAAAGCACCCTTCCTAAAAATACAGATTAAAACAGATACTTCACCATGAATGGACGGACTGTCCCTTACCAACATAACGTCCGTCTACTATCCGTTTTGGAAGCGATCACTCACTGCGAATACATGCACGAAAGACTATTTTACACAAACTATGCATCAAAACAGATATATGCTTATGAACCTCAGCCCACTCTAAATAACTGTCAATGTTAAGATTAAAACAAAATTGCTGCTAACAATAAAAAAGACTATTATACATAGAATTTTAATAGCTCAATCGATCAATTATTTGAATTGAGTTTAATTTCCTACCTATCTTCTCTTTATACAAAAGAAAATGGGTACATGTAATTATGCTTAATAAATAGTACTACTTATTTTGTTTTCAATAAGGGCAGAACAGTAATTAACACATATATTAATGTAGAACAAATTGAGAATACCGTCCTATAAAATTTGCAAAAGATAACGTGTAGCGTTAACAGAATATTTAGGAAAAAGAATTTAGTGTTGTCTTTTGACTTAAAAACTTTCTTTTGTCAATTCTTATAGTTATTTGATAAATTTATATCTATATATGTCTATATTTGTATCTATACTATATTAAAAGCGTAAAAGTCCTTAGAAATATTGTTTGAACTTTTTGCCCTTCATCATATTCATCCCATGAAGAACTCTTCGGCCAATTAATATAATAACTCCTTCAATATTACTAAATATCTATCTTAATTTATCATAATCTCTATAATTTTTGACCTTTTTAAGAAATTACAAAAAAAAATTCTCGGACAGTTATATATTTGCAGGTTTAATGTATCCGAGATCTTATAGATGTAAAAAAAATTTATAATTTGAAAAAAATAGAAATATAATACAATTAGCTCTTAACAATATAATATTTATGTAAAATGTACTTAAAATTAATTTGCAAAACTACTACTTGGTCTGTACCACTTGTGAATAGAATTTTCGAAGATTTGTACTTTCCCTTCCCCTAACATTTCACTTATATGATTTCTACCCGTTCAATGGTGCCATCTTATAATCTTCTACAGTTTTAATTTTATGTTTTCATATACTGATTTATCACTCTTCTTGCTATCCTTCGTCACCAAATGACAATGTAAAGCATTCGCCACATGAAAAATATAAATGTGGAGGCCAAACAAGGATATTTGAAGTATTGAAATATTAAAATAACTGTATTTGAAACAAGAAATCATGATATTTAGAAATAACATGGTGGGTAACTTAATTATGCCTCTTTTAATTGTCACTTCGCTTTTCATGTTCTGCAACTCAACAATTTTATACATTGACGTATTGTTAAAATCATTGTAATTTTTACTCAAAAGCTATTGATACTATTAATTCATTCTCAAATTTATTTTTGTAGACCATCTGATGTTTTTGAAAACTGCTACTGACTTATGTGGGGACAAAAAGAGGTATTACGTACAATTTTCACAACTCTTCAACAAACGTTCAATTTACTTAAACTTGGTATTTTACATATTTCCAACAAATTGTCATCTCTCAGGAAAAAGAGTTGCATACTTTTGGCTTTATACACAGATGAGGTACTGAGATCTTATGCTTTACGTATATTGCGTCAATATACTTTCTATGCCATAATTCTTTTATTTTTCCTACACAAATAATGAAAAACCTGCATGGAACAACCACATTTTGCGAGCTCAATATCAAAAATTCAACTTTTAAAAGTTTATGTGCAGCTGCCATGTTAATATTTGTCTTTTGTATGACATTTGACAAAACAGTTTATGTTAATATTTAACCTAATGATGCCTTTTTTATTTACATTTTAAGAAAGAACCATCCTCGTGCCTTGCATGGGCACCACCACCCTCCTAGTTTCCTTAATAATTAACAACAAATTTCTTTAAGAAACTCATTCTTTAAAATACTTTTAAATTGAGCACATTCGAAAAAAATATTATATATTTTATTCATATGTTAAGTAAATAATTTATTAATTCAAAAACGACAAATAATAATAACGATCAAATCTAATTCTGATTTGAAAATTTGACTACTAATAAATGGAAAAAAAAAGTAAGACAATTCATTCCGAAAAATCACTATAAATATTGCATACAAAATATTCAAGAATCCTTTCCTTTGAGGCTTATATTTCACCAAAAATATACCACTCCCCTTCTCTCTCTCCCCTTCTCTCTGTAGATTGAGTGATATGTGTGTGTATTTATATGTTATTTTTATATTTAGAAAATAGTTTATTAATTTAGAAACAACAAAACAATAATGATGATGTAACTTAATTAGAATTTCAATATTTGACTAATAATACATATTTATACATAAAATACACGACTCAGTAGCAAAAAAAGATAAAATAAAAATAAAAACTAATGTCTACAATTATCATAACAATTTTTTCTACCAATATTTCTTCACTTTTTATTATTAATTAATTAATAACTAGTTTAGAATACTTGTGTTGCATGTGTGCATTATGTTAAGTTTTCTACATGAATTGGATTGGGAAGCACATGAATTGTAGAATCAGGACAATTTTTTTTTTAAAAAAAACAACTGCTTGTTTGTTTAAAGAAGTATCTTTCAAAGAAGAGCAAAATTTCAAATAACATTTATATGACCGTCTTATTTTTTATATAAATAGAATCTATTAATGTGCTTTGCATGTTACTCCCTATTGATTATCAGACTAAAAATTTTGATGACTAATTAGGAGTTCCATCCCAATACTTGTCTGGGATTAACCCTGACATCCAACCTCTACATCTGACATTTGAATCGGGACTCAACTTTCGAACCAAGACTTTGTCTTGGCTCCTAATCCAAGACCCGATCCAACACTCGTCTCAAGACTTGACCCAAGATCTGAATTCTTACCTAACATTCAATTTCGACAATCAACCTCGAATCCTACTCAAAACTCAATCCCAACATTCGACTTTGACACTCAACACTGATTCAAAATTCGATTTAGATATCACATCTCCACTTAGAACCTGATCTGAATTTCGAAGTGAAACCCAACTTTCAATTTGAGATTCAACCCTTACCCGACTTTCAAATTAAAATCTGATCCCATCTAATCCTAACAATCGATATGAGACCCGACCCAACTTTTGACTTGATCTTGTCTAACTTTTGACTCAAGACCCAACTTTTGACATCAAAACATAGACCTGACTTGCAAATAGGGATATGACACTCCCATATCTGACTTTCGACATAGGTACTGATCTCGAATTTCAACTTAGGACCTGACTTTTATTCTTGATTTGAGACTTGACATACGAATCAAAACTTGACCATGAGATTCACCTTTTGAATTGAAATATGATCCTTATGCTCGACCTCAACGATTGATAACATATTTAATACGACAAACATAAATATTTAGAAGAATATCTTTCTCCACGGGGGCCACAATAGTTCCGTTAAATTGAATGAGTATTTGGTCGGTTTAAATATAAATAATAAACTCAATTTAGCGAAGGGTCATGATTGTTTCAATTTGACGACAAATTCGTGTCAGAATATTCCGATAACTTTGCAGCCTTGTGTTGCTATCTTTGAATTAGGGTTCTATCTCGGGAACCCTAAAATCCTGTAGCCATGGATTCTCCTGCTCCCAATCACTTGGATATATTCGATATCTATGGCCGATATTGTGGTACAGTTTTAATAAAGTTTCCTTTTCTTGTCGTTTTAATTTCGTGATTTTTGTTTCTCTATATGGATTATCATTAATTTAGTGCTACTAATGGACTCTGAGTTGAATCTTGATAACTATTTTGAGTTGTCTATATGAATGGGAAATAAACACTCGGTTCAATTTGGACTGATTTCGTCTGAGAAATTATGTGAGGTTCCATACTTTTGTTTATGATCTGGAAGTTCGGTTATCCATTTAATTAACACCCTTTATGAAGGTCTCCATGTTTTTATGTGATGGTCTTGTTGTTCTTGTTTTGCGTTTATTTAACTTTTCATAATTTGTTGAATATTTCAGAACACTTGTGTTTATGTAATAAACAAGTCTGGTATGTAATTAATTGGTGTTTTATAACTTATGTTGCTCTGCTTACTGATGGATTTGTTTTGCAGATATCATGTCAGGGGCATATGCTGCCAGGAACCTACAAGATGAATTGCAGAAAGCAAGATTTACAAGAGAGGCATTGAGCCAGCTTATGAAATTAGTGGATTCAAGTTTGCATATAAGGCATGTATTTGGTAGGACATGGAACTAACAGCACCTTTTGGGGTCTTCTTTGAAGAGTAGACATAGATGTATTTACACAAACTTTGTTGAATCATGGGTCTTATTAATGCATGCAAGGATTCCAAGAGTCCGATACTATATCTATGTCGGTTACCATACGAGAGTTGCACCAATAGTTTAAGTTTCCGCTTTCCCCTTGAAACATTAATGTGAAACTTGCAAATGCTAGACTGATATCAAATAAAAGTTGGGACTTTACACTAGCTTTTAAAACTAAAACATGCTTATGGCAGTTACACTTTTTGGCTTGCAAACACAAAGGTCTGATGGTTGAATGGTTGAACAGGTTCCAACAGATTTGTGAGTTGAACCTATTTGTTTTGATCCTTAGGCCCTTTCAATAAGATATGTTCGTGTCACTTCCGTTTTGACTTTTAAGTAGGAATATGTGTTGTGTTATTACATTGGAAAACCTATATTTTTGTTGGTGCTTTCTGTCTAAATTCTTTTTTGATCATTTTTCTTACTTGTGTTACTCTTTGATCGCCTTTCATTATGTAGGGGGAATAGATAATTCATTTGAGGTTGACAATATTGACAAATTTGCTTTCAATTATGGCAGGGAAACTATCTTTGAAGAAGTATACAAGCTTAAATTGCGGTTGAATTTGGAGGTTTGTTGATTAGATGATGTTATGATAACTGGATTTTCTTTAGTTGGAAACTATCTTATATTTGTCAATAAATATGGAGCTTGGGTTAGGAAGAGGGGGGGTGGGGTGAATTTTTTTTCCTGCTTTTCTTCTGTGTGCGCTTGTAGTTTTAGTGGAGGGGTGCCTTAAAACATTACAAAGTATTTCAATCATCAAAAAAGGAGCTTAGATTGTATTTGCTTTTGTAGGCGGACTTCTCTGAGTTCTCGCGTTTCTATGATTTTGTCTTCTTTGTTATCAGAGAAAATGGACAAAAGAACATCAGTAAGTTGATTACTTGTAGTTGATTTTGCAGCAGTGTGCTCATGCTTCATAAAGCATTTGTATTGCAGTTAGTTCTATTTTCAATCTTTTGTTGAGATTTAAATTTTTTCAGCTGTAAGCAAAGCTGTTACTGCTTGGAAAATAGTTTTAGCTGGAAGATTTCGGTTACTTGACCACTGGTGCTACTTTGTTGAGGTAAGTGTCTGTGACTCTGTTTCTCAAAAAAAAAAAGTGTCTGTGACTCTAATTGATTTGTTGTCATGTGTTCAAATTGCATTGTTTATCTGTTTGTATGTGTTAAGTATTGTGGAATTTAAAGACTGAATAAATTCATCGATTACAGAGGAGGCATGTGCTTGCTCGAAACTTTGCTTCTTTGAGGTTATTTGAGTGGACAATTAGACAATTAGTTAATGGAATATAAACAATAAGGTTTTGTCATCTGATGAATAGACGTTGAAGATCGTGGGATGTTATGTCCAGTGTTGTGAAAGGCGATTACCTCGTCATCAACAGCGAGAGGTGAGGCAAGGTAACCCTTCATTGACTATTAGCTTGGTGCCAAAGCGATCTTCAAAAGACAACGCCATGATGACAATGGCGAGAAAGGCGTCGGCTTTTGTATTTTCTTTTAAAAGAAAAAGACGATCAATTTAGGGTTTTGAAAGTCAAAAGATAATTTTATGGTTTTCTTTCCAAATTTACACCGCTGCACTCTTAGACTGTGACCGCGACTCCAATCAGTCGACTGGACTAGACTTCTCCCATGACCATCCAAACTTTTCCGGTGATTTCAAAGTCCAACCAATATGTATTTCTTCTTCTCCTCTTCTATTTTTTTTCCTTTTCTTCTTTAGATTTCTTCTTCTTGTGTTTTATTTCCTTCTTCTTCTTCAGACTTTCGAGTTTATTCTACTTCTGTTTTATTTCACTGTTTTGACCTATGTTGCGTGGACGATTCGTTTTGGCTCCTGAATCCATCTTGATGCGAACTAGTGCGGGGTGCGGGGTGTGGGGTATATGCCAGATCCGATTAATGCCATTCGGGTGCTTTGACAAGAGTCATTAACAAATTTGAGGGGTGAAACTAAGAATTTGAAACACTCGACGACCTGAAACGGATGGAACTTCGGCAGTATTTTGGTAGACAGAGACGACCAGAGATGGATTGAACTTCAGTGGCATTTGGCACAGAGAGAGAGTAGGAATGTGCTATGGTTTGAGGTCTTCTTGTTTTCATAGAGGTAGTGGGGAGGAAGATGAAATAAAATATATAAACTAGGGTTTTGCAGAGATTTTTCAAATGTCTTGTTTACTCTTTATGCGCTGCAACTACAATTATTTCAACATTTGGGGCCTAAACACTTCTAATGACATTTAACTTTCATGGGCCTATTGTTTGTATAATCAGTGTCATGGACTTTGTTGGACTATTGTATAGTGGAAAAATCTATTAATGACTTGGACAACAAATCTGAATATTATCATTTACACATAATTTTTTTAGCTTTATAACTAGTTAGGAGATAGACTAGGATAACTATTGTCCCATTTTACTCCAAATTGATTTTTACACAATATCTCGCAATTTTAGAATGTCTTTATAAATCTGTTTTTATAGTATTGAGCATTTTAGTCGAATTTCCGCATCTATATCCATCTCGGATTCGTACTCGCGAATATTAACAACAACAACATACCCAGTGAAATCCTACAAGTGGGGTCTGGGGAGGGTAAAATGTACGCAGGCCTTACCACTACCTCATAGAGATAGAGAGGTACTCCCGAATCTTAAAATTTACATTTTTCTATGTTCGACTCTCGTATTTGCACCCAACTTGGATACTGCACCGAGACCAAGCAACGCAAGTCGACTTCTTTTTTGTTTTTTTTTCATTCAAATGCTAGACTTTTGGTATCTACTATCTATTTTCAGTTGTTGCATTGAAATATTTGCTAATATGTTATTGTTATTGAGATTTTGATTATTTATATTTGCAATCAAATATTTTATTTTTTTGGTATTAATTGCGCCGTACTTCAAAAAGGGGAGTGCTTCGTCGCTCACCTCGCCTTGTGGCAAGGCTGACCCTTGTCGCCTTTTGCCGTCCAAAACACTTGTCATGTCATTAGCACTCATGTGAGTTATAGGCTTATGGAGGGAAGAAATAGCAGAACTTTTGAAGGGATAGAACACGTCTATGTATATCAAGGAATAAACTCCCATTTGTAGTTTCTTCGTTTGACCCATGATATTCTTGTTTGTATAAAACGGTAGGTGTTATTAGTGGAGAATCATATTAAGTTGTAGATTCTCTACTTTTACTGTAATGCTTGTATACATGAGATTTTCAAAAAGCAGCAACAACAATAATTAAGCCTTGTTCCAAACATGTGAGGATTCATCATGAAATTGACTAGTTTTAGGTTGGCTGGTGGCCTACCAGCTCCACTCCTTATATCTGCCTTAGGACCGGCAATGTGAGCAAGCTTACCAGTCGGAGGTATGCATGAAAATTTCCCATTATTAATGAAATTTTGCCAAAGAAAAATGTTCTTTTATCTGGTAGATTTCCTTCTTTTTGTTTTTCCTTGTGATTGTGGTTGTTTTTGTTGTCATATGTTTTTGCTTTGGGCTTTGAGGTTTTCAATAGTAGTGGGATTGGCAGCCAATACAGTAGGGCTTGTATTTGTCAACTAACTGCATGGTGGTACCTTACTTTGTGGTCAGGTGACTGCAGAATGTTGCTGACTGCCAATTTTCCTCGGTAATGATTATTGTTTACTGTCTAAATCTACAGAAAAACCAGCGCTTCAATATTTCTGAGGATACTTGGCAGCAACTTTTGGCCTTCAGCCGTTCTGTGCATGAAAATCTCGAAGGATATGATCGGGAAGGTATTAAATTTATGCATTTGTAGCTTTCAATTATCACCATCCAGGACATGTCAATGTTACCCTTAATCATTCCTAATAGAGATGAATTATAGTTTGGTTCTTGAATTTGGTATTTTATATTTCTTCTATTTAAGAAGTTTTTTTTTTTTTTTTGAAAAATTCAATGTGGTATTTATAAGTCATTCTTTTCTGTTCAGATTTATTTCTTTTTAGCCCGTCTCAAAACAATGACATTTTCCTATATCTAGTGATAGTTTAACTTTACAACAACATACCCAGTGTTATCTCTAGGAGGGGGGGATTCCTTCTAGGTCGAGCTCATCGCACTGAGCTTGCCTAGTGCGGGTTACTTCTACTGTGTGATTTGCAAGCTATTGCATAAGAGCAGGGGTTACCGTGCTGAAAACAATTAAGAAAAGAACAAGTAGCAACAATAAGTCATTCGATAACTAAAGCAAAGTAAACAATATGTAGTACTAAATTCAAAGAACAATATAGTAGGAGAGTAATAATAATAATACGGATAAGGGTCATGCTCTCAGTACGTTATTGATATGTCATGTCCTATCTAATCATCTTTTCTCAATACTTCTTCAACCTATATCTACCTCTCTTTATTATCCCACTGTAGTCAATCTTTCACATCCTCTCACCGTGATATCTGTGCTTCTTTTCTTTACATGACCGAACCATTTAGTCGCATATCCGTCATCTTGTCCACCACAAAAGCCATTCCCACCTTGTCACGAATAACTTTTGTTTATGGTCTTGTCTCATAGAGTAAACTCACACATCCATCTCAACATCCTTATTTCTGCTATTATTATCTTGTGGACATGCGAGTTCTTGACTAGCCAACACTCCGCACCATTTAATAGTAAAATATTCATTTACTCTTGATGAGATAATTTATAGTCAATGTAATTTTGAAGATATATCCAAATCCATTTATAAGATTAAGTGAAATTGTATTGTATCTCTTTGTTTTTGGTGTAAAGAGATAGGACTGGATGATTCAGATCAGTTTGTAGAATTCTTAGTATTATCCTTGTAACTTGTAAGAAATACTGTTTTGTTTATTTCTTTTGGAGGCCCCCCCTGCATCTCTCTAATGCTAAAGAATACAACATTATCTATTTCCAAAACAAATAAAAAATCTAAGGCTTATTTTTAATGATCACAAGTTCCCGAAGTCTTTCTTGATTTCCTCCACTCCGTGCCTAGTCAAACACCTTCACATAATTTGGATGGAGTACTTATTCCTGTGAGGACATGTGAGTCCATCAAATGTAAATAATCAACTGAGTTTTAACCCCCAACTAGTTGGTATCGTTTATGCATCCTTTGCTTCTGTGATCTGTTTATATTGTTATCAGAGATTTGAACTAAAGTTATTTGCAAGATGATAGCAGTGAAATGCGGGTCTTAGTTTTGAAAGAATGGCAGTTAAAAGTTACTCAGTCCTGTGGTAGTCTGACTAACCCCAAAAATGGCCCTCTCCTTTAATGGTTTGTTTTTTCGTGGTGATGTTCTCTGCAGGAGCTTGGCCTGTTTTGATTGATGACTTCGTTGAGCACATCTACAGGTTTACTACTAACCAATTTTTCTCGCGGAAATCACATTCCAATTTGTTGCTGCTTCTGTCATCTAGATTAAATTGGTCCCATTTAGAAATATTTACTTGGAAAAGTAATGGGTTCTCTTTACTTTTGGGGCGCCAAGAAGTTAGAACATGTCTGCCATGTGCATCTTAGAGATGTAATTAACCCATATTGTTTATGCTAAGAGAAGTTGAGCATGGTATGATATGTGATTCAGGAGATTGATCTTTATCATTCACTTGTATCATTTAAAATATTCATCTTATTGGATGCGTAAATTCTGGAGACTGAGGTGACTGATGTATAGAACTTTTGTGGACTTGGACCATCATGGTTGGGTAGTTCATGGCTACACCACTTGTGGTTAATTCCTTCCCTTGGAATTTCATTACATGGTCTATTTTTTCAGAGGATGCATTTAGATTGAGGTTCAGACTGCAGCATAGCCATAAACTAATAGGGAAATTTTGGATGCCAAACTTTAGCCAAACAATTTGCATTCTGTATTGATCCTATGTACTTTTGGATGCCAAACAATTGGCACTGCATTGTTTTACTGGATTTGATGAAACAGATTTCTTATGCAGGATTGGAGGAGTCAATACTATTTCTAACTCATTTTGTAGTTGTGGTGATTCGGGAGCCCAGCCATTTGAGGATTCTTTCACTGGTAACTGGTGCTGAAGATTCTCTCTTGATCACACTGAATTATCTGCACTATTATTACATATCTGTGTTCTTGATGCAGGATTGAAAAATTTTCCTGGTTTGAAGAGGAAATCTTGTGGCGATTTACAAATAGAAGAATCATCTCATGGATATCCAGGCATGGATGTGCCTGTCAATTCCAAGAGGCGGCACATTAATTTTGGCAACCAAAGTGTTCACCGTACAGAAAGCCAATCACATGGTTATTTGGAAATTGTTAAAGCAAATAGCCCATTAAATCATTCCACATCTCCATGCGCTGTTGAAGGCTGTCTGTCGAAGGGTTTTGCAGGACTGTTGTCAGGCCCGTCATGTTTGTAGTTTGATAAAGAACAGAGAAATTCCTACACATAGAAGGTATTGTATCTGGTAGGTATTAGGGGTATCATGTTTTGTTCTTTTTTCTTTTTGGGGGTGTGAACTTGTGCATTACTGCAATATATCTTGAGACTCTATTATGCATCATTCTTTTTCTTCCTGTCCAACCAGTTTTCCTCGTGTCAACATCTGCTTTCTGTTTACTAATTCTGTGCTTTTTATTGCAGAACCTTTGGTGATCTGGTAGCTGTGTTAATTGTCATTGCTTATCTCCCAAATTCTATTTTCTGCAGATGATCAGCTTGAAGTGAAGTAGAACTGGGAATGTGAAGGTTTGTTGTCTAGGATTATGGACAGAGCACACTCACAAAGCAGCATCTTTGATTGCCAGATTGATTGCCGGATGTAGAATAGCACACGAGGGAGGATTTTTTATTTTTGAAAATTTCAATTTGAACCGTAATAATGTATCTGGCAATGATGTTAAATTACTCTTTTTTGGTTACAAAAAAAGAAATCCTAATGACTTGGCTGATGCTTAGGCTTCATTTTGTTTGCACTTAATTGAAGTCTTTGATCGTAAATATTTTGATCTCAGTCATTAAGTTGGATTGTTTTTGTTGAAGAAGGTCTTAGGCCTAACTCATATCTCAAAAGCTAGTTCAAAGGAAGGAGGATTACTTAAACCTTATAAGAAGATTACCCATCTCATTAATCACTAATGTGAGATTTTGTGTCTCAATAATACTCCTCATGCCCTTAAGTCTAATTTACACCTTAAAAGCTAGCTCAAAAGAAAGGAGAATTACCTAAACCTTATAAGGAAATCACTCATCTCATTAACCACCAATGTGAGATTTTGTATCTCAACAGTTTTCAATGTCCATATATGTAATAATTAATGTGTTTGTTTTTCTTATTTTACTACCAATTAATGGGTCAAAATACACAAAGCCTTAACATCATTCAAATGTTTATTTAAGAATACAGACGACAGTTCATTGCTATTCCATTTATTTTCATCTACAACCATTACTGTCACCTACCATCCACAGTCATAATCCCAATTACAACCATTACTACTGTCAAAACAAAAATCAATCATCATCATCTTCATTAACCGGCATTTACAATTATTATGATCTATCATTATTACATCAATTAATCACTACAATAATTAATACCGCTAGTTACTATAACCACAACGATCATCATCATATAACCAATTTAATATTTTATTTGAATTTTATGTTTAATATCTTTCATATTTATTATATAGAAATATGGGATCGTTGTCCAGGTGCGAACAGTAGCAGGTACCGGAGAAAACTGAACTCACTAATTTTGTTCCAAATTATCTCCAAATTTGGAACATTTAAAACGTGTGTGGTATTTACAAAACGCGTACTTACAAAATTATAATGACTTGGGAAAAAAGAAAACAAAAAGGAAATACACTTTCCATAATTTTCCTTTCCAGAAGTTACCAACATATTGTCACGTATTTCCTTTTCCTCATCAATTAGGCTTGCCAATCACTAATCCTATTCCTAATAAAATTTGGTTTGCTAGTAATTTAGTATAAATATAAACTTGAAAGGTCTATTTTTCCATTAGTAAAAATTGATTTCTCCTCTCACACAAGTGTTGCAATATGCCGTTGCCAACAAACTTTGTATGCCATAGCTGCTTCAAGCAATGTCTCGTCAGCGTTCAACCAATTTCCAAACAAGAAAATGTGATTATTCCTCTACCTGCTTCTTTAATCGTTCACTTTAATGTCAATGCTCAACAACGATTTTGGTATATACGACCGGATGATCTAGAATTGGTATGCGTGGATAACATATGGGATGGGTCAATCAAGTCGGCCCAAATCATTATTCCTCATTCCAATACTGAGCTTGACCATGCTATATCACAAGTGTTTATGTTGTATTTTAAGGATGAGTTTGAATATCAATATGATGCTATACTTGAAACTACAACACGCTTGTTGCAAAGCATCATGACTAAAGAGATGTCAAAGATATGTGTGGATTTGACAATACGCATTGATCACAAATGCGATGGTAGAATTTTGGTAGCATCATCCGTGGATGGAATGGTGCCGGCTAGTAAATCATCAACAGAGTATCTAGAACCGATGGAAGCTCATGAAATAAATAGCAAGGACGAGTGTATGGTATGTCTAGATGAGTTAGGGGAGGAAACTCAAGTATTGTCCATGCCTTGCTCTCATATGTTTCATGCTCACTGTATTACCAAGTGGTTACAAAAAAGCCATTACTGCCCACTTTGCAGATTTGAGATGCCCACAGAGTAGACAACACTACATGAAGGACCAACAATCTAATCCCTAAGAGACATAAGGAGTCTTTAAAAATAGAGCTTTGGTGTATTTTGATAAATGAATATTCATCTTTGTCATATACGTGTAGGAATATTATTGTCTTTTGTTTTGATTTCAAATTGTCTAGTGAATCATATGGGTTCAATATGTTGTGAAGTTTATGATTATAGTTAGTTGGCGTACGTATCTAGAAACTTTGGAGATGTAAAAAATCCCTTTCGGAATTCAATATTTTTAAAAAAATCTAGCATATTTATGATATTTTTTTAAGAAATTCTTTTAAAGAATATGATATATCTCATCCCAGGATACAAGTGCAATGTCATGGGCCTACATTAAAAGACAAAATACATGTCCAAACTAGAATTGGGGTCGCTGATACTTATGCATGATTATTGGAAATTAGCTGACTCCTTGAAACTTTCCACAAAAAATAGAGTAGAGATTGGCTACATGTAACTACATTTTGATAAAGAGTATATGATCAACTGCAGCAATCGTTCCTGACGAGATAGTAGTATGATAGTTAGCCAACTTGTTGCATCCTCTCTTGTCGATACCAGAAACTGGTCTCTGAGTCACTTGAAGAAAGATGAGGATTTCCGACTTGGCCTTGGTTGAGCAAAATTAGAGCAATGTATACCCGGAAAAAGTACAACATTTAGACCCTCAAGAGCTGAAATGCCATCATTAGAACTTGATAGAATGGCCAAAACTCCCTGAATATCTACGAGTAATGAACCTCACCACTGATACTTGGCAGCGATGAGAACTTCTTCATAGTTCTGAGCAGCATTATCCCAACTTAAATCTTGTGTCATACCACGTCTCTGAATACCCTCCCAACTCTCTTTGTACTTGCGATAAGTCAGTAAGCAGTTTCCTAATGCGTGGATCAGCTGGTTTGCCTCAGCCCTACTGAAGGTCCACCCCAGTCCTGACTCATTATAAGGATCAAAGGGCTGCACAGTATCTCTGAGTCCTCCTACTGCATGAACAACAGGAACAGTCCCATATTTCATTGCATAAAGCTGGTTCAGTCCGCAAGGCTCAAATCTAGAAGGCATGAGCAGAATGTCTGCAGCGGCAGTTATACGATGAGAAATCTTCACAGAGAAACCAACCCATCCCCTAATTTTATCATTGTGCTGGCACTCAAATTGCCTTAGCATCTGTTCAAGGTCAGGCCTCCCCGTCCCCAACATGACCAGTTGTACATCCTGACACATCATCCAAGGCACTGCCTCAGCGATCAGATCAACTCCCTTTTGGGGGTCAAGTCTCCCAATGAAACCAATCAGTGGGACATCATCACGAACTGGTAAACCAAGTTCCTTCTGCAATGCAGCTTTACATTGAGGCTTGCCAGTCTGCAGTGTGTCCAAGGAGTAGTTCACATAACCATCTGACTGTAAGTGAATGTCCAACTCAGGATTCCACTCTTTTGTATCAATCCCATTCACAATACCCCGTAATTTCCAATTGTTCTCATTAATGATCTCATGCAATCCCCAACCACCTTCAGAAGTCTTCAGTTCCCATGAATATCCATGACTAACTGTAACTACACGATCTGCTGTCTTTAGACCAGCCGCAAAAATGTTGAAATGCTCACCTCCTATTGGGTCATACAACCTGAAAGCGTCCATGTAGTGAGGTGGAAGATCTACATATGAAAAATCGTCTAAAGGACCACGCCCCTGCACAAAATGGAACAAAAATTGTAGAGATCAAAGTGAAAGAAAGCCGGCAAACATTGCTATAACCCTTATTCACATTACAGAAAGAGAAAATAAATGACATAAATCAGGAAAGTCTAACAAAATCCAGAACTTGGGTAGAGATAACTCCTATTAATCTGCTGTTTTGCATTCCAAATTATTATTTCACACTCTTTAGATCATAATTAAAAGTTACAATCTACCAAACAATTTAAAACAATTACACAGGTCAAAGTAGGCCATGTTTAATTGGACGAACAGAGTAGTTCCAGTTCTCTACTGCTTATATTACATGCTTAAAATCTTGCTCACTCCTTAAACCCAATCTGCTTACATGCAGAACACTCGTTATAAAATGAAAGTTGTATTCAAATACATATCAAATGAGGCAAGAAGAATTAAATAAAAAGACAACTAGTAGTAGTAGCAAAATTCATCATTGTGCTTAACCTTCGGAAAAGGTTGATTTGTACTTTGTTAATATAAGGCATCATGTACGAAAAATACTTTGGTAACTTCTTCAAGATTTTCTTTTGATCTTTGCCGTTAATCTTATATTAGCTTTAGCAGCCTCCTTCCCTGCATCAAACTTTAGCGTTCTTCTCTTTCTATATCGTTAGCTTCTAGATAAAAGCACTTCAAGTCTCCAACAAAAGCATCTTGGTCAAGTGGCTCATGCCCAAATCACAACTTCTCAAGGAATTTCACATATCAGGCAATACTCCTAAACAAGTCCGAGGATTGGTCTGTGCATGAGAAGAAATGCTTCACCTGTAACTAAATTTACTGATAGCCTGATACGGTACTCCCAGTGGGTATTAAGCTAATGGAACTTGGTGACAAGAAAGTAATAATTATGCCCCAAGAACACCTGGTAGATATATAATATCAAACTAGTCATCATTATTATATTATATTATATCATTTTATTTTTTGATAACTAAGAGGGCCCACCCATTTACTTTCCTATCAAGGTAATCATTTATTTAAACCCTATGCTTAGTAGAGTAATAGAAATATTGGTATATGGCCAACCTCCATTGGAACTTAAAAAATGGCTGTACTGTAAAACCATTGGAAATAAAAATGCACAGATGGATTAGGAAACTGCTATAGTTGCTGATGAAACTGACCTGATGAGCGATGTTATGAATCACCAGGACAGATCTTGTATATTTCATCATTCCATTGTCACGATAATAAGCTTTCAGGTACACTGGCAATAGAGCAGTATGCCAATCATTCGCAATAAACACTAAATTTCCATCTCCATAGCAGACCCCGCCACATGGAACATGCCAAGGAACCTGAAATCGCAAATCAGCAATGTTAAAATCATCAAAAATGTATTTTGAAATCAAAGCAATACTAGTAGGCAAAACGTTATGGCAGGGTGTGCGGTGTAAGGTAAACATGGACAAATCATGCCCAAATAGCATGGCTAGGTTTATTTTGCAGCATTGATTACAAAGATTGACTGAAGTTTTGCAGTGTCTTTTTCCTGGCCACTGTGGGGTATTGTAGAGTACACAGATAGTGTAGGGAGCAATTGGCCATTAAATAGTGTAAGGTTCCTGAAACATCAGAATTCATACCTCAATCGCTGCTTTGCAAAATAAAACCATGCGTTTTAAAATATCCTGCAACAGGAAGAGAAAAAAAGAAGTTAAAAACAGCCAGATAGGTACATGCCAGAACTATTTATGAAAAGGGAATAAACAATTCAAATACGGTTTCAAGACTGATACATCAATGAAAGATGTACAATGCAAAGAAGGTAGCTGAAAGTCAATATCAGTGCTCAATAAAGCAATCGTTATCACAATCTCCCTGTTTGTACAGAACATAATTTTAAACCACTCTCTTGAACTCCACAACCGAGAAAGAGAAAGGAAAACTGAAAACACAAGCGTCTAAGATGTCCCAATCCCATAAGGCTCAGATTTTGGTGACAAGGGAAAACATTAAGTGGGGCAATTCTTCAAAGATAAATCAAGGAGTCCGAAATTCTGGGATTAATGAAAATTAAAAATTGAAAAGAAAAGTGAGCATGGGGATTTACCACACGGTTCCCTCCGTAAATGTTGTTCCCAATGTGTCTAAACATATGACTGTCAATGAAAACAAAATCCAAACCATCAATAAAAGCTTGGAAGTAAGTCACTTCCACATCCTGCAGAATTTAAAACTTAAATGCTTAGATATGGATAGTCTTGTGGCCACAAAATCACAAGCATAAGTTAAACACTACATCTTATTAATGCAGTCAAGCATACCTGACCATCAACTTTATAAGTTTTTCTTACACCAGAATCTTGAGGTTCAGGATAGTTGTCATAGCGAGGTGCCACAACCTAAGTTTCACGAAAATGGGGGAGAAAAAGGAAACTCCATCATCAGATAACTTTACATCCAATGTGTTTCGAATGAGAAGGCAAAATTCTAAATACTAAGCAATCTATAACTTTGTTGGCTGTTTGATGTGTCAAAAAAACAAGATATTGTCACAGAGGTTTTATTATATAATATGATCTTTCAAGAGGTTCATATGGTCTTGATAATCTGTTTAGAGAGCGTAGTTTTGGAAAGCTTGTGAATTTATATCACAGATTAACTTGTCCAATGGTTAGAAAGATAATGAATAGAGAACATAGCACCTCGTGCAGAGCACTCCGAGACTTCATAGACAGAATTTCTCTCTGTGCTACATTCTACTAGAAACATCATTTTTATGTGCACAGCAATTCACAAGGTAAAGGATTAAATTAGTTACCATAACTCTGTGGCCACGACGAGCCAAAGCCTTGGGTAGTGCTCCTGCAACATCTCCAAGCCCACCTAAAAAACTCTTCACAAGTAAAACATATGCTTGCACTAATATCTAGTCTACAGACAAAAACACAATAGAATTCATGCAACATCGGATTGCAAAATATGTGTATTGAGTCATGATTATACATACGTGCACAGAGCTCAGAGTGGATGATGTACAATGGAGATTCTAGTTTTTAATAAATGAAGATAACAGAAAAGTTACCAGACAAAATAGTTTGAAAAACCAATAAATCCATCACCCATCTTCAACCATCCAGAAGGCGACAATACTACAGTTCTGACGAACGACAAAATAAATATAGATCCTTTTTCATTTGACATTCGCCTTACCATCTCACTTTGGATCAGTGATGGTTTTCATTTTTCTTAAATGCTTTTTATCACGTTACTAACAATATGTCACATAATACTTTGATAATATGTTACTAATTAGTAATCTAATTTATTCATTCTAGAGATGGTGGAATACTGAAAACTTCATGAACACTATAAGTTGGTGATAAGAAACAACAAACACCTCATTTTCAATATCTAAATGCTGGTGTTATTCTTTTGCAGTTCCTACGAATTAGAAGTATCATCAACTGAATTAGGATACAAACTATCATAGTAACCTCAATTGTGGATAATGCACCAACTTACGCATTTGTCCCTGGTAGAAGATACATATCCAGTGTAAAATATACCTGTTTTAGACCATGGAGCGCATTCTGCAGCCACCAAAATAATGTTCATGACATTTGTTCCTGCCAATGGAGGGGGTTTCTCATCTACATTCACAGGCTCTTCAGTCTCTTTGTTTGCCTCAGCACTTGATCGTTCAAGATTTTCATTCTTCTGTTCCACATGGGATTGTGCTGAGGATTCCTTACGTAGTGAAGGCATATAAGACTGGATTTTCTTTCCAGGAACATCAACTACACTTTTGCGTGAATTCACATCCAAAGGTGTCTCTTGACCGGACTTTGAAGTTTCTGGAGGGATATTTAACGTTCTTTTGGCAGAGCTTACAGTAGAGGATGTCTGGCTACCTGCCGTGATGGATGATCTTGACAGTGGAGGTGTCCCTTCATCAGCCAGGTCCCTTTTAACTTCTCTTTTACTTTCAACAAAATCTTGGCTTATAGCTGGCCGTGTATCTTTTTGGACATCAGTAATTGGAGTAGTAGCAGCACTAGGTGAAGTAACATTATAGTCTTTATCCTCATCAGGAATATCAACATCTGATAAGCTACCACTCCCACCATCAAAAGTACCTTTGGCATCAGCAAGGCTACTTTTTATTGAAGAGACTACTTTTCTTCTTTCTGCAATCTGATATGCAAAGAATGAAGAATGAAGACACTCCAAGAATGTAAATGGTGTTTTTAAACCCACAATAATTAAGTGCAAACTAAAACAGATACTATGCTCAGGAATACATCATGCTACAGACCAGTTTCTCTCCTTCTAAATCAGAGCATAGTCACAATCTTTATCCACAACATCCTGAAACAAATTCTCATACAACAGTCATATCAGACAGAGTTCTAAGTGATTTAAACATAGATTTATTTTCAAATTTTACATACATGAAAAAGAATCTCTGTCAATAAGAGATGATTGTTTCATTTAGAAATAAGAACCTGTCAACTATCCTAATGCCGAATTTCTATTCATTATTAGCATATATGATGATAATTATTAAATCCCTTCTATCCGTATTCGAGGAAAAAAGAAACAAAGTGTCACCAGTCAAAAGGCCCTAAAGCAAGTATCCTTTACTTCTTTATCTTTCTGAATAGGAAAAAGAAACATTTCTTTTCACTTTATGAATAAATGAAAACTAAAAGAATTACCTGTTGAAGTAGGTCTTGTTGCATGGCTAAGACCTTTTTGCTCTTTTCAATCGTAACTTTTAAGGCATCATCCTCCGATTCATCAGCACTTGCAGCTTCCCCAGAACTTTCTCCTTTCGCTTTAACGCGCTTGATCTTCCACATTTTCTCTCTACTGGAGCCATGAACTAGAGATAACTTTTTGGGCCTGAATGCGAAAAGGGGCAAGTTGGGGTGGAACTGATTTCCACTACGAAGAACAATGGAATTCTCCATTGCAGAAAGATGAAGTTCAGAGGGATAACAGGGAATCCAAGATTTCAAGAACCAGAGTGATCTAATGAAAAACGAAGTTGCGATAATTGAGAAACCAAAATAACCCAATTGAGATAGAGACTAGTACAGAAATTAGATTTTGAAGCAGTATTATTAAAAGAGAAATGAAGAAGTAACGACAATTCGAAAAGCTTGATGAAAAATCATGGAAGAGATCCTTGTGAGGCTCAGATTCAATGAGAATCGCAAGCTGAGATTCTTGAGTAGAAACCAAAAACTTTGGAGGAGTTGGACGATGGGATTTAAGCTGGGTCCCTCTAATGATCTCTCTATTTATGCTCACGTGTAAATTATGGCCTTCTCACCATCCTTCCCACTTGCGACTCACAAACCGCTCCCTTCCATTTTAAATGGACACTTTTCTGTTTCTATAACTATAATAGAATAATAAATAAAAAATATTAATAAATTAGTTAATTATACTATTTTATCTACTGCTCATATTAATAAATTTCTTTAAAATTTCTTTTTTGAATTTTTAAAATTTATTGAAACTTTCAACAACCATATAAACTATTAAGATAAAATGAGAAAAAATAGTTCTTTTATAATATTATTAGCATATTTAATACTAATATACTTTGTTTTTTATTTATTATAAATTGTTTCATTGATTGTATTTATGTCACCAATTTATTACCCTTTTGTTTCTTCTTTTTAATCCTTTTTGGTAAAATATTATAGAATTTATTGAAAATAAATACACAAGTAACAGGGTAAGGTTTGCATTAGAGTATTAGTAAGTTTGTTAAATAATTTAATAATATATATTTAACAAAAAAAAGAAGGGTTTGTTAGAGCTTCAGTTGTGCATTAATTTATTGAAATAACCCTCCCATTTCTTTTATCAAATAAAAGTAACTTTTGAACAAAAAGTCCTCAAAACGTTTCTACTTTACCATGGAAATTGTTTATGTAATAAGTTGACAAGTAGATAAACATAAAAGGCACTCCTAGTATATATTTTATGAATTTAAAGTGACAAATAGAATTGTAGTATGATTTTGCTTCCAGTTGAGCAATGATTATGCTTTTACTATCCAATGATTGTTTTATTCATAGTAAACCTTTCAAACCAGATACAGATTTATAATTTAAGTAAAATTGAAATAATTCAGAAAATAATATATTCAAAAGTAAAAATATCTGAGCAAAAATTATAAAATTTCTATGATACTTACACTATTTTAAAGATAATGCAATCAAGATTTTGTTATAATTTCTACACAAGTCAAACTAAAGGACGATTCTTTTGGTAGCATAAAAACAAGTTGATGCTGCTACTATATATTCACACGTAGTAGTATATAATATATGCAGAACAGTGTAAATTATATGTACATCATAGATAAGCAAGG
>JAOTQJ010000049.1:23540656-23556559 GCA_025642045.1 Solanum sejunctum | reverse complement strand
GCCACCAGCTTCATCTCTACCAATGTTAACACAAAGTCTATTTTGGTAAATTCTTGATCTTCTTGAGGCTTTATTGCTCTTCTCAGCCAACATTTTCTCTTACCTTTCACGTCCTTCAGCCATAACTCTTTCTACAGAGGATAACCAAAAAAATAGGAAGAGAATCGAGTCAGTTTTGGTCTAGCATATGGAGTATTTAACTATTTCTCCATGAGTTACATTATACATATGAAAGAACATTTCCTGGATAAAGCATTTAGAAAAACTGGGGTGATAATATGGCATAATATATAAATGACCCTTTAACTTGTTTTCAGATGACAGTTATAATCGTTTAACTTTAACAGTGCCCAAGAAGGCACTTTAACCATCTAAAACTTGAACGAATAGATATATTTATCCTACATGGCAATTTTGTATCCCACACGTATATGCCGTGAAGGACACGTGTATTTACTTGTTCAATTTTATATAAATTCAAGTGCCTACTTATGCACACCCAAAATTAAAGAACATAAATAACAGTCAAGGGTGGACCTACATTCACCCAAGGATGGTTAAATGAACATCCTTCATCGAAATTTTTTTTTGAATATATAGGTTAAACATAAATATTTTGATGTATATAAATTGTTGAACACTGTTGATATAAAAATCACCCGTCCATATTTTAAAAGTATTTATACGCTTGACGAAAATGTTGGTTCCGCTAATGATGACAATTGAAGACAAGTTCAAAAAGCATATTTATGCATTATACCTAATAACATTAGCAAACCAGCGGACAATAACTATGATTAAATGTTCAAGTAGTAATAAAGATCAGTAAACATGTTTAAAAGTAGTAGGCTCAAAAGTTACAGCAATGATCCGAAGTCATTTTTCCTGTTTTGGCGAAAAATATTTACTCATGATAATCAAACACCAGAAAATGACTTATGTAGTTAAAAATATTTTCTGTTATAGAACCATGTGAGAGAAGCGCACCATTTGAAGTTTCTTAGTTAAATCAGGCAGGAGCAATATGTCTCTAGGGTCTTCTACACGCAATTGACTCCACAGCAATTTCTTCCTTTTCCTGCAATCTGTTCTCACATAAAACCAGAAAGCATGTATACATTTCTCGATGGCCTTTAGCACTTCTACTGGTCTGCTTATTTCTCCAGTCACTCTTTCATTTGATTCCACATATCCTGCAAAATAGCATCGATTATTGGGTTCTGAGTATATTATTATTATATGTGTCAAAAAGAAAAAATATTACTTGCAACACTATTACCTTTTCAACACTTAACAATATATTTTTATATAATAACTTGTAGGACTAGTAATCTTAGGATTCTAGAATCAGACACAACTTATAAAATACTTGATGATAATTATTAGCGATTTCTTGGGTATATAAGATGGCAACGAACGAAATAAACTATTTAGGTATTAGGTGGGGGAGTGATTAGTCTTAATTAAATTAAGATTATGGTCAATGAGTCAGCTAAGGATCACTGCATGTCAAAACTTCCCTTTTAGCAGCAGAATAAACAAATGGCGACTGAGATCTTCTTAAATACTAGTACTAATTTGAAATTAACGGATAATAAAGTTTTTATATATAAAGCACTAATTATTTAATGAAGAGGTTTTATCAAAGTGTTAATTAATATTCCTAGAAGAAATAGAGGTCCAGTCGTTACACGTAGGAACTAGATAAGCGACTTACTAATGAATCTCAAGTTGCCATGTAAGTCAAAATTAGAGGGTTTTTATTAAATTTAAGAATAGCGACATTAGGTATTAGTTACCAACTAGATTGTTGGATTAATTGTTTATATATACATATATATATTTAGTTGATTCTTTAATACGATATAAAGTTTATAACTTAGCTATGTGATTCGGTCAAATCTGTAGGTAATTTTTTAGTTCTATCCCTAAATTATATATATCTCGATAGTATATGACACGTCAAGTCGAATATATTTAGTGTAGCAAGTAATTTATTTTATTGTTGAGGTATAATTTTTTTTAAATGAATAAGAGCTTATAATTGATATTTAGATTACTTGGAAAATGAAAATATGCAACAATCATGTGTTACATAACTATATTCTTTTCAGACGCTACGTGTTCAATTTCAATGACTATGTTACTGTTGGAATTTGAAAATGAAACAATTCTTTTAACCTTTAAAACTATAGAAACAAGACTCTTAAAAAAATGTAAAGTGACAAAGATTTACCAGAAACCTCAGGAACTTGGAGGAGATTATTTTGGGAAAATCTTCTATAAGCATAATTTAAATGCCTTTTGCCTCCACAGCTATCATCTTCCACAAATCTTTCTAGCAGTACTTGGAATTTCTGAAATCTGGTTGCTACATTACCATAAAAGACCCCATTTTTCGAAGTTGAACCACAAAGAGCCTTTACTTTTTTATACTGATGATGAAGTGCTTCCCATGACAAACATGATTGTGCCACATAAACTAACTCTAAATCACTCTCTAAGCTCCTCACAAGTCTTTTTCTTGCCACTTTGCTTAATGAAATATATTGGACAGGCAAACCAACTGTAGGCTCCATTTCATACTCTAATGAATTTGGACTTGACAAGTAGTGCTTCCTCAGTACTGCATCTATTAAATAACCAACAATCACATCGTTAAGCAAACTAGAAAACACATAAAAATGATGGACAAATAATATTGCATGGCCTACTGGTCAATAATTAACATGGAAAAAGTCATCGTAGACCAACGTTCAGTTTCCAATAGAGATAAAAATTTTAGGTCATTTTTTTTCATCTTCCCTAACCTTATACTCTATGCATGTTCGATTGTGCTGGTGGAAAGTTCATCAAGTCAAATAGTGGAACGTTGCACAAATCGAGGCGGAATCAAAATTAGGAATTTGAAGTTCTAAAGAAGAAAAAAATATTGTAAAATATACTTTTCTAATACAAATACAGAGTCTACGGAAAAGCTATTAGGTTCGTCCGAACTCCCCTTAGCTCCGTCTCTCTGCAGAAGTTGACAAAACGATAGGGTTATAACTTCTTTTAAAAAAAGAATGTGATTGAGAATAAGGAGAAACTCACTTAAAGTAGATAGCTTTTCATGATTGAAAGCATCAAGCCAGCTCATTTTTTCAGCATACTTCTTGTATAACAAATCGACTTCTTCCACTGGACGACAACTTGTGTACTCATGAACCAGCTGCTGATCCATTACCATAGCATTTGTATAGCTTCTAAATGACATAACATTTTGGCTCAACGTATCATAATCCAACAGGGACGATGAATAAGAGCTAATAGGAGATGGAAAATATTCATCAAGCCCCGGAAGATTAATACCTGGTGACAAACTGACAACAGGACTTGATAGAAAAAATTCCAGTTCTAGCTCTGCGTCAGATAAAATTGGACCAGGAGATAAAGGAACTATATTGCAGTCATCAAATAAATTCATTTTTTCATCAACTGAAGAAATGACTGAACGACCGTTAACTAATACTTCACTAGTATCCCTTTCATATTCTTCAAGTTCCATAAACTCACCTCGATTTTGTTCAACAAACGAACTAATCTTGTGATATTTAGCAAACATTTGAGAAACTCTAGTTTGAAAATCATAAGCATAGATCATGTCATCGTACGATTTATTTCTCAGGACTTTTCTGTGTGGTTTTCTAGTATTTCCTCTCATGTTCAAGCTCGTATAAAGGACGATTTCACTTTGGTTTTCGGCAATTGGTATAACATCATAGTACTCCTCAACCTCTTCTAAAGGGATATGATGATTTTTTCTATTTGGTGAGATGAAGTTACACTTCCTGAAGAAGAGAGCGCAGAATTTGCGCAATCTTGGAACGTATGAAATTAAGAAACAAGAGGACCTATAAACCAGAAGGATGAAGGTTAGTAGAAATTTTTGTAACACTTTGATCCAAACATAAAGTTGGCAGAGGGGAAGAAGAAAAGGATGGATATAGAAACTCAAAAAATACCACTTTAGATATCCATGTGGGATCACATATAGTTCAATCAAGAGCCAAAAGGTCGATAACAGGGTCATTTCAGAAATCCAAAGACACCCAGAAACTCTGAAGTTTTTGCTAACGAAGGAGCAAGCTTGGTCTGAGTTCTTTTAAGTACTGCCTGTGCCAATTTATACGACGCCAATTTTTTTTGAGTCGATCTAAAAAAAGGCATACCTTTATATATTGAATATACAGTAACAATTTAATTTTAAAATATTTCTTATTTAATTTTTTAAACCATAAATTTTGAAAAGTCAATTTTTCTCATAAATTTTGTGTTAAGTAAAAACTTTTAATTTTTTTCTTAACTTGGGGCTGGAAATGCGTGCAGGGTAGCTATCCAATTGAAGGAGCTTGCTTCCGTTGACTAGATTATACGTACAGTAGTTGTTAGTTGGTCACTATATTGATAGTTTTTGGTTGAGGGGTTCTCAACTTTCTCAGCAGGACGGACAAAACGGGCCTCATAATGCAGTTGGTGTGCATACTTAAATTGTGCATTATTAAAACCAGAGTTTATAGGAGTAATATTTACGAATTAAGAAGTTTTCCCTATGTTAATATTATATACCACCATGACGCTATTGTTTGAACCATGTCATGCCAAGAAGCAAAGGTTTATCTCTAAAATTTAAATTTGATGGGTTCAAAATTCAAGTCAGAATTCTTTATATTTTTGAAATTAAGAATTCAAAATTTAATATTTATTAAAATTTTTGTCATTCTTACCTGTATACTGAACTTTTGCTGGACTCATAAAAAAAGGCTGCATGCAGCATGTCCCTCCACTAAGAAGTCATGACTCGTGGAGTTATTAATTAAACGATCAGATGAATTTGCTAGAATTTTGGTTATTGACAGGAAGGTTGAACGAATCATAGTGAAAACTGCAAGGAAACTTCTCGATGATAAGATTAGGTATGCTGAAACTTTGATCAGTATCAACATATAATAAGATAAAGAAATGACAATTGTCTTTTGGAGAGGCAAACAGTTAGGTTGGGGCGTTTGGCGCAAGGCGATCAACACAGAGTCCGCTGCTTTATTGTTGTTGTTGTTTTTTAATGGCAGTATAAGCCTAAGCATCCGTCCAACTAGGCATTAGCTTATTTGAGAAAACATGTGGAGCCTAGGGATGAAATTAAACTAGGAGGATGCCATGTCATTATCTTGTCTGCTCTTACCTCAAAGACAAATAAGAAAGATAATCATGGATAACGTCAATTGCGTCTACACGTCAACAGTTGGTAACTATCTACCTAACTACACAAACACAAAATTGTTGCATATTCAAACTTTACATTTAGATAATTTTTAACTTACTGTTCCTACAATAGTGATGGGACTTGGGAGTACACATCCTGCACAGAAACTGAAACCGTACATGTGGCTTTAGGAACACAAGTCGCATAACTGAGAACAATCTGAAACGAAATGGCTCCAGAATCATACATGTGGCTTTAACAGACACAAGTCGCATATAATATCTTTTTCGTCAACCATTATAAAATAATAATTATTGTTCAAAGTCTCTTATCCCTTCTTAATGATATAAAGTGTGTCGTTACAAGCAAACAACTGACCATTTAGTCGTCAACAATAGTTATTACAATATTGTAGAACTTGAATTAATCAAATACGTTGACAGGTTCCTGCAACTGCTTATAATATTCTAGTAGCACAAGCAAGACAGTAAAATTGAAATCGTGACACTCACAAATTCTCCAATTAGCGTCATGCAAGATCAAAATTTGACTGTCCCCATTGTGTTAAAAATATATTCCAATTGGCAGTAACCATTAACTGCAAGCACAAGCTTTCATTAGTCATATCAGCAAGTATTCCGTAACTCGTTAGATGAAATATATATTACAATGACTTCACAACAAACAAAAACTTACAAATGCTAGCTTAAGGTATTAATTAACCAGATTCTTGTCAGCCCAGAGAAGATAGAAACAAAGGAATCAGGATTTCTGTAACAACCTCAAGCAGCTTTCTGAGAAACTACAAAGCTCCCTGGATTGATAGTAATGCTCTTGGTGCAGTTATCTGTTTTGTAGATTCCAACAAGCCGATCTGCTAGCTCAAACATATTATTTCTAAGGCTGCATATTGTCAAAATAAAAATTAGAAAACAATAGTTGATTACTGCTTGTTTCTTTGGAACTGACAAAGTCCAATTACAGTACCTTATGATTATGAACTGTGCATCTTTTGTTCTGTCCTTGACATAATGCCCCACGATCGAGACATTTTTAAAATCTGCAACATGCAAGGAAACCACAAAGAAAGCATGAAGATATTGGGAATTTGATCTTTATTAGCCAAATGCAACAAGCAGAAAAGAACGTACCCAAAGCAGCATCAATCTCATCCATCACGTAAAGCGGAGTGGGTTTATAGTGGTGAAGTGCAAAAACAAGAGCCAATGAGCTGAGGGTCTGAAAAAAACATTGTAATAAGAAACTAGATTGTTTTCTATAATGTTGCAGTAACATACAAAAACCATAGCCTGTTGACACTCACCTTTTCACCACCTGATAAATTAGCAATATTCTTCCAGCTCTTCTTTGGAGGTCTAACACTGAAAACAACACCTTCAGAAAATGGATCAAGAGAATCCACTAATTCCAGTTCTGCATCACCTCCAAGGGTGATCATCTGGGGAGATTACCAAAAAAGTAACACTATTAATATAGGTATATATTTCATGCAGGTAATAGCTTTACAATTAACTATTCTATTTTTAACGTTCTTTTCCTTTTAAATTGTTAACAAGCTGTATATCATGAACTAAAAGAGACATCAAAACCCCAAAGGATAACCACCAGCATACTTGCTTTTGCATAACAGTGAAAGAAATTTGAACTGAAAAATCCATTTTTTTGTGACAACATAAATCCTGATTTCTGTACAAATCAGTCCATGCACCAGAACTATTAGAAAAATATCCAAATCAGACATGACAAGAAAATATGAAGAAGTGTCCAAAAACTACAGGATTAATAACAGGAAACAATCAAGATGGTGTACAATATTAAGCGGCAGAATCACTTATCCAGAAGAAAGTCAACTCAATTAAAACTTTTCTATAAGAAAACAAGTCAAAAATAAACTGAATACCTGATACATGCAACTATAGGATTAAAACAGGAAAACAATCTCAATGATGAACATCAGGATACCCAACTATCTGTGCTAAAGTACACTTTACTCCTCTACGCTGATAATTATTAAATGGCAGAATCACTTACGCAGATGAAATTCAACTCAAGTATTAGATGGAAAAAACCTTCATATAAGAAAACAAGTCAAGAATTAGCTGAATACCTGATACATTTCTTTAAGCTTCAAAGATATGATATTGAAGCCCTCCATGAACTCATCCAACCTACAGAGATGTTGTATGCTAATGAAGGAGAAGCATTGCCACAAGGAAGAAAGATATATATAAGCTGTAGGATATGGAACTTACCTTCTCTTTCTCCACTCGTCATATTGTCTTTTAATATCATCACGTTCTTGAGTAACAGAATTAAGCTCTTGAACTCTTTCATTGTACACAGATACTTTCTTCCGATACCTAATGACAGTAGAGACTATTAGCACTTAAAATCAGGAGACATAGTCATGCTAAAATCTTCTCAAAAAATGAGTATAAGTGCATACTCAGAAATCGAGTCAAGATTTGGGTTCATCTCTTTCAGTTGAGTCTCTAGAAGTGAAACTCTCTCAAGAGCTGTCTTAAGATCACAAATCTGACCAAGAGTTTCATCACTTAGAGTTGCTTGAAGCTTTTCCAGGTCCACCAAGTCTTTTTGAATTCTATACCCAGGGAAAAAAATGCAAAAGACAATTATTTACAAACAAAACGAAGGATAAGAGATGAGGGAGTCTACGTATGAAAAAGAGATTGGAAGCCGACAATGTGATAACATGTTTTGCCTTCAGAAAGAAATCTCCAGGACTTACTGCTCAATATGCTTTGACATAGTAGTATGCAAATCGTTGAGTTTTTTCTTATAACCTTTCCCTTTGAGTTCCAAGTCTTTATAAACCTTCTTCATATCTTGTAACTTGTAGTCAGCATCTACCTGCAGTTCCACTTGCATTAGATTACATAATCATTTATTTACAATAAAAGCAAGAAAAAATGTCAGAATCAGTGCCATAAAACCTCTGATGACCGCATCTCATCCATAGTCTTCTTCAGATTTTCGTATTCATTTTTAGCATCATTCAGAGTATCTTTGTGCTGATCAATGAGCTAGAAAATCATGAAAACGAAAACATTAGAAAAAAGAACAGAAATTTGCAGACACAGTCGAAGCAACTTGCACAATTGTATGATATCCATCTCAACATGAAATAATGGTACAACCTCCTGTATCTTTTTATAGTCCTCCTGAACAGTAAAAGCTTTCTGTTCAACCTCTTTGAAGATGGAAAGTAACTTCTCCTTCTCAGCAAGTAGATTTTCCTTCTCCTTGTTTGATTCCTCAATCCCCTTTGTCAGTTTTTTAATCATTTTCTGTCCTGTTTCTATCTGAACCTTACGACGGTTGATCTCTGTGCTCTTTTTATCGATATCCTATGGCGGGGAAAAAGATGCATGAACAGTAAATCATGCAAACTTAGCATAAACAAAGGTCAGTTTTCCACTTACAGACTGTATTTTAGTAACCTTTGCCTTCTGACTTTTCAATCGCTCGCCACCTGCATTCTCTATTTTATTCTGAAGTTCTGATGCCTGAAGACATAACATACTGGATTTTAAAACAGTTTTTGCATCTAGATGTACTTGAAACTAATACTAGAATGGTCCTGGGAAAAGGACAAACGGATAGACATGTTATCACCTTCTCTTTCAGCTGTTTTGAACCTTGTGTAAGCCTGTCCATTTCTTTTTCTTCAGCAGAAATTATTTTCTTGAGTTCCTTCAATCTATTAACTTCATCCTTACTGGGTTCTGATGCACTTCTCAAGGAATCCAGTTGCTTTTTCAGATCATTGACTTGGGACTTCAGGCTGTCAATCTGTACAGAAACCAAAAATGCATTTAGCTCTGATGGTGCAAGATAACATTAAGAGAAAGAATAAAAGTAGGAATACAAAAAAATTGCAAATAACATCAATAGAACGCACAACTCAGACCTCTTTTTTGCATTTGGCTAATTCCATCTCGCCATGAGAAAGAGCCTTTTCTGAGGCCTGGTAACACTTCACAGCATCAGTAATTCTTTGGCATACATTATCCAAGTTCTCAGCAATCCTTGAAAGTTCTTTTTCAGCAGCAGAGATAGCCTCTGGTGAAACACTAGCAGCACGGATTGATGTTCCCATTTTACCGCCACGGGGTTTACCCCCTCCACCACTCATGGTTCCAGATTTCTCAAAAAGAGCACCTTCAAGTGTTACAACACGGCAAAACTCTCTGTCACCACCATAGGCAATACGTGATGCCTGCATAATTAACAGCAGTGCAAATTTCTTGATACAGCAATCATGACCAACTATGACAGTACTTATAATGGATGCTTTCTAAGTCTTGATGTACAATTATGGCAATCAGCAATCCTTACTAATCACTGTGTTATTGTATGTCCTAAAATAAATAACTGGAGAACCTGGCTAAAATCTCATTTGGGACATCCAAGGGTTCTATTTCTCAATCTTTGCTTTTGGCTACAGGGAAAATAATTAATCCATTTGCTAATAAGTCAATATATTGACTAGAGATAATTTTACCAAGAAGGTCCAAAAAATGGTATGGCATGCCAGATATTCAAAGCAGTTCTATTTCATCTGGAAATAATTAAAAGAATTATGTAAACATCACCTGCTCAATATCTTCTGCAACAACTGTATTTCCTAATGCTGCAAAAAATGCAAGTTTCATCCTCTCATCTCGAACCTTGACCAAATCAAAAAGGCGTGGGACTCCTTCTGGTGTTCTGACTCTCTCTTTGATTTTAGGCAAATAATGAGCTTGTTTTTCCTGCGAAAATATGTAAAATCAAAACATACAATTGAAATAACAAACAACGAATCTACTTTTCAGGATTTCCTTCCAACTGGAGTTCAAAGGCACAAACCATACATGTCTGACTGAGTATTTAGGAAATCTACTTTTTAAAGGTAATAACACACTTTATACCTAAGACCAAATACATGTTTCACCTCCAAAATCAATGTGAGATTAATCTACTATTTGAATGTAATACTTTTACTCACTTGTTCATATCATCTTTCTGTAGCCAACTAGCATTAAAAAATACTACTCCATCCATCCCATTTTATGTGGCGTTGCTTAATTTGGCTCATTGTTTAAGAAAAAAGAAAAATTTTTGAAACTTGTGGTCTAAAATGATACTTAGATATCTGAGTGGCTATAAATTATTTCATTAAGAATAAATGAGAATTTTAAAGTTAAATTATCTCTAATTATAGTAAGATGACATTCTTTTTGGGACAAACTTAAAAAAAAAAGTGTGCCACATAAAATGGAACAAAGGGAGTACTAACTACCAAAGTATTGTAATCCTCACAGAAGATCATTTAATGATCCAGCTTCTTACTTATATCTTTACTGCGCCAATCATATTCTTTTGTATGTTCGGTAAAGACAGTAAGATCTCAATCCAACTATAGACCAGTTGATTAGCCTCTCTAAAGGGTGAGCATAATTTGAGAAGCTACAAAAATTAAAAGAGACATACCAAAATCATGAAAGTTGCTACACCGAGGGTTTTGCTTCGAAGAAGCTCCACACAAGCTTGTGCTGCTGCTGTAGTTTCTACTACAATATAGTCAAGCCCCGCACATGCAGTTGATATGGCAACATCATACTTCGCTGTGGGAAAATAAATAATGCAGAAGAAGTATAACAAGAGTATAACAAATATAATCTGCACATAAATTCTGAAACGGAAAGTCCAAGGCATCAGACATTTAACAAAACTAAGAAGGAAACTGGAAACCAGCCTTTTTACAGAACTTTCAGTATTTTATGCTCACATATGTGAACTATAATGCAGCTCTCAGTTTCACTAACTCTGCCAACAAATGAAACAATAATTAAGATAGCAGAGAACTTGAATTAGTTTTAAATGTGACATGAATATTCTCACCATCAATTGCACCCAAGTCACCCATTCGACCATAAATGCCATCTATCGCATTTGTCTCCTTAGCATGCATTATTGCTTTGAGAACAGATCCCTGGCTCTTCTCAGATTCCATAACAGATGAAAGCTCAGTAAGCTTTTGTCTGGCAGCTTGTTCTAGAGGAATCAATCTTTCTTGCTCTTGAAGGCATTCCTACAATCAGTCAAGTATATCACAAGCCCAGAACCAATCCAAGGGATGGTTAAAAATGAAAAATGGTAGATATATTCAAAACACAAACCTTTTCAACAGCTCGAGCCTCAAGTGCTTTAAGCTTGTGCTTCTCAAGCTCATCGGCAATGCTTTTTGTGCTTTCTGATTTCATCTCTATTCGCTTCTGTATTGCCACAATCTGCTCTTGTGCTTCAGTATATGCAGCACGACCAGCCTCATGCTGAAAGCATTAATGACCAACCACATGAGTGAAAGATTAAATAGCTGGCATGATGACCAACTAAGCAATTTAAACGTGAGTGCTATTCTGAAAAACTGCTTGTCAAACTTGACCATTAGGTAATGCACTCGGCATTTTAAGTTTCTGTGTTTGAATAAGACAGGCCATGATTAAAATGCTTCATGCAACTTCAGTTAAAAAATGTAGATCTCATACGGTAAGTGAATCATATTTTAAGGTAAGTGCTGCCGAAGTATGAACAGAGAGGAGACCGAAAATGTTATGTTATAATCAGCAAATACCTTCTCAGTCAAAAGTTTACTTTCAGTTGATGCCACTTCAAGTTTTCCCTTGTGCTCAATTAAGTGCTTTTCCCAAGGCTCTAATTCCGATCGAACAGCAGCAAGCTCATTGCGGAAAGCCTCGGTTTCAACTATTTGGAAACAATTGTACAAGACCAATAAATAAGGCTAAGCAGTAAGAATCAACATTTTGATGCAAAAGTAATGCCAATTACTTGGAATATGTAGTAATTGTTGATGCAGTTACATTTCTGATCTAAAGTTTTTCAAAAGTATTTCAATCTGATCAGGAACTTATATGCCTATGCAGAGATAAGTGCAAGATCTAGAGATCCCTAATGTAGAAACAGGCATTAGAATATAGCGGGCCCCAACTAATTGGAATTGAGGTGTAGTTGATAGATTATTAATTGTAAAATGTTGCATAATGGCAGTAGCAAAACAATTCCAACCAAGCACTTGGTTCAAGTACACTACCTTTAGAGTTCTCCTTTATTTCCTCTAAAATTTTCTCCTCATCCGCCAAAAGTTGTTGCATGCTTGGAATATCGTCCTCCAGTTTTGGAATAAGATTTGCAGACTCCTCGCACTCATTAGTTGTGTCAGAAATTTTACGAGAATCCTATCATCGATGAAACAAAAACAGTAGGATTAGAAGTGACTGAGATCCTCTTCTTCACAAATATATATATTTGTAATTTATGGTACAACTTTCACTATATCATACCTTATCAATTTTATCAGTCAGTTTCTTTATCTTCTGCTTCAAGTGATTTAAATCTTCTCGATACTTTACATCTTGCCTCTCAAATTCCTTGAACTCATCCTTGCAGCACCTCAGATTGTTATCAAGCTCCTACAAGTTTCAAGCAAAATAAATGTGAACTCTTTGACCATTGCAATAGCACTCAAGCTAATCAATCAAGATACTTAATTCATGATCAACTCAACAAGTAGGAAAAGAATCCACTCCGTTCTGATTATACAGATTTAAAACCATAATATTGTTATACTTACAAATTCCCAAGGAAACCACTGCATTCCATACCTCTTGTCTTTTCAGAAACTTTGAATGCTTTGACTCAATATCCTTTAGTGTCTTGCTGTTTTCGTTAATTTTCTCCCTGAAAAGTTAAAAAAAATCATTGAGTTTGACTAGCAAAGAAAGCACTACTGTAATGAAGGTTGGTTGTATTGAAATGAATAAACATAACTACAGGTACTGATAGAAGAGTTCATCTCTTTTCTTGCAACAAAACTAAAGAAAAAAAGGGAGAACAAATGAGGGAGGGAGGTTCCCATTTTATTCTAAGTAAACAACAAAGAAAACAAGCACTATGCAAGGGAGGGAGGTTCCCATTTTATTCTAAGTAAACAACATAAAAAAAAGAAGAACTATGTTCTTGCATAGCCCACATAAAATATGGTAAACCACCTTTCGCTTTTCAGGTTCTCTTCTTGTCTAGAGATGTTCGCCTGCATCTCTGTAATTCGAGTTGAATTATCTTCAGAAGCCAATTTTGTTGCTTTCTCTTGCCATTTGAGAAGTGACAATTCTTTAAGCATGTAGGCTTCTGCATCATTCTTCACCCCCTGTTATTGAAAAGATGGACAACATGAATGCATTACAGGGAGCTCTAGCAATTCATGCATTATGTAATGGTCTAAAACTTACCTCCAAGTTATCTCTTTCTTTCTCAGCTAACTTAACCATTTGAACAACACCAGACCTTCTTTCATTGAGGGCTTCTAGCCTACGATAGCATCAAGAATAGTGAATGAAGATTTTAGAGGTATCACATGCATCATTTTAGGCACAAAATCATCTCACTGAGTACACACAACACGCCCATGACAATAAATCAACATACAAAGCTATAAGAACAAGGATGCAAACTATACACGAGGGAGAAAAGAAAGAGCATATTGGCAAGCCAAAGAGTAGCATAGCTATAATGAGATCACAAGATTCTGTCAGAAACTAAGAACTTTTTGGTGCCAAAAGATGTTCATTTCAGAGTGAGAACTAACTGCTTGAATGACTCATCAATCTTCTCAACGTAATTGTTGGTTCCTATAATATCCTCTAAATACTCAAGAAAGCCTTCATCATGTGGTCCTTGTCCTTTAGGCTTCATCAGCGATATTTGTTCAACCTCACCCTGCAAATGAACCACCAATTTAGTGTGGTTCGTTCAAGAAATCCGCACCTCTATATCTATCTATGAGATGATTGGATTTGTCAAAATTCCAAAGATAGCTCCATATGAATAGAATTCAATTTGTTGAAATTAACTAAAATCACATGCCAAAAACAATATAGACCTGAAGAATCAGAAACCGGTTATTATCTAGATCAATCCCTTTCCCTTTCAGCTTCTTAGTGACCTCTGTGAAGTTACTAGTCCGATCATTGATATAGTACTTAGAGGAATTATCTCGAAATGCCACACGTGTAATAACAAAATCACTTCCTGGAACAGCTTCATATGTCTCATCATCCTATTTAAACAAAAGAAACACTTAGAATAAAACAGAGATTCTAAACAGGTATCTCAGAGACATGAAATCACAATTACCAAATCAATAATCTCCTGAAAATGAACAGACACGCCAGCACTTTCCAAATTCTGGTGGTTAGTTGAATTGTGGATGAGCTCTGACACTTTGTTCAGACGCATCTGCGCAATTATCATAGAAGATCAAATTTCAATAAACAGAACAGTCCATTTTAGGTAACTAAGCTCGTGATTAATGTCCAAACTATTTTGCACAACTAATGCTGTAGCATAGGCGACTTTTATTTTATTCACCACGAGAATAAATTATAACACCGAAGTGATATTTCAATTTTCTCAAAATCACGGTGCCAAAAAAACGTGAAATTAAAAAAGAATCATATTCTTACCTGTTTGGCTCGCTTTCCGAACATGAAGAGCATTGCATCGATGACATTACTCTTTCCACTACCATTAGGACCAACAACTGCAGAAAAGCTCTGTCCAGTAGGGAATTTCTTTTAGATAAAGGGAATGAACTTAATTTCTTAAATATTCAATTAACACTTTATGAAATACAGTATTTAAGTTCAGAAATACTCAATTACTCGAAAATGTGGAAAAACAAACCCTAACCTTGTGGAATGGGCCAACGCGCTGTTCACCCGCATAAGATTTGAAGTTTCTCATCACCATCTCTTTAATGAATAACCTCGGAGGTCTAGATCCAGGACGAGATGAGTCGTTTATGGATTCGTGAGAGTTTGAAAATTCCATATCTGCGCCCATTTTTACTCCCGAAGAAAAGCTTTTGGTGTAGTAAAAAGGTGAACCGAAGGACTGGCTTCTGAAGGTCAACTCCGGCGAAGTGCTGGAGTAGAAGAGGAGCGTGAGAGAAGATTTGAACGACCTTTTTAGTAGTAGTGTGAGAATTTGAACTTTTATCAAGAAGAGTAAGGAATATATGGGCGGGAAACTCCGTTAACATTATGCTCTTATAATGGACTCCACTAAATCAAAAGCCCAGCCCACTAGGATGTCGTAACTGGACTTAGGAGCATGGTGTCGGCCTAATTTCCTGAAGCCCAAACGATCCTCTCATGGCCTAAAACTTGGTGGGCACTCGGCCATAGGATTTGGGATCCCAATTTGAAATCACTATATACTTGTGAAAGTTGTGTAAAATTTCAATCAGGTCCGATTCATTAATTATTATCTCAAAATTTAATTTTTTAAAAAGTAGGACTTCAAAATTTATTAAATATAAATCATGACCCATAAGTAATTTTAAATTTTCTCAAAAAGAACCATTGCTCGAGACGTGAACAAATTATTTGCACCATATGAAAATCTTTTATTATAAAACAGCTAGTTACTATTTTCATCGTTCCACTTTATTTGTTTTAATTTTTTTATTTGTTGAGTTAAATTATACGGATTTTGACTAATATTTTAAAATATATTTTTTTATTATGTTAATAAGAAAAAAAAATTGCAACAAT
>JAOTQJ010000049.1:23524334-23534536 GCA_025642045.1 Solanum sejunctum | reverse complement strand
AAAAAGTGTTATATGGACAACGAAAAGAGAGTGTATGATTAGCTATTGAGATACATTAATGACGCATTAAGCAAGACTACTAGCTACTTGTATTAAATGATACTAGAAGAGCAAAATCCTTTTTTTACTCTACAGTTGGCACCATATTTCAGACAACCAGAAAATTAGGCCTGACATGTAATTAACATTTGATTCATCGAGACAACGTGTTTGGCAATGTTGGAAAACGACCTCAACGACCCTTAAAAGTTTTTTCACCCATTTCTGTTTCACTTATATGTCAGTTGAAAATGTGCTTCCAATTTGAAGGCCGCACACAGAATAGTAATTTATGTAAATTGCCTTTTTCATTCATTCTGTGTCTACCATAAGAGTTAAATTCACCTGATTGAACATTATGTTGTACCCTGCAATGGGCGGGAACTTTTGAGGCATTGGGGTAATGTTATTGTTGTTGAACATTATGTTGTCCACTAATTTTGGCCATGCACGTTTCAAACTTTAGACACTTGTATGTATATATGAGCCATTGAGGTATCCTTGTACCCAACCCTGTATGCATGTATCACAAATTCAATGTTTGAATAATCAACATAATTGGAACCATAATTAAAATTACAAAGAAAGATATCATGCTTGTAATGAAAAAAATATATGATAACTTCCAATATGATGTTTATTAAAATCACAAAAATTATTTCCACACGTTAATGCATATTTATAAGAGAAATTTTCGCATATAACCATTCAAAAATACCTTAATTATTCTTCATATATAGCTATAGTATGGGTAATACATTTCGTAACTATAGCTATATTATGGTGTTTGTATATTTCACTACATAATTTGCTCAACATTTGTATTATTTGTTGTATAATTCCTAATATTTGTATAATTTGCAGTTTTTGTATAGCATATGTATATTTTGCTATACAATTCGCAGTGTTTCTATATTTTGTTATACAATTCATGTACAACGTATATATAACTCGTTATACAATTCGCAGTGTTTATATATTTTACTAGACAATTCGCACAATATTTGTATAATTCACTATATAATTTTAGTGTCCGTCTATTTTTCTATACAATGCATTATACAAACTCAAACTTTAATTATACAAAGATGTAATTGTGAGTCATAATTATTTTGAACTATAACTATATTAGCTAATTAACTAACATATATTTGTTTGTTCGTATAATTTTCTTTTTTTTATAAATACATAACATATACAAATATATGGAAGTTACTCGAGTGATAAAAAAGAGCGATGGGTGAAGGTAGTAGTTAAATATAATTATGATATGCATTAATTGAAATGAAGTGCATAAAGAAGGTAGTTAGTAAATGTTAATTATAATGGGATTTTGAGTTTGATAGGACCTTAATTAAAGAGAAGCATGATTGTACTTTAGTGAAGGTTAAATTGAACTATGACTCATAAGGCAGAATTTGTTTCTCACCTACCCGACCCATCTTGTGATACCCACACCAAAAATTAAATAAAATAAAAAAGGCTTCTGAATTTCATTAGCTTCTGGGACCAGTAAACAAAGAATCTTAGGCACCTAAATTTAGCTTTTTCCTCTTTTTGTACGTAAATAATTTCAATTTGACATAACTAATTTTCAAATCAATAAGCCAATTAAGCACAGGTTTAATTATTGACCCTGATAATGAAATTGTTTGCTTAAATTAGGAAACTTGGCGTTGATTGATGCAACTTGACACAAGTTAGATGCCGTATCATACTTTTGTAATTGCAAAAGATATATAAGAATATTTGCTTTAACTAACAGGGAGATCTTGTTTATTTTTTCTTACTTTCTTCAATTAATTTGTTTTAAACATAGAATATAGTACTAATAATAAATACTAGCCAGTAATCTTGTTCTGATGTGACCAATTAAAAAAATAATAATTGCATAGAGAATTTAGAATTTGAAATATATATGAAAAAAATGGAAGAATAAATTTAGTACTTATTAAAATGTCATGAAAGAATAATTAAAAGTCAAGGTCAACGTACCCTGAGGCACAGGTCAACTTGTTGAGTATTCTTTTCTATCACACTCTAATTATTTTAATTTATTACATAACTAGTTTTCTGTTTCTTGTGTAATTTTTCTTATTAAATATTGCGAGTATCATGCAAGCATCTGTTGGGACAAATAAGATTTCATCTGGCCCCATGGTTGTATTAGTGCTTTGTCTGTTTCATTTTTCAAGTCAAATCATCAATATATATAAGTCATTACTTAGTGAAAGTAGTCAAATTTTATAAAATAGGAACCGACCAAGTTAAACAACTTCAATATAGACCAACAACATGAATTGATGATGGAGTACTTAGTCTCTCCAACTTATGAGCTATTGGGTTTTAAGTTTCTGGAAAAAAAAAACATATTGGAAGTGCTATTTAAAAAAATCAGACATACAGTGTGCGATTGAAATTTATCAAGTTCTAATATGAATATCGAATATTGTCCATATTACTTTTTCCTCTGCAAATATGAAAATATGCTAAAACTAGCTGCGGCTTTAAAATATGAAAAGGATAAATTATATAAACTAGGCAAACTTATTGTTTATATTTACATTATATCACTATAGTTTAAAAAAATTATAATTTATAACTACAGTTAAAATTTTATTGTTATTTTTTCTCTCCTCTCCACGATCTCTTGATAGATATACAAATACAAATATACACCATTTGATAGGTGTACATATTTAATTAGTCAAATATACATATACAATTCATCTCCCTTGCTCACCTCTCTCTTGCCTCCCTCGATTTCGCTTGGCTCTCTTATAATATGTAGCTACAAACTATAATTATTTTTTATCTTATTATATTTAACTATTTGTTCTTTTTGACAAATCCTCATGTGGAAACTACATAGAATTTTGCTCAGCAATCAACTTTTGGGGCTAATATTAGAAGAGTCGAAAACCTTTGCAGAGCCCAATTTTTCAGTCTGCGAACACAACATGGGTCATGGGCTGAATAACCGTCTGCAGACTATTGGGCGCTTTTATAGTGGGCTAATTATTGAGCCCAGTGCATGAATTTGAAGTTGGCCAATTTTCCAAATATAAAAAGATTTTTTCACAAGGAAAAAAAAGGCATAATTTTCATAATTCTTAGAGGAAAATCTATAATCTTCCAACTTAAATTAACTACAAATGAGTATATATTTCACATTACACAAACCTTCATGAATAAAAAAGCAATTTGTAAACCAAACAAGTTGGGGGACAATTTTGGACATTTCGCAAACAACAGGGGTAATTTTGTAATGATTTCATTAGTAATAAGGCAAATGCATATCGGTTTTGTAAGGACGAGAGTATAGTTGACCCAATATTAAACATAAAGCAAAAAAAAAAATAAATCATTTCTTAATTACAAAAACAAATTTGAACCTTTTTCTTGAGTGTAGATCGATTCTTTAGTCGATTTTATTTTATTTTTGAATAAGAACACCCTACCTGCTTTAATGGTAATGCCTACAAATGAGCTGCTCATCATGTTGAATTTCAATTAAATAAAATCACATGGAAGAGTTAAATGCATCACCTAATGAGCTATAGGACTAGCAAAGTGTCTATGTCCAATGGTGCACATGAGCCTGTTTCCCATTATATGATCTGCTATTGACTCTTGTCCATTTCTTGGATGAGGAAGTATATGGTCCTACCCCATGTGACTACATAATCTTAAATTGTGGAAATCATTTATTACTAAGACTCTCTTGATTTAGAAAAATAAAAAAGCAACTACTATTGAAAATTCAATGGAGATATAGAGTCCATATTTCACCAACTTATGCATACTACATCATGTTGTACGTACATGTTACTTCGTCCCCCATTTTATGTGACGATATTTAACTGATATGAAACTCTTGCACTCTGGGCTTTAGGTCTCGGCACATACCCACACCTTGATTTTGGTGTATATTTATCAGATTAAAGGTTTATGGAGTATTAATGACAACAATAATCATAATTGCTTATAAAGTTGACTGGGCAGTATCACCAAATCAAATCCTACTAGTTGAAAATTGGAGAGGGCACCTGACATGTGAGCATTTATGGAAAAGAGATGCAAATTTCCAAAGCAATTGCTGCCCTCATACATTGCTAAAGTCTGATAGCAACGCCTGAGTGAACAAGTGTATCATGTGAAATAAGTAATCAAACTGAAGCTTTTCTCATCACATTTACTTGTAACCTGTGACATATCAAGATTTATTGTTTTTTTTGTATTTTACACTTAGTCTTAAATAATATTCTCTAAAGCATTTTTCAAAACATAATATTAAATATTAATTAATAGAGATAGTCTAGTAAAATAGATATATTGATATCGTTTACATAATGAATGTAACCAAACAGTGAGAGGTAAAAATAAATGAATAAAATACTCTTTTCATCCATTTTTACTTGTCTAGTAATACTTGTCCAATTTATTAAATTAAAAGTCAATTTTACATTTAATTCTTAATTTATCATTATCATTTATAGTCATTTCTCTATCATTATAAGATGAATGTCAAGTCAATTAAAATGTGATTTGATAAAATTATCTCTATCATTCACTATTTTTTAATTTTCATGTCAAGTTAATAAAATCAAAATAAATATGAATGAACAAAATATAAGATATGGTTGACTTTGATTCTAGTCTCTAGCTATGCTCTTTGACTTTTATATTTTCGGGATAAGTTCGAGGTTAGTTTCTAGAAGGTCAAAAAGATTGTTGAAGCCTTGTATGGTACGTGTATCCTCGATTTTATGCAGATTATACATAGCAAAAATAGAGATGAATTTAAATTTTGTCCCTATTAATAATTATTTTCATATTAAGGATAATATAAGAAAAAAATAGTAACTCTCTTAGTTTGCTAAAATAGAAAAAAATAAAAGAGTAAAGAGTCAAAAATATTCTTTAATTTTGTTATCTTGTTTTACTTTATTCTTGCTGTTAAAATAAGTTTATTTATACATCTACCGTTAACAAACTTAAATTGGACAGATTGTCCCAAATTATATTCATATGGAAAAATGATCAAATATACCCCTCAATTTTATTTTATTATTTGAGCTTTTCCCATATGAATATGATTCGAGGCAATCTGTCCAATTTAGGGACAAATCTGATAAGTTTATTAACGTTAGAGGTATAAATAAATTTACTTTAATAGAGGAAATAAAGTAAATAATAAAATAAAATTGAAGGCTATTTTTGACTCTTTTTTCTAAATAAAATATATATTTTTAATATAAGGATCCAGTAAAATGAAAGACATTTCATGCCATAAGTTGATAAGTCCTTATATTAAGTCAGATATACTTACCTGATAATAGAGCAAAAACTTATTATAACCGTTAAATTGCATTAACAATAGGTCCTTGATAATATAAAATTATCTATAAGAATTCATTCCAGTACACGTTAGAGAATAAGTAGCTTTGTTAATTAAGCAAGCAAAAAATTCTTCCAGCATAATTGAGTAATCAATTTTCAGAATATTTTGCTTTGCTTAATTTTGCAAGCTACAATATACACTAATGTTAAAAAGCATTGTACCGGACAAAAAATAAGAATGAGGATGTCATATCCATCCCAAGTTAATATGCTACTACTAGTAACTAATTGGGAATTTGGGAGTAAGAAAAATAAAAGATAATGCAACAAAATAGAACCCCCCTCAAATGAAAAAGCAAAAAAAGAAACTTCTAAATTAATAAATCGTCATTTTCATCAGACAGCCAACTCTCCAGCATTACTGAAAAGGGAATTTCATCATCCATTTCTCTTTTGCATTCACCATGAAATTTACCAGCAGCCTCGGGAGTCGCAGCCTGTGAAAATTGATCTGAATTTGACTGTTCAAATGAAGATGAATATTCGGTCATGGCATTAGTAGTAGTAGTACAAGAGAATTGAGTACTTGATGAAGCCTTTGATTGCTCGGAATTATTTGTGGAATCGCTGCTGGTCCATTGTTTGAGTAATTTAGCGATGTTTTCAGCACTTGATGCATAAGTAGCAGTAGACATTTCCCCTTCTTGTTTTATGTATGGGTAACATCCAGCATTTGTGGGCTTCACATCAGTAATTGTGTAGTCGTGAATTGGGCTTGATTTATCGAGTGACAGGGCATTTTGTAAAGCTTGTTTCGCTGTGTTTATATCGGCTTGAAGTGTCCTTTCCCATTGGCCTCTAGAGGGTGAATTATATGTTGATAAACAATGTCCATCATTTGAGTATAAATCACTTGCTTCAAGCTTCTTCAGCTTCTTCTTTAAATGAGTATTCCAATAGTTTTTAATGTCGTTATCTGTTCTCTCCCGGAGATATGAAGCTATGGCAGCCCATCTGTTACAAAGACGCAGAAAAATCAGTAATAGGCAAAAAAGTGACTACTAGTAATAGTATACTTGATGAAACAATTACTCTTAAAACTTTTCCAGATCCATATATATACGCAGTCCTATAAAAAGTACTACTCCATCTGCTACATTTAAGCATCAATTTTTCTTTCAATCTGTTCCAAGAAAAGAAAAGGATATTTCACCTTTCTAAATTTGCAAAGTTATTTAAACTTTAATGACGACACTCTTATCTTATAGACATAAAAATGTCAGTGACATGTTTAGAATCACAATGCATAAAGTTACTTTTAGTACATGCCAAAAATTGATATTTCTATTTTAGACTAGCATAATGTTCTGTGAAATATCGTCATATAAAATGAAACGAGAAGGATCAAGATAGGTAATCAAGAAGAGCATACATACTTGTTGCCTAGAAGTGCCTGAAGCTGGATAATCATCTTCTCTTCTTGATCAGTGAAGCTACCTCTCTTGATTCCTGGTCTGAGGTAGTTAGTCCACCTTAGCCTACAGCTCTTGCTACATCTGCGCAGCCCTATACATAAAAACAAACACTCATTAGTGATTCATTACACATTGAAATGTCGGACATAATAATTAGTCAAGTGATCATAACAGAAATCAAGAAGCAAAGGACTATAACCTGTATGAGTAGGAACTGTCCTCCAATTCCCAGGACCATGTTCTTGAACAAAAGAGACCAACATAATATCTTCTTCAGGAGTCCATGGTCCTTTCTTCACCCCTGTTTTATCACAACAAGGTGGTCTACCCATCTCTGTTTCTTGGTGCAACTCTCTTTGTAAGTATGTAGTATATTTAATAGTCTTGTAGTGTGTCTTTCTCTTCTTGGAAGAAGCAGAGACAAAGGTCTAAGGGGCTAGGTTATTTGATCTGGGATATATAGAAAGAAATGAAGACGACCTGCCAATTCAGAGATAGGGAATACGCTGACCCCAAATTAATTACTCCTTCCTCCTTTCGAGAGTCAAAATTTTAATAGAAATTATAATAATTATCAATTTAAAATATATTTAAAAAGATTTTGAAATTCGAAAAATGTTACGTAAATTAGATCAGAAAGAGTAGTACATAAGAAGGGCTGAGGGGTAGGAAAAGAGTCAAAAGGTGACAGCAAGAGCATTTACTCCTCCCATGGGAGCCTCAGCCTAAAGTCAGCTGCCCTATTTCTCTCTCTTCCTCCTCGAAACCGCGTGGGCATTCAATGTTCACCATGTCATTATTTCTAGCCATTAACAATCCTAATTAAGGCCCTGTATGCTTTTTATGGCCTCATCAAATAAAGCAAGCTGCATAACACCTATCAAAAGCTTAGATTCACTTTTTTATTTGTTTGAATAAGTCTTAGCCTACTCTATACCAAGATATATAGTTGTTTCCCACTTTTCTTCACTATGTGACGCGAACATGGAAATAATAAACTTTCGGTGTAGATACAGAGTGATGAAATGAGAGTCAAGCGACTATGTATTACTTTTGTAAGATAATGCCAATGTAGCAAGGTCCAAGTGATGAAACTCGGATGTTCATGAATGGCGTCATGGTCGAACATGATGAGATTTGATAAATAATTTTAAGATTTTAAAAGATAGACACACAAACTATTTGAAATCTATTATATATATAAAAAAAAAATATTTTTATCAATATATAAATAGTAATATAATTTTTTCATTAAAGAGGGCTTGGATGAATCTCTTATTGGGCTTTTGCATGATAATTAATATTTGATCCTAATATTTTTTAAATATTTTTACTGATAAATTATTTTTGAGCATGCTAAAATTGTTTTTATATGATCTATAGGTCACGTCACTAGTGTTTACAGTAGGGCAGATTATTAATGTCGCACCTTTGTCTTCAAATTCTTAAGATCTACTACTGCTCATGTCCATTTTATATGGCTCGGTATGTGATACTTAATTTTCTAACTTTTTAGAATAAAATTTTTAAAGTAGAATGTACTTACTACTATAAGTGATGAGTAACAATTTAAATGAATGAGGGAGAGTGGCATATGGAAGAGAGGGAGTAGCAGTGTAAAATGGCACATGCATCTGATAAGTCACCTCATATCTAGCAATTACATAATGGAGGAAAAAGGGACAATGACATTCATATGCGTATTAATCAGCCAGTCGGGCCTTTTAAAATTTATTAATGGGAGGCTACCCACTATTAGTACTACCATTCATTCACAATTAGTCTTCAAAGACGAAAAATTTCTATCTGACTTCCGGGTTTGTGAATCAAAATCAAATATAATAAAAATGAGTAGTACATGTTGAAGAATAACTAAACCAATTTATTAAATTTGATATTTATTTAATTCATTTCTCAAGAACACAGTAAACAAAGATATGAACACGGAAAACACAATTGGAAAAGAGATCTTTCTATCTCATTCAAATTATAAGCTTTTTCTACGTCCATATGAATTATGATATATATACTAAAGTAGATTGATATTGACCAATGACTATGTAATAAAAGTAGATCTTGCTCTATGGAGTCTCAATATGTCTGATGCTTCTTTGATCAAATGCAATATACAACTGAAAATAGTATTATGAGCAAGTCGTGGGAAAAACAGTTCCTTTTTTCAGTTCCGATACAACTAGGGTAAAAGAGTGTTTTATTGGAAACTATCGATTTTTGGATATTCACCATTAGTTTATCTATATCAAAAAGATGACGTGCACTTTAACGTTTTTTATATATTTCGAACATCTGAAAGTCATAAATGTGATTATCAACGTAACGATCGAAGTATAGCACTTCAATTGTATATGTTCTGCACATGTTGCTAGACTTGTGTAAACTAGATGATCAAATGATATCTGACTGAGATTTTCCCTAATATATTTTCCTTTGGGTAGGTGCTGGGCAAATTAGAGATAGTCAAATAATACCTGTCATGGGTTCAGAAACATAGCATGCTCAAGGTCATCAAGCCTAATTAAGTCATATGGAAAATACTAACAAATTATTTGATATTTAGAGTGATAGGTCATCCATTACGTCAAACCACTGCCAACTTATTTGCATTTAATTTCTTATGAAAAAGAAATGGAGGTATGTCTTAAATACTTGTTTAGTCATCTGATAAACATGCAACCTGCAGTGTTTGCGATCTTCCGGCGGACTTTCAAGTTAAAAAATAGTAAGTGTAAGGGCTGGACCAATCACAAATTTTAAAATTATAGGTATGAAATTAGTAAAATATATACTATCTATTTTTTAATTAAAGAATATATATATATGCGTCAGTCTATTTGTGGCAATTGTGGAGTCAGCAGCAAGATATATATATATGTAACAAGGTGCAACCAATTGGAGTTGCAACTATCAATCTCCAGATTTTGTTTGATTTACATGATGTGTTACAGTTATTTTAATTTCTGGATTTTAGCAACCAGCAAGTAGCATTATTCTTGCGAGTTAATTTTCTATATGATCATCCAAAGTATTGAGAAGATGCGACTAAAGTTACTTTTGAATTTTTCTTTCCCATAAGATCAATAATACTCCTATTCCTGCTCAATTATGAACATTTTTATCCTTATGGGCTGGGCTCATTTTCAAGGAAATTTGGTAAGAGGGCCTTTTTTCTTTCTTCTATTGGGGCTGTACGAAAGACTCTAGAAAATGAGAAATCCAATAGGCTTCACAACCTTACTGGTTCAACTTCATCTCCCCGAGCCCGTTATATTTGGCCCAACTGCAAATATACCCTTTTTGGGAGTTGATATTTTAATGAGGATTTTT
>JAOTQJ010000049.1:23493847-23504788 GCA_025642045.1 Solanum sejunctum | reverse complement strand
TTGGAGAAGGTGAAAGTTTAGGGCATCAGAAAAGAGATTGCTAGCAAATGCAAGAGCAAACATAAAAGAAGAGCGACTCTGTACATCCAAACCCAAAGAATGACTGAAAATATGTTTTTGATGAGCTAATTGCTCAAGGTGCCTGTCCAGAGCGTAAGTGTTATAAGACATTCAAACTCACGATTGATTATACTTGCCTCGCTACAGAATTAGCTAGTTTGGATTATGTTATAGGAGATCGATCGATGTGATAAGTGTTTTTTTGCTTTTGGATGATTAAAACACAAACAGATCTAACACTATGATTTATCTAGACCCTTGCCAAATCAAAGAGAGAAAGCTCGTACTGAAGAACACTGTGACAAGGAGGCTGTAGCCATGTTCATTGTCAAATGGTGAAAGAGGGTGCAAAATATCTGCAGGATTGTCTTAAAAAAATTGAGAATCATCTATAAATAAATTTGTTTGGAGAATGCAGCATGGCTGTCAGGGTGGCCGAGTGGTCTAAGGCGCCAGACTCAAGTTCTGGTCCTCGTGAGAGGGCGTGGGTTCAAATCCCACTCCTGACATGTTTTTCCTTTTATTCCCTCCTTTTCCATTTAAATTTTTCTTTTTTTTTTTAAAACCTTTTCCATTTAAATATAAAAAACTTACTTCCATTTAAATGGTGAGTGAGTGTTGCCCCGCCCAAATTTTCTCGATGAAATGGAAGATGACTGCACGGCATACATGAAAGAATACAAACACTGGCACGGAAGCACTACAAAGCTTATTTTTCATCTTGGTAAGGGATTACGTTTAACTCAATTTTTAGTCTAGTTTGCTATTTATCCAATTTGTATGCGACCTCTCTCTGGTTAAAAAGAACATCTTGATCAAAAGAACCCTTTCCCCCCTTGAAAACAAACTAGACCGAGTTGAGTTTGATGGATGACTTTGATCCATAAAAATGAAAGTAGATATAGGATCTTTTTGATCAAATTTGATCCATACAATAGAATTTCAGTTTCCTCTATCTAGGGTTACAAAAAGGATCAAGTTTTAGAGAGTTCACAAACAGTCATTATCTCAATTCTCAACTAGGGTAGTGTTATGTATGCCAAAGTAGTGTTAAACCTGTTAGGTTTTGAACTAATTAAATCTCATGCATAAAGTTTGGGGGTGGGGGAACTGAAAGAGAAAAGTCCAATTTCAGAAAGGGATAACATAGTAATAAAGACTAAAGAAGGGAACATGTAAATTTTATCCAAACATATTGCGTTTAAATTCGACCAAGCCAAAACACTGAAAATAAAACATAAAGCTGTACAATAACTTTTAACAGAATATAACTGTTTTTTTAGTGCTATGGCTAGATTCTTTTTTTTTTCCCCAAAGGCATCCGGCATCTGAAGTTGATTGACCTCGAATAATTCAGATATTGGATGCCGAAAGGGAAAAAAACTAGCTGTACACAGAGCTAGGAGGTTCTCTGTTTTGGTGTAGAACTAGTTGTAGCATTTGTTTGTTGAGAAACTGGTGGATATCTCACTAGGACAGGGAGGAGAATCCCATGAAAAACTAGGCTTCCATTCATCGGCCAGACTAGTTGTCAAACTAAAAGGAAATCCAACTGATCTGATATTTTCCCATTCAGTGATATTATCATTTGTTGAAGTTTGATTACTCCTTAATCCTGCTTCATCATCTTCCATGCTTATACTTCTTTGCATCTCTTGTGATGAACTAATTGAGAAGTTGTTCAGTTGTTGGTTTGGACCTTCAAAGTCTATGGACTCGGAGGTCTTGCTGATATCAGTGATTAAACCAGGGGATGTGTTGAAAAACAAAGCTTATTTTTCATCTTGGTAAGGGATTACGTTTAACTCAATTTTTAGTCTAGTTTGCTATTTATCCAATTTGTATGCGACCTCTCTCTGGTTAAAAAGAACATCTTGATCAAAAGAACCCTTTCCCCCCTTGAAAACAAACTAGACCGAGTTGAGTTTGATGGATGACTTTGATCCATAAAAATGAAAGTAGATATAGGATCTTTTTGATCAAATTTGATCCATACAATAGAATTTCAGTTTCCTCTATCTAGGGTTACAAAAAGGATCAAGTTTTAGAGAGTTCACAAACAGTCATTATCTCAATTCTCAACTAGGGTAGTGTTATGTATGCCAAAGTAGTGTTAAACCTGTTAGGTTTTGAACTAATTAAATCTCATGCATAAAGTTTGGGGGTGGGGGAACTGAAAGAGAAAAGTCCAATTTCAGAAAGGGATAACATAGTAATAAAGACTAAAGAAGGGAACATGTAAATTTTATCCAAACATATTGCGTTTAAATTCGACCAAGCCAAAACACTGAAAATAAAACATAAAGCTGTACAATAACTTTTAACAGAATATAACTGTTTTTTTAGTGCTATGGCTAGATTCTTTTTTTTTTCCCCAAAGGCATCCGGCATCTGAAGTTGATTGACCTCGAATAATTCAGATATTGGATGCCGAAAGGGAAAAAAACTAGCTGTACACAGAGCTAGGAGGTTCTCTGTTTTGGTGTAGAACTAGTTGTAGCATTTGTTTGTTGAGAAACTGGTGGATATCTCACTAGGACAGGGAGGAGAATCCCATGAAAAACTAGGCTTCCATTCATCGGCCAGACTAGTTGTCAAACTAAAAGGAAATCCAACTGATCTGATATTTTCCCATTCAGTGATATTATCATTTGTTGAAGTTTGATTACTCCTTAATCCTGCTTCATCATCTTCCATGCTTATACTTCTTTGCATCTCTTGTGATGAACTAATTGAGAAGTTGTTCAGTTGTTGGTTTGGACCTTCAAAGTCTATGGACTCGGAGGTCTTGCTGATATCAGTGATTAAACCAGGGGATGTGTTGAAAAACATGGAATTCGAGTCCATTAAACCCCTGTCGTTTTGTCCTGAAACCTCAGGGGACGAAAACATGAAGTTATAGGAAATGTCTGTGCTGGGACCTGAAAGATAAGATGGTCTTGAAACCATCGCATTGAGGGTCTTATATGAAGGGACATTTGAGGCTCCTTGTAGCAAGTCATTGTTATTGGATAGGTGGAGAACTGATCCTGTTTCAGTTATAGAAGTGACATTCTCCGAGACGAAATGAGCGGTTGCACTTTGATTGAACAACTCTGGAGATGCTACTTCAGATAACGGATTTACCCATGCGTAAGATAGAGCTCTATTTACCATGGAGTTGGTTTTCTTGAATATTCTGCAGATGGCCCATGAATCCTGCAAGGACCAAAGAGAGTATATTTGTTTAAACTAAGATAACAAAGTCTTCAATGGATAATAAGGGGGCTAATTAAGTTACATGTGACCCTACATTTGGTGGAAAATTCTTATCCAAGAATTTCTTAGGTGGTCCTGACTCGCTGTTAGTCGTTGGAAGACGAAACTCGTGCATCATCCAGTCAGTTTTTATGCCTCTGGCAGCCCTGCCTCTGTAGAAGACTAGGGACTTCTTAAGACCAATGCATTTGGTGCTATCAGAGGAATAAATTGGTCTGTCAGTTCCAGTGGCCTTCCAAAAACCAGCTCCTGTTACACGGTTTGGACGGGCACTATTCCTGTACTTACGGTCCCTTGGACAGTAAAAGTACCACTCTTTTTCCCCTGTAGATGCTAGCTCTGGACAAAAAATATTATGACAAGGAAATATTAGACTATGCTTCATAATTGTAACAATGATATGTAAACAAAAAGTGTCAAATCGTCTGTAGGTGTAAGATTGATATTGATTTCTGAAAGGAAACCAACATTTAGTTTAAAAAATTCTCACTTTGTTTCAGAACTAGACACTTAATGATCCGAATATGCTTAAGCAGATAGATTCATTTTCAGTGACTGCAGCTGATAGCTACTTAATGTTAAGAAATGGTCAAGAAGTTTCCTATGGTTCCTTTTGAGTTTAGCTTCCTTTGCAGTGTCATTGTAAAAGAATCTTAACACATATTGCCTTAAAAATAAATTCTCCTTTGGCCATAGATTTCGAAGTTGAAAAGTTGAACTTTTGAAGTTGTGATTGTTGGAACTTGAAGTTGTGTTTAGACACACATTTTACTTAGAAAAGAAATTGAGGTCTTGCGAGCGGAAGTGAAACTTCTGCCCAAAACCTGGATCAAAATCTAATCAAATTCCATGGCTAAACAGATATTGAAGGTAATTTTTACTAAATCTGATCCAAAATATATGGGTAGACGCTAGCCCACTATATGTGACCATCCATAAAAGTTAGATCAGTAACATGAAAAGTTAAACAAAGAGAAAATGAACTTAAAAGAGTATATACATGAGAAGCAGGGAAATTATGTTTCTTACTTGGAAGGTCCCATGGATCATACTTATATATATCAACTTGCTTCATGAGCTCAATAGGTAGAGATCTCTGCTGAATCTTTCTCTTTAGATAGAACCCAACCAGCTCTTCATCTGTAGGATGAAATCGAAAACCAGGCAGCATCACTTCGTCAAGCTTTTCCACATCACTTTTTTCATCCATAAGTATAAGCAAATCAAGAATCCTTAAGCAAAAGTCTTAGATTATGATAGTAGTTCAGAGCAAATTGACATTATTTAAGGTCATTGTCCCTTAGAAATAATAGCTACAGACCAAATTTATGATCTCGAAGAGACTACAAAGTTGGTGTGTATGGAGATATGTTTTCACACCTCCCATGATGTGCTTATGGTTGCCTACCCTTTATATTCTTCTGAGCTTTGGAAAATCTAAACAAAATGACAAGTCAATCTTCTAATGAAATTAGTGCATGCTAATAGATATTTTTTTATTTTAATATATTGGAGTTTGAGTTGTCTTTTGTTTAAGATACATTGCCAATATTTTGTGTACATCCTCTGATTAAAATATGACTTTTAGGTCATTGGATCTAAAAATGGCAGTTTCTATTCTCTGATATAAAAAACTTCTATTCTTTCTGCCATCTACGACCACGTGACCCTTCACCGTCTAATTTCACATATACATTTTATCAGTTAACCATGATAAGTTCTATTGTATGCCACTTTAATTTGTTGCTCTTGAAATTAAATTGTTTGGTATGACAAAAACACTTGATGCAGATAAGTATATTTAACCTGGAGGATTAATTAGGTGCATTTTTAAAGTTGAAACTGATAATTCATAAAAGTCTAAAGTTGGATAAGGCAATACTCGTCATAAAATGTTGTCTTTTAAGTGTTTGTCTTGTAACATTTGTCTTTTTCAATAAATTCATTTATGCGGTCGAATTCTAATTAATTCTTCTTCTTACAACTTGGTAACAAAACCATATTTAGAATTCAAGTGCCATGTGAGATAATGTTGCAGAGGATAAAAATTAGAATTTTCTAAACACTTGGTTTACCATAAAGTATCTTAATTACTTTGAACCTCTGTAAAAGAGGTTAAGTTGATAAAAATATACTTCCTCGGTCTATTTTTACTTGCCCAAGTTTGATTCACACCCCATAAAAAATAATCAATAAAATAATAAATATATAACATCACATTTTTAATGTCTTAATAAATTTATTGTTTTGAGAAATACATTAGGAAATGAATATTACTCTGAGTTCTCTCTCTGTCCACTTTTACTTGTTTACTATATAAGAATATATGTCTATTTTCACTTGTTTGATTAGAAAAATCAAGACATAATTTATGACTCTGTTCTTTATTTACACTTACTATTAACCATAATCATTTATCAAAATATTAAATTCACTATATTCAACGAATGTTATCATAAACTTATCTTTTTATTAGTTATTTTCTACAAAGACTGCGAAATCAAACATGAACAGAAGAAAATCTTAATAATAAATGTAAAATAAGTATAAAAGATAAATTATTTCTCGACTTTATAAATCAGACAAATGAAAATGGACATATTACCCCCTTTGTCCATTTTTACTTGTCTGTTATACTATTTTAGGAAGTACAATAATTCTGGTCCAATTTATAAAATCAATGAGTAATTTATCATTTTGTGTCTATTTTACCCTTATTATTAAATTATTTAATAATCCTAATTTGGTAAAATTATTGCTTGTTAATTTATATACTAAATCTTATTATTGATGGACATATGGAGTATGTAAGAAATGAGAAACTAATTGAAGTTGAATGATACGATTGATGGATCTGGAAATTTACGTCAGTGCATTGATTTAGGTTGGAATTTTTATAAAGGTTGAGTATATTTCAAGACTAGGTTAACCACATGGATTTAATTAGCAGCGTCTAAGTGATGCGCAACAGTATACCAAAGGTACTTGTTATTGCATGCAGTTCACCAAACAGTAAGCAACAAGCAGCTCACCTACTAGATCCTTGACTGCTTCTCTAATCTTTTCATCATTATTTCTATTATTGGAAAATACATCATGTCTTGAAAATGAATAGTTGCAATCATTTATCCTTATATAGAGTAAACAATAACCCTTGCATAAGAATATTGTGTCTGCTGGCAGAAGTGCATATGATTAACAAATAAGCAATCCATATAATGGGGAAGTTCTTCAATGCCAACTCTATTAAACGTTTATGGTTTTCGTTAATTCCAATTTAAGGAACAGGTCAAACTTCATCTTGTAACCTGTGCTATCCATCCCTCTTTCTCTGTGTCAACTAAATTATAAGTACTCTATAAGCATATCTACATGATCAGTAGTAATACTAATAAAAAAAAGGGTAAATTTTCGTTATGCGTAGAGTTTGGGAAGGTTTCGACTACAAAGATTTATATTTTACTTTGTATTTCTGCTAAAAATTATTTTCAAGACTTGAATCTGTAACCTATTACGGCGGTGATATTTTACAAGCAAAGCCTCCAAAGAATTTAATTTCTATGAATTTAACTATTAAATCCATCCACCAGGCTTTCAACTCCGGTGGTGGTGGAAGGTTTGGTCCGTATCCATTTTAATGAATTATGTTAAATATGCTATTATTGTTATCAGCTCGAATTTAACCATTGAAAATAATTAACCTATTGTAATTTGATATTCATAATTTCAGACCTATTATATATTTATGTAATTTTCATGATTTTTATACACATAAATGTATGCTCTGTAGATGAATCTGATATCCCATCGTTTGGGAAATATTGCTTTCTCGTATGACTATAAAATTTATATTACCACAAAAAACAAAAATTTGGGAGATATTGCTTACACCTCATCACAATTTGATAACGCTTTGTTGGTACATGTGTAATGTGACTAATTAAGTCACATTCAAATTTTATCATATATGTGCTTTTCTCATAAATTAATTACTATAAAATAAAACTATATCTCTAATTTATTTATTGTAAATTTCCTGATGCATTATGCTTCTAAAGTCCTATATACCGGTTAAATTTGTAATAGTATACCGGATATCTACAAATTAGTCGAAAAAAATACAATCTTAACACTTGTTTTTGGATTGAAACCTTAGAATAAAGTGATAACGCTGTTTGAAGATTTTGTACATTACTCTAGATTGAGATGGCCCACAAAAGGCTAGTTGATTGGCTTGTCATTATACATCATTGGCAAATCAATTAACATCAGCAGAGAAGAAAAAAATATATATTGATGGAATCTTGAGGAGAAATTATTTCAATTTGCTTCTAATAAAGTTAAAAGAGACAGTTTTCACGAATAAACTAATGCTCTCGTTGTGAAACATTACTTAAATATATGTAGTAAGGTTAAGATATTCATATAAGGCTATTGGGTTTAATATTTTCTTTTAGATAGAATATTTGTACTTAATTTACAAGTTTCATAATACAGAACAACAGGACCAGCAGATGTGATTTCGACAGCATTTTTGATTCTTTAGAGCAAAAAGGATGGTATAGTAACGGTAGAAATTGAAATTTTAACGAATTTAAAGTATGATGAATTCAATTTGTCTTTAAACGCTAAGATCTATTGAAGACTTCCTTAAATAAGCATCACATATCGTATTTCTTGAATATTCACAAGAAATTAAAATATCAAATATTGTCTTTCGCAGTGATCAAGAGGGAATCTTCCTCAAGATCAACTTAATGTTCTAGCTAGTAATGATCAAATACATTGCAAAGAGTTCCGAAAAATCATCCTACATTAGAAAACTATGGTACTAATAATTTGAAGCATTAGACAAAATTTCCATCATTTTAAAATTCAATCTTTAAAAGAAGAAGAAATTTTGGATTTAAATATAGCAATTTTTAGTTTAGTTTAGTTAACGATGACTTGCTATCTTGTTACATTATAATACAAAATTACAGTTACTGGAGGACCCATGCATGTTTATTAAAATTATGATTTCATCCATGAAAAGAAGAGTATGAGACCAAATTATTGTAGGAACAAAAAAAAATTATGTTGATGTTAACACAAACAGAATCACCAATATTATAACCTCTATTCACACTCATCTACCCAGTGTGATAACTATTAATTTCACAAGTGACCTAATTGTTTAGATATATTTTACACCATTAGTGTAATTTGCATTAAGGTTGAAGGTATTAATTACCATATATAGAAGGTTAAGCACTTTGAACTTTTTACATCCTTAAAAATTTGGAGGGATGGTAATAATATATTATGCCAAAAAATCTTTGTTTATTTTCTTGTTCGTTTTCTCAAATGCCTGATAATCCAAACCAATCATTTTAAAAAATATTAAGTGGTTAGTTTTTTCTAATATAATAACGGGTCGTTCTCTTGTGTTTGCAAAATTAAGAGCATTAATTGAGCTTGAACCAATGCAGGAACTCCAGCTATTAGTTACACGAGGATGTTTTTAAACACAACAGTATGAGGTTAAGGTATGGTGAATATGTTGTTGTCGGTATAATATTGTTTAGTTAACATTTTTTTATGAATATATTAATTCACCCTTTTAGTAATTTACAATTCGTAAAATACCAAAGAGGTCCAGTGAACCATAGAGGCCAGTCAGACAAATCAAATTGAACTTGCTATTTTAGATGACGACGAAGTAAAACAAATTCACACTTTATGAACTCAACTGGGTACGTTTTGTATAGTTTGTGTCGAAGCTCCAAAGAATAATAAAGCGTTAGTAACACGAATTTCAGAGAAAATTTTTTTCTATTACTCACAAGAATAAATTATAAAAACAACTTTTAAACTCGTACTTTTCTAAGACTCTTTCTTGGTGTTTTGATGGTGTATTTAATGAAGGAGCTCAGCAGCTCCTTTTATAAGGGTGTTGCAGGTTTAATTGTCAAAAGTTGATGGCCAACTTTGAAAAAATTTGCACAGCCTTCATTTGAACAGTTATTCAAATGAACTGTGCAACAATGGTTGAAAAATAGCTGAACTTCTTCAATTTGAGTGATTTAAATTATTAAATGTCTGAATTATTAAAGTCTGGACGAGTTGGGCAGATCATATTTCTATGGGTTGATAGGTTCGATGATGATAATAATTATACTACTAGTTATAAAAACAATGACAGGATGGAAATAAGTAACAGATAACAAAAGAATTACGTCGACATATTTGTTTTTATAATATTGTATTTAACAATTAACACATACACGATTTGTAGGATAGAAACTTAGGGAGTACAATTACAACTATTTTTAATTTGCACTCGTTATTACACTTAGGTAAATATTGCATTTGCAAAAAGCTTCCTTACTATTTCTTGTCCATGCATCATCTTAAGGAACACTGCATTAAGTAAAACCAATAAAAGAGAGTATAGTCAGAAACTAATGAAGAAGATATAAACAAAATAGTCTTATGGACATACATAAACATGACAAGTTTAACTTCTATACACTGATGATTAGAGCTAAGAATATTTTTTTAATCCTTCGTTAGATAAGATTAATGACAATTTTTTTTCAGTTTATGGACAGATCTAAGTTGTCTAACTAGTTACCAAGTTGCAACATACATGTCAAAATACACTTGATAGTGTTGAAACGAAATTATGCAGTCAATCAGTGAGTGTATATAAGTTAAATCCAGATACATGAGAATATAATTAATTACCTTTTGCAGTTAATAGAAGGAGATACTGGCAGAGCAGTAGTAACACCACATCGTGAAGGGAGATTAGATGCAGCATCTGGTTTAAGATTAGAGTAATGAGCAGCAGCAGCTTTCATACATTCACAAGCATCTTGCCTGTCTTGTCGCGTTGGCGTTGTTTGTACAAGTGTTTTCACACCATTACAACATGATCCTGATGGATCTCCACCTTGTGTCAAATAAGGAACACAAGGGGACAGTGCTCCTTCAACTTCACCACATGTAATGGCTTCTCCTAGTTCCACTACAACTAGCAACATGAACAAAGTCACTAAAATTCCCTTCATTCTTTCTCTTTTTGTTTGTTTTGAAATTCAATTGTGTGTATATGATGAGGAAATGGAGTTGAGTATTTATAGTAGTTGAAGGGGCGGATGTAACATGCTACCCTAGTTTCTTTTGAATCCAGCACCTTCCACATAAAATATAAATTTGTGTGTAAAAATTCATTAAAATCGCAATAAAATAAGGAAAAGTTACGCAGATATGCAAACATATATTAGTTAATTAGCTAACATAATTATAATTTGAATTACTTATGGGCTCGCAGCAAACATCTAGCTGTCATTAATTACTGTTTGAGTTTTGTACAATCCGGACGATTTATACAAATATTGTGCGCGATTATATAAAAGTTGTGGACGAATCAAATTGTAGAGCGAAATATACAATTGTATAGGAAATCATACACAAATATACAAACGTTATACAAAAAATGTGAATTGTATAGCAAATTATACAAATATTGCTATAACTATAGTTATAAAATATAATTATTCAAACTATAGCTATGCAACATAATTAGGCTTTACATGTTAGTTATTTATGAAAGGAAACTTACGCACATAAGCAAAT
>JAOTQJ010000049.1:23468392-23479919 GCA_025642045.1 Solanum sejunctum | reverse complement strand
TAGAACTTCCTTGGACTAGTTCCTATGTGTATTTTTTCAAATTTTAAATATTCTTTGTGAAAATACTAATTTCACTATAAAAAATAAGATATACATGTGTTAACAAATTTTGAATCTTCTCCATGAAAATGCTGGGTCTACCATGAAAAAGGGGGTATACATGTGTCAACAAGTTAAAAAAAGCCATAGCGTCGATCCACCTAAAATGCGTAACTGAGGAGGTAAGTCAGCTTCCCACCGTCCCACCGAAGCCGCGCACATATTATTATTATCATTACATGTAACAGAGGACACATGTAATAACAACTATAAATACTTCCAATATAACCATGACAACCCGAAGCGGCATACTTTTGTTTTCTTTATCATCACTTGCCTCAACTATTCATCTATCCTTTTTCCCTCATATATATTTGGATCCCACAATGATATGCCAACACTCAGAGATGGAGAGTAATCGTCAAGAGAGGGAGAAGGAGTATTGTCGTACTAGGAAGATGGATGCTTATATTCATACCCAAATTATGCGTATTAGAGCAGAGGATTCCCAGCTTGGGGAAGATATAGCTAACAAACTTAGGCAGAAAGTTGTTGATCAGGATGTTGCTTCTGTTTTGATGTTGTCTAGGCCTATGTTGCCTGCTTCACCACTTAGCGGAAAAACGGCCATCAAGTCTGCTAACTAGGTACTTCTTGTTTATTTTCTGGTTACGGATTCAAAATTTGAAATTAAATCTATTATATATAGATTTCGACAATTTTCAATAAACATGGTGAATGCACGTTTAATCCCTTACCACAAGGCTTTTATGAACTTTTTTCCTCTTGAATTTAAGGATGAGCAGCCGTTTGGATAATTGAATTGAATTTCTTTTAGGGGAAAAAGAAGTATCAAACTTTGTTGATATATAAATGGTTGAATTCCCTTAATTTTAGATTAGTTTTTAATATAACGGCGAAATTGGTAAAAGAAAGAAAATGCTTTTCTTGGGATTCTATTAAAGAACGAATGGTAATAGTAGATTTTGTTAAGTGCTCTGTTTTTAAGGTTCATGAGGGTCCAAGCTTGTCAGCGAACCTTGTAAATAAATTTATCTACCTTTTTCTTAATCTAATTTTATAAAATTCAAATTGAAAGCTTTATAATTGTTTGGAACAGGCAGATTACTGCACGAAGGCCATACACCGCTCGCAGGAAAAAGGGATGGATGATGAAGATGACGTAAATAGAGATGGAGATGAAGTTACTTTCTATCACTTCCGTTATGCATATTTTGATGTACAGTATAATACATAGGAAGTAGGAAGAAGATGGACGCAATCTCCTCTATGTAAATTAAAATACGTAGATGAAAAACTCGGTCTGTGAATATTGTAGGTGTGATGTGTCCATGAAAAAAAAGTTAAATTAATCTACTCTAAGCAAGGACAAGCAGGTGTTACATGTTTGTTTATAATAATTTCAACATAGCAGTCAACACGTCCACACTGCCATTACTTTGTATGGATTGATTACTTACCAGAAATTGGTCAAGGTAGTTGGATATTTGATAAGAGAGAGATTACGAAATTGAAAATAGCAAACAAACATATCCAGAAGAAAGTTAAATCAATACATGAACCTACTGAATATGAATCACTTGTTTAGGTACCAATGAGACCATTGGCTACATCACAAAACACGGAGAAATTTAACCTAATACTCTTCGTTTTCATCATCTTCCCCATCACCAGACTCACATCCAACTTCTTCATAGTCCTTCTCCAGAGCAGCCAAATCTTCCCTAGCCTCGGAGAATTCTCCTTCCTCCATACCTTCACCCACATACCAGTGAACAAAAGCCCTCTTTGCGTACATCAAATCGAACTTGTGGTCAATCCTTGAGAACACCTCAGCAACACTTGTGGAGTTTGAAATCATACAAACAGCCCTCTGAACCTTGGCCAAGTCTCCACCAGGGACAACAGTTGGTGGCTGGTAATTGATACCACATTTGAACCCAGTTGGACACCAGTCCACAAACTGAATGGTCCTCTTGGTCTTGATGGTGGCTACAGCAGCATTTACATCCTTGGGGACAACATCACCTCTGTACATCAAACAGCAGGCCATGTATTTACCATGACGTGGGTCGCACTTGACCATCATAGACGATGGCTCAAAAGCAGTATTAGTAATTTCTGCAACAGAAAGCTGCTCATGATAGGCCTTTTCAGCAGAGATCACAGGCGCATATGAAGAAAGCATGAAATGAATCCTTGGGTATGGAACCAAGTTAGTTTGGAACTCATTCACATCCACATTCAAAGCACCATCGAAACGCAGAGAAGCTGTCAGAGATGAGATAACCTACAAAATCAACCAATTGATAAATCTGTCTCTTCAATCAAACATCAAAATAGTAAACAATGTGATGCTGATAAAACAATACCTGAGAAATGAGCCTGTTAAGATTGGTGTAAGTAGGTCTTTCAATGTCAAGAGATTTACGGCAGATGTCATAAATGGCTTCATTGTCTAAAAGGATAGCAACATCAGTGTGCTCAAGAAGTGAGTGTGTTGAGAGCACAGAGTTGTAGGGCTCAACTACCGCAGTAGAGACTTGAGGTGAAGGGTAAATGGTGAATCCAAGCTTGGATTTCTTTCCGTAGTCAACTGAAAGCCTCTCAAGAAGGAGAGAACCAAGCCCTGAACCAGTGCCCCCACCAACAGCATGGAACACCAAAAATCCTTGAAGCCCAGTGCAGTTATCAGCTAACTTCCTTATTCTATCAAGACACAGATCCACAATCTCCTTCCCAACTGTCACCAATTTTTACAAATGAACATCATACAAAACAAAACAGGATGAAAAAAAGAAATTGGAGTTCGCTCTTTACGTAAAACATGAAAGAGAGATTTTCGAGTCTTACTGGTATAATGTCCTCTGGCAAAGTTGTTAGCAGCATCTTCTTTGCCGCTAATGAGTTGTTCAGGATGAAACAACTGACGGTAAGTTCCGGTTCTCACCTCATCAATGACAGTGGGTTCCAGATCTACAAAGACAGCACGAGGTACATGCTTTCCAGCACCCGTTTCACTGAAAAATGTGTTGAACGCATCGTCTCCTCCTCCAACAGTGACGTCTCCAGGCATTTGTCCATCCGGCTGGACAAATCATCAAACAACAAAAATTAACTACAAAAACTTCAAATAAAACTAATTTTTTTGAAGTAGAGAGATTAAGAGACTAACCTGAATGCCGTGTTCGAGGCAGTAAAGCTCCCAGCAAGCATTTCCGACCTGGATTCCGGCCTGACCAATGTGGATGGAGATGCACTCTCTCATTTTCTTTTTGAAGATATTTCAGAAATTGGAGTAGCAAAGAAGTGAAAGGTAGGCGAGAAATTTATGAGAAGAGTAAATTGAATAGGGAGTTAGGGTTTGAGAGAAAGGGCGGACTTATATAGGACAAAAAGAGAGCAATTAGCCGGTCGAATTTTGAAATTTGAAATGCTTTCCAGCTGTTTGTGACCGTTGCCGCTCCTTTACGTTTTCTGGAGAATTTGAATTTTGATGCATTTGGGCCTCACAGTACTGGGCCGGTATCCCTATCAAATGGGCTCGTTTGTTTTTTTATTGGGCCAACCTTGTTGATTAGGGGTGTCAAATGGACGGGTTGGATTGAAATTGAAAATATTAAATTGGGTTGAATTAGATATCGGGTTGGGTTATAAACTGCCCAAATTTATTTTGGGCTAAAATTTGACTCATCCAATTTGACTCACCCGAATCTCAATAATTTTGACATATCACTATTATATTTTATAATCATAATTTCAATTTCAATTCAAGAAAATAAAAGTTACAGAAATAGATAAATCGTAGAAAATATAAAATAGATAGAAAAATACATTACATCAATGCAGATAAAGAACCTTAGAATGGGTTGAAATTGAAGATTAAATTGGCCTCAATTAAAGATTTTTTCAAAATGAATTAAGACTTGAACGGATTGAGATTGAACCTAATTCAAATTATCTTTAATTCGACCTAAAAAAAAATTAGCAAATTGGACAGGTTAGCTATCGTTTGGGCTCATTTGACAAACTTATTGATTAGCCAGAGATTCCAGCCCAGCTTCTAAAGTGGCCCAAACGAATAACTAAAAGAGACATTTCTCTCACACACACTAGACAATGTGTCAATGTATTTCTATCTTTACTTATTGGTGAGCAAAAAGTGAAGAGACATAAGATTGTGCATTTAACATGCTAAAAATTATGGTAGATGTGTCATTCTCTCATCATCTTTTATTATTCAATTTAAATGATTTGTGCACATTTTCATTGTTTCACCTTATTAGAGAAGTTTAATCTAAATGAACAACAACTTAAAAATTAAGACTATATCTCGATAGTCATTTTGTCTTAAAATAAGTTAATTCAAATAAGTTCTAAACACATAATAAATAGATTTGGGAGAAGTAAATATTGTGATCAGTTCTGTAGAAAATGATTTCTCTATTTCACAAAATAGAGATTAAGACTGCATACATTACATTCTCCAGTAATTCAGTTACCATTCATCAATAAATAAGGCAGAAAGCAGTCTCAACTATTTTGACATGATTATTCCATATTAGCTTTTGAGATGTTTTTGAGGGATTTTCAAAATCCAGTATCCACAAGTTGTTCATTTTGTGGATTAGTTTAGCAGAACTAATTCTCAGGATTATTTTATGTATCCATATATATAGACCTAGACCACCTCATTAGAACAAAAGGCACTTGTGGTCCAAGACATAAAACTAAGTTAGCTTCACTGTCTGTTTGTGGTCCAAATGTCTTTCTCTCTGTCTCTAATACAGCCTCACCTCACACCTATCTTTTATACTACTCATATCATTGTTCTTCATTATTACTCTCACCTTCTTATTTTCATTGCTCTTAGAATCATTTATATGATTACTATTAAAGCCCCTCTAATTTTGCCTCTTTTTTTTTTGTTTAGTTTTCCCTACTTGCCTGGTTGTTCCTCCTATTTTCCTAGCTTGATTATTAGCCTAGATTTCAGCAGGGAATGATCAACCGATCCATTATTACTGTAATTAGTCTTATCAAACAAATCACTTCATAAGATTGCATGCAAGAATTAAGAAGTGACTTACAGCTTTTTGAAAGTTTGAAAGGGTTTATTTTATCAATAAAAAAAATAAATTCTAGAGGGATATGGTGTCTTAGGCAGAGCTTTTAGGAAAAAATAAAGAAAAAGTAAAAGGAATATTTTTAACATTTGTAATAGTTTGAGAATGTATTTAGTTTAGTTAGTCAAGTAAAGAAGTATTTTTAAGATTATCAATAATTTAAGAATAAAATTAATAACTGACGTCAAATTTAGAAGTGTTTTTAATAATTTTCTCAAAAAATAAATAGTAGAGCTTTGAATAGTGAGAGAAGTTGCTGAACAAAACAGTTCTTACCTATAAGAACTTTTGGAATCATGGGAAAATACAAATTTTTGTTCTAATGATGGGAAATATTCATTTTAATTTAATTAGCCAAACACAAAACAGATATTCACCATTGACTCCTCAATACGAATGAGTTTTAATTTTGATTCTTATGCTATATGATTCGAGATATTTATTAGAAAAATTATCTTCAATATACATGTTGTATAGACTATTTTTAGAAGTAAATTACCTTTAAATATAAAGTAATAATATTAATTTACTATTACAAACAACAAGAACATACTCAGTAATATTTCACAAGTGGAGTCTAGTAATTTACTATTACAAAAGATAATTAAATAATGGAATAACTTATATTTAGAAAAATTGTGATACACTAACAAGATAAATGTGTTAAAGTGCATATTTAAAATAATTGAGCATAAATATACTCTCCACTTGTGAAATACAACTGGGTATATTGTTATTATTGAGTATAAATATACTCAATTAAATATTACAAAAATTAAAAATCGAATTTATCAATAACCAAAGAATCAAAAATATTACTAGCCCTACAATTATTGAGCTCTTCTAAAACAAAAATAGTGTTGAGACACAATGTGATTTATGGGATGAGTGATCTCCTTATAAGAATAATCCTCTTCATTTTGAACTAGCTTTTGAGATATAAATTAAATTTAAAACTTTAAAATTTCACATTAATAATTAATAGAATAAGTGATCTCTTTAGAAAAAGAATTTTGAAGGATAAGTGGAAATTTTTGCATGGGAGGATAATATCCACAAAAATAGCACATGGCTAGTACTCTAGTGGGTATGCTAGCTAATTTCAACAAGCTTAAACTAGTCTAAATTATTTCACCAAAACGGATCTTATGTCTCCAAAAGTCACTACAAAACAACAAAAGCCACTTCATTTCCTTAATAAATCCTTTTGCTCAAATACAAAATCCTTTTTTGTTCCTTATAATAATATTTCTTTCTTTACTATCATTCTAATCTTGACCCTTTTAGTCTATAATCACATCTTTTCAAAAGCATCCAAGTACATTTTAGGATTATAAATTAGCATACCATTTCTCCTTTTCGACCTGTTAATTAATTTCATGTTTTGAAGTTTTATCAAGCGTTTATTTAATTATATAAAAAATTACTTAAACAATGGACACTATTTGTTGGCGCCCTACTGTTCTTTTCACACTAGATAATATATAGTTCTTGTGTTACTATGATGAAGAACAGATCATTTCTCATGATTTGATAGTTTTAGCTCATAGTTTATACTACAAAAACATTATAATATATTGAGATAAAGTATAAATATCTTCTAAACTATATGATCAAAGTTTCAGCCACAGATTTTAATTTTATTAGGATTATACTATTCCTCTCTAAATTATTTTAAAATGGAATAAATGCATCATAAATAATGATGCGGCATAGAAAGTATATGCACACTCTTTCGAAGGCAAGTGATAAGCAAAAAAAAAAAGACACATATCCTTTTTTAATGGGTCATTTTACAAAATTTAGTATACATTATTATATTATTTTCATTTTATTTTTTTTATAAAGTATGTATTTCCCTCCTCACTTTGAACATTTTATTTTTTCTCTTTCATTAATTTTTTATCTTTTCACTTTTATTATGGATATTTAAAAAGAAAATTAAAAGCATCCTTTAATTTTTACGTTTTTAAATTTTGTTTGTTTTGTTTGATTTTCTTCACTAATTTTAATAGTCATCTGAAATTAATTTATTTTAAATACAAGATATTTGAAATTAGATTTGAAATCAAACCAAGAAGAACAATAAAGAAAAAAAATAATCCAACAACAAAAAAAAGAGAAAAAACAGTGAATGAGGGTATAAACATGAAAACAAAAAAAGATTAAATACGAGACAATTTTTTTTTAAAAAAAATTACTTGTATTAACTTACTTAATTTAAATATGAGATAAAGAAAGTAAGAAGATTTAAAAGGAAAACTAAAACAACATATTGTTTTCTGGAAAGAAAATTTAAAAATAATTTTAAATTTTTTATAAAAATAATTATTTAAAATATTTTACGTGACGATAAGTGAGACAGAAAGCCAACCAATTTATCTAATAAAGATGTGTAACTCGAATTTTGACCATGATTCAGGGATAGTTGCCTTATCCCTAATGTATTAAATAGTAACCCTTTGTACTAGAGTATTGATTCCCCTAAAAATGAGGACTAAAGCAACTTAGAATGTGAATCAAAATCATCAAAGATCAATTTTGAATTCCAGGTCAAACAGTAACCACTAGATTATCATAGGTGAACTTAATTGAAATTTGATGTTTATGAATTAATAGACACAAAGTCTCACATTGGTGGTTAATGGGATGGGTGGACTCCTTATAAGGCTTAGACAATCCTCCTCCCTTTAAGCTAGCTTTTGGGGTGTGAGTTAGACTTAAAACCTTCTTTAACATGGTATTAGAGCAGAGCTCGTCTCACCCAATGTTGGGCTCCCGAAAAAAAATTGTTCACACACCAGATGCTAAGCACTGGGTGTGACGGGGGGAGGGTGTTGAGACACAGTCCCACATTGATGGTTAATGGGATAGGTGAACTCCTTATAAGACTTAGGCAATCCTTCTCCCTTTGAACTAGTTTTGAGGTGTGAGTTAGGCCTAAGACCTTCTTCAATAAAACCTACTCTCATCTCTTCAAATTTGTCCCATGGTTGATGATTTTTTTCTCAACTATGTACCTAATTATCCTTTATTTCGAATTTGTCCCATGATTGATGATTTTTTCTCAACTATGTACCTAATTAACCTTTATTGCGGAAAGTTATTCACTGCATGTACTAGTCCAATTTAACTTAGACGCCATTATTTCGAAAAAAAATTGAGAGATGGATGGGAATTTTTGTTGAGTAGGCTAAAAAAGCAGCAGCCAAATCTTTAAAGCCAGGATTTCGTGCGTTTGTAGTTTGTAAAGTAGATATAAATGACCTAAATGGTCTATCAACAGTTAAGCAAGGCTTAGATGGTGGACACCCTCACTTGTTCTTCCAGTTGGGGTATGGGGTAATGTCTTTTTTTTGAGAAATTATAATCATTATACAAGATTAGCATAGCAAAAGGTCACTTTTTCTTTTTCTTATTGGCCTAGCTGAGGTTGGTTTGAGACATCTCAGAACTTTTGAAACGTGTGATGGATATAAATAATACTAGTGTGTTTGTGTTTTGAGGATGATCTAATCTTTAATATTAACTAAAAATAGAACCTTTTGGGTTGTTCATGTGGGCAATGGTTTTCTCAAAGATTCTATTGTTTTGAAGACTAACAAGCTCAACATCATTTTTTAGAATTTAGAATTGTACATGTAGCACTGTTTCACACACAAAACATAAAATAAAATTAAAAAAATTCTTAGCTGGTCAATTGTTATTTCATATTATTTGATTTATATTGACTTGACATATTTATTAAAAAAAAATTAATTAAAGATGTATTTTACAAAACTAATTTTATTACTGATGTTTTGAAACTCTAAATTTTACTATGAAGTTATTTAATAATTAAAATTTGATATTTTTAGATAATTTTTTAGACCTATTGCAAATACTGAGTAGCAGTCAAAAATTTGTATCTATTTTTCTTGAATTATATATGGATCAGGTATAGAGTATTACCTTAATATGGTGGAAGTCATCAGTTCAAGCCTAATTATTCCTAAGCTCACTGTGAGTTTTTCTAACTGGATTTGCTCCCCACTGTCATTCAATAATACGGATAAGAGACTCGTGAGATTGGCATAAAGGAGCAGAGATGACTATATTTCTGAAAGTAAACTCTCGACAAATATAAAGCACATGGATACAAGTTATACTTTTAAATGAAAAAGTACCCCCCCATCATAGTGAACCTCTCCTTGTGATCGGGATGAGGTAGATGCCTCCCAGCCGGGGGCGGATCGATAATTACAAATTCACTTTATCTACAAACAAAATATAAAAAAATATGATAAAATTATCTCACTTTCATAAATTGGAAAAAAAAAATTGATATGGGGGCCAAGTGATGTGTAACTAGAAGGAAATCTCATTCTAAAATGGCACCATTTCCTAGTTCCTCTACCCTCCCTCTTTTCTTTTTTTTTTTTTTTAACAAAAATAGGGAGAGTTAATGATCATATTTAATTTTTTTAAAATATAAATCAAAAGGCTTATTCACCTCGTAGTTATTTTGTTCAATATAACTCAATAATTTTTATCTTGATCATGTATATTTATTAAAATATACACTACTAAAATATTTGATTATAAATTTAGTCATTATTATAATAGTAACTTAAAATTATTGTAGGAATTTGCTAACAGTAAATTCAATATCCGATTTTGATCAATTTCGTATTAAGTTTGTCTTAATCGTATTTCAAAAGTTCCTCATGCACAGTCATTTTATATATACATCACTGCTACATTTGAACGTTGCTTTCTTATTAATTAGCGTAGCAATTCCAAAAAGTACCATCAATGTGTAAGTTATTCAATGCTTGTAACTTTTGTGTTTTATTCCATGGAGATAACACTAAATTATTAGTTCAATATAAGTTTTTTTTGTTGTTGGAAAAAGAATCTACTTTAGGAGAGGAGGATTGTTTGTCAAAATAACCAATTGGGCTACTTAATTTGGGCTGGATCTGAGCAAGCTTGAGTGCTTTTTATCTCAACAGTAGCTCAGAAAGAGACGTTTGTGGCCCAGCAAGATAATACATTAATTGAATAATTTATTTTTATTTTTAAATGAATTGATATTAAGTTTTTACCCCTCAAATGGCCGTTCTCTAATTAATTTTTACCCTTTTTCAATCGAACTAATGCCTATAGGAGCATAACTTATGCTAGACATTATGTCTTATGAATATTATAATACAGAAATACTTATAGTTTAGGCCTTCGAAACTCTTTTCTTACTAAAACTAGGGGGGAAATTGTAAACGACCATTATTTTTTTTGAGCAACACTTGGATGTGACAAAGCCTTAGTGGAATGTCTTTGTAAGCACGTGCTTTTGTTAATTCTTATGATTGGAATTGAGTGACTCAGGAAATTACCAAGTAACCTTTGAATTGATTTGACATGAGGAATTTAAAATTGATATAACCAATATTTTATGCTCGAATCTTTATTTTAAATAAGTTTTATAAGACACAAATTCAAATTAGTATGCCAGACGAATATGAACGGTCAAACAGTTCATATTAATACTTTAGTTTTTAGTGAACTTCATAAGATTAGTAGAAATTAAATAAAAAGAACTAGTATAAAATCATTGGAGAATGTCATTTTTTTGGGAATATAAAATTTAATAAATGGTATATTGTATCAAGTCACATGAGTAACAAAATTGGCTTGTGTTATTTGGTTTGATTGAAAATGGCCCCTCACCTATTCCAGGCATGGCAAAGTTGTATCATCAAATTAGTAGCATGTCTCTGTTGACTTTATTGGTAAGTTTTTCTTCTACGTATCAATCACTACGCGGTCATTTCATAGCTGATTTGGAAGTGAATATCTTATAAAAAAATATTAAATTTTGCATAAGTTGTATTGTTAATTAGAAAATAAATTATTTATATATAAAATTAATATATGCTTTGATTTGCTATTTAGAAACAATACATGAATTATTAAATTCTATATAAAATAATAAATAAATTCTTTGTAACTAATTCCTACATTACTTACCAGTATAATTTTTAACAAGCTGCAAGCGTCTCTTAATAAAATATTCCATTTATAAATATAACACGATTTTGAAAACATATTTCCATGATTAGGAGACGATCATTGGCTTTGTTTTAGAAATAAAAGGGTAAAAAACAAAGGTTATCATTGATTTATAGTTCCTACAACATTACCTCCAATGCCTCAAAGGCTCTCATCCATTGCGGAGTAAGGAGAGATCGGATGTACGCCGCTTGATCTTTACATTTTAAAAATATAGCGCGACTGTTTTCGAATGACCCATGATGAGCGTCAAAAGTTGCATTGACCAACTGCTACTTCACAATTGAAAG
>JAOTQJ010000049.1:23456401-23468292 GCA_025642045.1 Solanum sejunctum | reverse complement strand
ATAATATGCTTATTGTATATCGTCTTGCATTTTGGATAATGATGCTTATCTCTTGCTATATTATCAATTCAAATAACTTAAAGTCATGAATTAGAAACAAGTTATCACAAGATTATTCACATATTAATTAGTACTCCTCCGTTTAACTTTACTTGATCCCTATATTATTTTGAAATGTTCAATAATATTTATCCTCTTTATGAAATCAAGAGACAATTTTACACTTAATTCCTAATTTATCCTTATCATTAATTATAATTATTTTTCTATTATATTTTTAACACATTATACTATTATATTCAAAGGATAATTTGATAAAATTATCCTATCATTTACTATTTTTTAATTTTTGTGTCAAATCAATAAAGACCAAGTAAAGTTAAACAAAGAGTAATTATTATTAGTCTATATTTAATACATCTTTTGAAAAATTTGTTTCAGGTTTATTCGACCCTATCCTTTTGAATTGAGTTTATATTTTGAATAGCTAAATAAGTTTTCCTCTTTATTTTTGTTTTCTTTTTTTGTACAAAGAGATTGGAAGTTGCAAGGTATTAATTTAAAATATGGAAATAAACTCGAGAAATAAATAGCTCAGTGTCACAGTATTGCCATAAGGAAAGCACAGAAATCGAAGTTGCAGAGCAGAGCGAAAAAGATCACTAGATTCCGTTGAACTCAGTTAAATAAATAAAAAAATGAAAACAACTTTAAACAAATAAAAAAGAATTAATGTACATACCTCTTTTTATTTAACATGTTTTTTGATAATTAATTTAACTAATTTTAAAAGTAAATTAAATTAATTCTAAATTAAAATTAATTTATGTAAGAATTATATAAAAAGGATTATTATAGACTTTATTTTAAAATATCCATATGCTGAAACATATTTTAAGATGTTGATTAAAGATTATACTAATTTTGTTCTATTTTAATTGTCATGCTGTGCTTTTTGAAAATTAATTTAAATAAATTTTAAAATTTCAATTATTTTAATATTTTAATATAAAAATTTAAATATTTAAAATCTATAAAAAAATATTGTTTATTACAACTTTTTTTATATTGATATGTTGAAAATATATTTTATAATATTATTCAAAGTCTACATATTTTGACTCCAAAAATAAAAAATATAACAGTCAAAATAAAAATGCAGCAAATATTATTTTATTATAAAAAAGGAAATTAAATAAAGAAGAAAAATGGACGAAAGGATATAATTTTACGTTGAAAATGAGTCAAATTCATTTTTTGAAATTTTATTTCTTTTGACTTTATATGTTGTTTAAGAAAAATATTTTTTTTAAAATATTTATTATCTAAAATAATTTTAAATATTTATGTGATTAAATTTTTTTAATTAAAAATAAATAAATATTTAAATTTAATTATTTATGATAATACTCTCTCTATCCCATTTTATATATACTCTTTTATTTTTTCGTCCGTCTAAAAAAAAATATTACCTTACACAATTAAAAATAATTTAACTATAAAATTTTTAGATACATAAATATTTAAAATAAATTTAAATTATAATTTTTTTTTTAAAAATATCATAATAAATTAAAGAATAATCGAAGAGAATATTATTTTTTTGCAACATAGTAAAAAGAAATAGACGGGGTACATTATAAAATAAATTTACCAGCAAGACCTCCCCATACCCCCAATAAAAAGTCGCTCTATAAGTATCGTTTAGTGAAGTGAACGATGTCTCACTCTCACTTGCACACACTTTTACGTTTATTTTTCTCCCATTCGTTTGACTACTGGTCTTCTTAAGTTACGTACCCACCTTTTTCTCTTCTCTTTCTCTATTTTCTCTTAAACTCAGTCCTCAACCAAGAAAATACTCTGTTTTCACGCACAGATCTTTCATTCCAAAGTGTTCTTATTTTCTTTCAAGAAATGAACTTTCTTGACCCCAATTAATATTCCTGTAGTGGGTTGTCAGCAAAATTTGATTGTTCTTTCTTCTTTTTGGGGTGGGGGTTCTTGAAGTTCAATGGCGGAGACTACTGAAGGGAAACCAATGCCAGAGGCAGAGAAGAAGAAAGAACAAAGTCTTCCTTTTTATCAGCTTTTCTCTTTTGCTGATAAATATGATTATCTGCTTATGATTTCTGGAAGTATTGGAGCTATTTTACATGGCTCTTCTATGCCTGTTTTCTTTCTCCTTTTTGGTGAAATGGTAAATGGTTTCGGAAAAAATCAAATGGATTTGCACAGAATGACCCACGAAGTATCAAAGGTTAGTTTTTTTTTCCTTTGAATGTATCTATAAATTTCTTTTTACACGGATCTGATTTTTTTAAAAAATTTCTTGTTACAATATTTGCAGTATGCTCTGTATTTCGTGTACCTTGGGTTGATAGTTTGTGCATCATCCTATGCAGGTGAGCTAAGTGATCTACTTTTCTTTAACAAAAACTTTTATTGGTGTTCTGAAACAAACTTTGCCTCGAGTAGAGACATTTTGTTTGGATGCAAATAGTACTAATATATCGATATTAAAAAATGCATTTGTATTTATTCTAGTTAGCCAGTTCACACTGGATCAATAGGAGCAAAATTAGGTCTCATGGTTGCACGTGGTCCATGGACCGTCTCCCTGTCTTTTAGCTCTTTTTTTAACACTTATAATTGTCAATTTCTTCATGTATTTTCCAATCTTTCAATATTATCCTAATGAAACGTCTCTATCATGGATCTGTAATTAAAAGTAAAAAGTTACTGTTAAATATTAGAAAATATAAAATTTTGTTTTGTTTTGTATTTGTTGTTGTACAGAGATTGGTTGTTGGATGTACACTGGAGAAAGGCAAGTGAGTGCACTACGGAAGAAATATTTAGAGGCAGTTTTGAAACAGGATGTTGGCTTCTTTGATACAGATGCAAGAACAGGGGATATTGTTTTCAGTGTTTCAACGGATACTCTACTGGTCCAAGATGCCATCAGTGAGAAGGTCCGCCCTCTCTTCATTAATTATTTTTCATTTAATGTCAACACTGTAGTAATCCAATTCAGTAAATTTTCATGGTCAAATCTAGTAGCATTCGTAACTGTAAGGATAAACAAGGAAATATATTTGAATTATGATGTATGTTCAGTCTTCATCAGAGCGGGTCCCACCCGAAACATATAGTAATTTTGATCTCATATATATATATATATACGATGTAATTTCTCGATGAAGTCTGCCGGTCCTCTGGTTCCGCCTCTGGTCCCAGAATGGCACATGTTAGCAAAAGCTTGGTTGCTAGCACACGCCATTTCTTGGCTTGTTTTGTTCGGAATGCTAGTCTCTTTTTTTTTTTTTAACTTTTTCCTTGTTTTTCGGTGATACTGCCAAATTAGTTTAACTGTTATCTTTTTTTTTTCTCTCTGCTTTAATGATGTTTGCTTACACTAATAATTGATGAAACAACTTTTGACGTGAAAACTTTAGGTGGGGAATTTCATTCATTACCTTTCAACGTTCTTGGCGGGGTTGGTCGTTGGTTTTGTGTCAGCGTGGAGGTTAGCGCTCCTCAGTGTGGCGGTTATTCCTGGAATTGCATTTGCTGGGGGTCTTTATGCTTATACTCTCACCGGTCTCACATCAAAAAGCAGAGAATCCTATGCCAATGCTGGAATTATTGCTGAGCAGGTAATTCATGATCACCTGTTTCTTAGTGTATAATAGTTGAACTCTTTATCGAGGATATTGTACTATTTCTGTTTTAATCTAGATGTAATTTATTTCAACGGCTAATTTCTTTTTGTTATCATGAAGCACTGTGAAAAAAAATGAATTCGTCCAGATGAAATGATCCTACTACATGTGAAGCCATGATGAAGTTTCTTAATCCCTTTATCAGTTTTTGAGTACCTTTAGCCATTGATTTTCCCTTTTTAGCATGCTGGTCCAGTTATCAAAGCTTAATCTTTGTAAAGTCACTTTATGAAACTATCTTTCTGATATGATATAATTATGAAAGTTATCTCTATAATTTGACTAATCAAAATGCTTTTTATAAAATTACAAATTCGTTTTTTGGTTTCAGGAGTTGTAATTTGATGCTTTGCTATTCATCTGCGTTTTTGCCTGGATTCCTACATAAACAACCTATCAATTGATTTCCACTGCTTCATCAAAATTTTATAAATGATTTAGAAGTTGTTTTGGAATAAAATGAACAATTTACAAAGTATTGTCGCATTTACAAACTATCCTGAAAGTTTTTGATGTACAAAGTTTTCAGAGGTGAGAGCTTTTCTTTTTGGGTCTTTACTTTGATCATTTGTTTTATAACTTGCACGAAATGCAGGACTGTTTTCTTTGGATTTCCACTTCTTCTGGTTTATGTTGTTTACACTGTCAATGCAGGCAATTGCACAAGTCAGAACAGTTTACTCATATGTGGGCGAGACCAAAGCCCTTAACTCATATTCTGATGCAATTCAAAACACATTGAAGCTCGGATACAAGGCCGGCATGGCTAAAGGCTTGGGTTTGGGATGCACCTATGGAATAGCATGCATGTCATGGGCCCTTGTATTTTGGTATGCTGGGGTTTTCATCAGGAATGGACAGAGTGATGGTGGAAAGGCATTTACTGCTATTTTCTCAGCCATCGTTGGTGGCATGTAAGACCTTGACGTACATTGCTTTATTGTCACTTCCTTTAATTTGTTAATTTGGTGCATGTAACGTGTAATTGTTGTTGAAACCTTGGCTTTTGCAGGAGCTTGGGTCAGTCCTTTTCCAATCTTGGGGCATTCAGCAAAGGAAAAGCAGCTGGATACAAGTTAATGGAGATTATTAAGCAGAAGCCTACCATTGTTCAAGATACTCTAGACGGGAAATGCCTGTCTGAGGTCAGCGGGAACATTGAATTCAAAAATGTAACCTTCAGCTATCCGTCAAGACCTGATGTGATTATATTCAGAGATTTCTGCATTTTCTTCCCTGCCGGAAAGACAGTTGCTGTGGTTGGTGGCAGTGGCTCAGGAAAAAGCACAGTTGTTTCGTTGATAGAAAGGTTTTATGATCCTAATGAGGGTAATTTAAGACTTCCACCTCTAATATTTGAATTTTAAAGGTTGGTTACCTATTATTCCGCTTAAAAATAAGGTTGATCATGCAGGTCAAGTTTTACTGGACAATGTGGACGTAAAGACATTACAACTTAGATGGTTGCGTGATCAGATTGGCCTTGTGAATCAAGAGCCTGCATTATTTGCTACTACCATACTTGAGAACATACTGTACGGAAAGCCTGATGCAACTATGGCCGAAGTTGAGGCGGCTGCCTGTGCTTCCAATGCACATAGCTTTATTACCTTGCTTCCTAACGGATACAACACCCAGGTTACAGTTTGTTTTACGCCTTATCATTTAATTTCCTAGAGCGTTGGACTTGATTGGGTCAACTAAGATGGTTTGCACTTTATAATAAGTTAATATTGATGCTATATCCAGGTGGGAGAGCGTGGTGTGCAACTCTCTGGTGGACAGAAACAGAGAATTGCAATTGCAAGAGCTATGTTAAAGAACCCAAAGATCCTCCTGCTTGATGAGGCCACCAGTGCTCTTGATGCTGGTTCCGAGAGAATTGTCCAGGAAGCTCTGGACCGTCTCATGGTTGGCCGTACAACTGTAGTTGTAGCTCACCGTCTCTCCACAATTAGAAATGTCGATTCAATTGCAGTTATACAGCAAGGGCAGGTAGTTGAGACTGGAACACATGAAGAACTGATTGCTAAAGCTGGGGCTTATTCTTCTTTAATCAGATTCCAGGAAATGGTTGGAAATAGAGACTTTTCAAATCCTTCTACTCGTCGTTCACGTTCAACTCGGTTAAGTCATTCATTATCAACAAAGTCTCTAAGCCTTCGTTCTGGCAGTTTAAGGAATTTGAGCTATTCATACAGCACTGGTGCAGATGGGCGTATCGAAATGATTTCTAATGCTGAAACTGATAGGAAAAGTCGTGCACCACAGAACTATTTCTGTCGGCTTCTCAAACTGAATGCCCCTGAGTGGCCTTATTCAATCATGGGAGCCGTAGGGTCTGTTCTCTCTGGTTTCATTGGTCCAACTTTTGCTATTGTGATGAGCAACATGATTGAGGTATTCTACTATACAAACCCTGCAAGCATGGAAAGAAAGACGAAGGAATATGTCTTCATCTACATTGGAGCGGGTCTTTATGCCGTTGTAGCATATTTAATACAACATTACTTCTTCAGTATTATGGGAGAAAACCTCACTACCAGGGTCCGGAGGATGATGTTAGCAGGTATTTTCCCGTGTCAAAATATTTAGTATTACTAAAATCTTGTAACTAATTCCTTCTAAATTTGTTTAACTTTACTAGATGTTGAGCTAATTGTTTGTTCTACTTGTTTAGCTATTTTAAGGAATGAAGTCGGTTGGTTCGACGAAGAGGAGAATAATTCAAGTCTACTAGCAGCTCGCTTAGCTACAGACGCTGCAGATGTTAAATCTGCCATAGCAGAGAGGATCTCCGTTATACTGCAGAATATGACATCTCTTCTCACTTCATTCATAGTTGCATTTATAGTCGAATGGCGAGTCTCACTGCTCATTCTGGCCACATTTCCACTCCTCGTCTTGGCGAATTTTGCTCAGGTGAAAAAAACTGCAGAACCCATGCATTCTTGAAAGTATTTCATTAAAACAAGCATGTCAAGTTTCATTCTTTATTTCACATTTTAAATATTTAAAAAAAAAAACGAAAACGGGAAGAAGGAAAATAGAGTAATTGTTTAAACTACTTTATTAATAAAAAATTTGAAGTGATTTCTTGGAATCTCTCTCTAGTGTACTTTGCAAAAGCATAGGACAAAGAGAGTAAGTACTTTGAATTGGAATTCTCCAATTCAGCTGCTTTAGTTCTTCGAGACTCACATCTGAACAACTTTAAATTTAAAAATACTCACATTCAAACAAACCTAGCTATTTGCTAGCCATGACAGTAAAAACTGTAAAGATTCTATAACTCCCCATCACCTATCAATTCCAGTGTTAATAATTATTCTTCCTTTTTTCTTTTCCTCTTTCTTCAAAATGGTGTTCTAGGCTATTCCATCAAATACCTGCTATGTTTCACCAATACATGGCTTTATTAATTTTGACCACATTTTCTTCATGAAAAGATATTTTGATTATATTAGTGAGAAATGAAAAATTAGGATGCATGCAAAAATCTATTTTTCACTGAGTTGGTCCGGTGGGAAATGGATGGAAAAATAATCTGTTTCTTGTAATGCTCAGTTTTGTTTTGGATTTTTGCTGTATAAAAATAAATTTACCATCCAAAGATAGTGAAAAGGACAAGAGGGAATGGGATTGTTTTTTTTTGACTTTGTTAGTCTCTTTTTTAGCTCCTAGATGTTTATGCCAGAGTCTGAAAAGTAGCAGAGATTCTTCACCCGTGATCATTTTGTGTATATGACAAACTGGACAAAACTTTTTTCTGTTTGAAATTTTTATCTTTTTACTGATCTATTGATGGGAGAATTGTCAGAAATGCCAGTCATGTGAGTGCTTGAATATAACATAACAGATCTTATACAGCTCAATAAACTCAGATCAACAATTATTTTTGTCCTTGTGCATGGGCATGGGATTCATTCCTTTTTGGTTTATAACTATTCCCTAATTTGAGAAAATAGTGATTTACCATATAATATGTGGTTTGGTATAATTCAATAACTTTGGTCTAAATTGTGTATTCATATTTCAAAAGTCACTAAAATATACATATAAAAATTAAAGTCAGAATCCAGTTATTAGCATTTGAGTTTGTGTCTTAAAATCGGCAACTGCTCATAAAACTAATCTGGCTCCATGATACAGCAACTATCACTGAAAGGATTTGCTGGAGACACGGCCAAGACGCACGCGAAGACTAGCATGATTGCTGGAGAAGGAGTAAGCAATATTAGAACTGTAGCAGCTTTCAATGCCCAAGAGAAGATTATCTCTTTGTTTTCCCAGGAGCTTCGAGTTCCACAAATGCGGAGTCTTCGACGCAGCCAAATGTCAGGAATCTTATTTGGTTTATCACAGCTTGCTCTTTATGGTTCGGAAGCTTTGATTCTTTGGTATGGTGCACACCTTGTTAACAACGGGGTCTCGACTTTCTCTAAGGTGATTAAGGTCTTTGTAGTCCTTGTGATCACGGCTAATTCAGTTGCTGAAACCGTCAGCCTAGCACCCGAGATTATTAGGGGTGGTGAAGCTGTTGGGTCTGTATTTTCCATTCTTGATCGCTCTACCAGGATCGATCCTGATGACCCTGAAGGCGATCCAGTCGAATCAATTAGAGGGGATATTGAACTCCGTCATGTTGATTTTGCATATCCTTCACGACCGGATGTCTCTGTGTTCAAGGACCTCAATCTAAGGATTCGTGCTGGCCAAAGCCAAGCTCTTGTGGGGGCAAGTGGCTCGGGAAAGAGCTCCGTCATAGCCTTAATTGAAAGGTTCTATGATCCAACAGGTGGCAAAGTTATGATCGATGGTAAAGACATAAGGAGATTAAATTTGAAGTCTCTAAGACTCAAGATTGGTTTGGTGCAACAAGAGCCAGCTCTGTTTGCAGCTAGCATTTTCGATAATATTGCCTATGGTAAAGAGGGTGCAACAGAAGCCGAAGTCATTGAAGCAGCTCGCGCTGCTAACGTACACACTTTTGTTAGTGGTTTGCCTGAAGGTTACAAAACCCCAGTCGGTGAGAGAGGTGTTCAACTCTCAGGAGGACAAAAACAAAGGATTGCAATAGCAAGGGCTGTTCTTAAAGATCCATCCATTCTCTTACTTGACGAGGCTACAAGTGCACTCGATGCTGAATCCGAATGTGTGTTGCAAGAAGCACTCGAAAGGTTGATGAGAGGTCGAACCACTGTTCTGGTGGCTCACCGACTATCAACAATTCGTAATGTGGATAGCATCGGGGTTGTGCAAGACGGTCGAATTGTGGAACAAGGGAGCCATTCTGAGTTAATCAGCCGGACGGAAGGTGCATATTCTAGACTATTGCAACTACAAAACCAACGCATATGATGAAAAATTACAAGAATCTCTTCTTCTTTATTTTCCTTTTTTTTTAATTTTTATGGAAGCAAGCAACATGGCCTTGTGTTTTGGCCTTTGGGGTGGTGGGGTATTAACAATGTTTGGGTCCTGGTAACTGTTGCTTTCATTTGCTTTATTGATTATTATGATGATGCTGATAGTTGTAGATATGGGAATGTCACGATCAAATATTAGATCATCGGGAAAGTTTACAACTCTATTCCCTATGGAGACCAAGTATATGTTAAAATATGACTCCTTTTCTGTGTCCTTGAATTATCTCATTACAACTTAGTTTCCCCTTTCTTTCATCTTTTTGCAAATTTTTCCGACTCTGAAAAAAGCAAAAGACACCCCCCCTTTCCAGCTCACTTAAAATTTTATTGCTTTTGCACTTTATCTCCAGCATGTGTTTGCTCGGGTGTTATCTGCAACTTTTGTTATAAGATCAAGAAAAGCAATTGGAGCCTCTGGATATACATTGGATTATCATAATTTCACAATAAACCTTGATACTCACATTGATCTTAATGATATTTAACCGATGTTGGTTTATGTTACATATAAATTGGGAATTGAAATAACATGGTTTCATCAGTAAAAATCCGGTAGAGAAATAGAACGGAAAGAAGATTTTTGTGTATTACAAACGAGCAAGTTTTTTAAATCTTCTGATCTTAAACTAAAGATATGCAGAATATACCAAAATACTCTTTAATGTTGTAGTCTTAAATGCATTATGTGGAAAGTTAAAATTCAAGATTTGTCCAACAACAACATATCCTGTAGAATCCCACAAGTGAAGTATAGAGAGAATAAATTGTACGCAGACCTTGTGTTGTAGGGAGTAAGAAACATTTCTTCCGTTTTGAGATACATAACTAACATTCTTTTAGGAATGAAGTTGAGACATATTGATTGGTATAGATTGGACTGAATTATTGTTTAAAAAGCATGAGCATTTCAAATATTAATGTAATGTATGAAGATGTATAGAAGAAGTGTGTTTTTCACATTGTGACCCTACCATGTTTCAATGAGCAGTGTGTGCAATAAGGACTCTGTTGCTAAAGTTAAAAAAGAAGCCAGTGGGATACGGTCGGCATGAAAGTGATAATTGCATTCACTTTTGCAAAGGACAACCCATATGCCTTTAGCTCAATCAGTCAATCCCTTCAATTTGTGATTATTCTGCAAAACTGTTCAATAGATATTTCGTAAAACACCAAAGAAGAAAGCAATGCAGTAAAGGCAGAGCAGTAATGAGAGTAAGGTTTGAATTATTTGGACCCACCCCAACAGAGTCCATGGATTATTAAATACATCAAGTGAATTTGCACACTTCAACTTCTTGGAGAAGACGGACTTGTTCTTTGTAACATCATTTTCCGCATGTTTCCTAAACTAATAATGTCTATCCACCTCCATGATATACAAACATTGACTTGTAGTAGAGTATACCAAGGTGGGACGACAACATATATGTTCTAGGAACGATAAAGATTGTTTGTAATAGACTCTAGCTAGATAAAATAAGTAAGAAAAAAGAACAAGAAACATCATACAATACGAAACTCGAATAATAGACGATAATAAAATAATATGATAATTGTAATTGAAGGACGAGAAATAACAGATAGTAAGACAAGAAACTATGTTAACTATATTACGATGATGTACTATAATATGCACTAACTCTACTAGTTGTCTATCATAATCTATGTTATGAGATGAGACGTAACCTTTTGACTGCAGGTGCTCCGATTAGAGATGTCAAACCTAACACAATCCAGTCTTATCGAGCTATATCATACAATAGCCTTGCTAAGAACAACATCCTAATCCACCAAAATTCAATTAAGAAAATACAGGAAAAAGGAAAATGGCCTGATGTATGCAATTGTCCTTTTTAGGATATTATTTAGATTTTGTTTCTGTTTCTAAAGTTCGTACAACTGTTACCTTTGGACTATTATCTACATAATGTTAGATTTGAATTTAATGTTTGCTGTATTGTTCAATCTCATTGATAAAATGTTAGATTGCCATTATTGTGATCATGTTTTTCAAATACGATTTTAGTTCTGTAAATTGCAAGTGATTAAAAAAAAAAAGGATCATTTAGTAAAATGTAACATTCTAGCCCCCTAGTTCGAAACGAGCCGCCAGCGAGCTCGCGGGTTACTTGTTATTTTTCTTAAAAAAGAATTCTATTCATATTTGTGGATACTTCCCAATCACCAATTATTACCATTAGAAAGTGAATTTTTGTTAATATTTTTTTATGCTTTATTTTCTTTACACTCAGTTGGATGATTGTAATGTATTATTTCATAATGTATTGGATTATTTTATATCATATGACTTTTATTATTTTAATAAATATAACATTTGGAGTGATTGTATTATATTCACTAATGTATAATAAACCTAACAAAAAAAAATAGAATCTAGAATAGAGCTACTATAAAAAAAAGTAAGATAAATAAGATTATACAATAAGTAAGGAAAAATGAGAAGAAATTATTAAGGTAATGGAGTAATGACAGTAAATTAGTCGTTATACAAAATGAGATTTTCTATCATCACCTAGCGGTAAATTTAAAGATTACAATGTAATAAAATTTAAGTAACAATTAAAATAAATATTATATTTAAACTAATAATATAATAGAATATAATATACAATGCTTTTCCATCAATCTCGGATGGAGTCAAAGATTGACTATTTTTTGGCCTTGGAGTATGATGGAATAAAGCAAAATGGTTCTTTAAACTATCTGCGTTTTTTTC
>JAOTQJ010000049.1:23425374-23439285 GCA_025642045.1 Solanum sejunctum | reverse complement strand
AATTGGATCATGAATTATAAAAATCTCTCTTTTTCCTTTAACATTGTATCAAATCAAAATGTGCCACATAATTTATAGCCACAGAAATATCTAAGAATTAATTGGATCATGAATTATAAAAATCTCTCTTTTTCCTTTAACATTGTATCAAATCAAAATGTGCCACATAATTTATAACCACAGAAATATCTAAGAATTAATTAGATCATGAATTATAAAAATTTCTCTTTTTTTCTTTAACATTGTATCAAATCAAAATGTGCCACATAAAATAGGATGTAGGGAGCAGATCACATTATGAATGTTGTTTTTAGTATTTGGAATTGATGGAATAAAGAGATTGAACCAACAAACTTGCAAACAAAAAAGTAAGTGTAACTAGATATTTACTCGAGCAGTGCAATTTCATCTGTTATATAGAAGGTTTCTTGACTTATTTTTTAGGTTACTAATTTTACTTATTACGTACTAAAAGTAGCGTAAATAATTGTAAAAAGAATTAACCCCGTCAGTGAGGAGAAGCTAAAACTCCTTTTATCCAATACTCATTGCTGCTTTTCTAAAAGGCCCAAAAGGTTCCACAAACTCAATAAAAATGGTAATGGGAAATCATTATGTTTGGACGATAATACCCCTCCCTTTATGCTTTGACATTTTACGATATTTAATGGGATAATTATAGTGTAAGGTCATTCATTCAAAATAATTATCAAAACATAATTATTCGTTGTATAGATATGTACAGTGAAGAATTTTTAAATTCTTATTTGCCATTAGGAGAGTCCTCAAAGAGGGCAAATGGTGAAGAATTCAGCTTCATTTATATTTGAATGATGATGAATAAATATTAATGATTCCCACTGAACCAACCAGATTAAAATACGTCCAAAATGAATTAGTCAGTGGTCTAAAATCTTTGTGGTGTACCACAAACATTTTTAATTAGACGACGAATTCATATAAATTAAAATGCCTCACAATCTATGGCAATCTTTATTTATTTTAATGTCACATTAGGTACTAGCTTAGAAGATTACCTTATTTCAACCAAACAAATATTAATTGTTTGCTCCTCATAGGGTTGAAAAATAAAGGGCAGTTGCCGTCACGGAGAATGATTAAATTGAACTAATCTCGACTTTTGGCACATCAAATCAATATATAAATTAATAAAATCAAAGTTGTACAACCCACATTTGATACTTTCCAATCTGTTTCTTTTTTCCTTTTCTTTTTTGTATTCGGCATGGAGACCTATGATTCTATCTGTCTAAAAAATTATTTTTTTTGTGAAAGGGAAAGTCTTGTGATTGGGAATGGGGACCTTTCCTAATATTGATTGTTAGAAATACTTTATAAATATAAAAAGAGAATTCAGTTTACTAAAATTGCGTAAAGTTCGAGAAAAACTTAAATCATAAATTTTTTTTATAGACAGTCCTATCTTATTTTTCTTCAAGATTGGGGTTTAAACATTAACCCCAATCGTACATAATAAAAAATTATTAAGGATCAAATAAAAATAAATATTTTAGATTATGGAATATAGATTAAATTGTCTCTGGATGAGACTACTCCACAACTTCAAGTCCTTGAAAGATGCAAATAGTGGAGGGGCCAAGAATAATCAATTGAACACGCTCTGCTAAGAAGTATTAGTTAAAGTATTGTACTTCTTATATATGCATATTAAGGATTAAATAACTTGAAGCATAATTCTAAATTTGCTATTAGGTGAAATGACGATTCCATTACCAAAACAAGTAGCCATCTATGTGGACGTTAGACAACATAAAAAATTATTTTCTTCGTCCTATTTTATATTAATACAAACCAATCCAAAGCATTTAAATTTCGTCCGCCAATGGGGACATATTTAAACCAGTGGGTGTAAGTTCACCAGTTCCATTCAATTCGTTATGTATATATAATTAATTTTCTAAATAAAGAATGTATTACTCTATCGGTATTAACTGAATCACATTTTTAGTGTATACTAATTGTAACTATATATCAATATTAACTTGATAACATTTTTAGTATATTCTAATTTAAAGTTTATTCTTTTTGTCTAAATTTATATGACATTTTGGGATTGCAAAATTCCAACAAATCTACCTTTAATTATAAATATTTCATATATCTTTTAAATATTTTGAATTGTTAATTATTGTAACTTAGACGCCTCCCTCCATCCCACTATTTATGGGCACATTCTATTTTACAAACGGTGATTAATAGATTGTTCAACTTTATGATTTTGCCTTTATTTTTTAAAATTTATTTAAACTTCCAAAGATCGTATTAATTATAAAAGTAAAATTGAAAGATTTTAATTAATTGTTTAGCAAGTGAACAAATAATATGAGATAAATATTTTTTAGTAAGATAGCATTTAAAATGGGACAAAGGAAATAGTATTTTTTACGATATATAAATTTTATTTATAAAAGATCAAAGAATCCGATAAATTTTCTAATTTGATTATACAAAACAAAAAGTATAATGTAAATTAGGACAAAATAGTACAATTTTGAATTCACCTCAGTCAAACTAGATAAGAAATGCAGAAGCTCTACTCCAGAGTATCTCATCTGGTATGCAATACATACAATACTTTATAAAAGGATAATTTCAAAATTGTATAAGCTACTCCTTTTACCTGGAAAATGTATTACAGAAGACTTTTAACACCACAATTCCAGAGCTTGGAACATGTTTATGGTTGGTTATGACTAATATTAAACTCAATCAAAACTCCTCACTGTACAACAAACATCATTCAAAAATAAAAACAAAATAATCCAAACAAAATTAGGAAAAATAGGAAGACACAAGAAAAGTTTGTGATCAACCTTAATCACAACAAATTGGACATCGAATTAGTCCGTTTTCATTGCAATCTGGGCATCGTTGGAACCCATATTCATCTTCTTCGAGTTCTTCTTCTTCGTTATCTTCTTCATATTCTGCTTCGTAATAGATTTTACAGCTCCCTGAACATGTCTCACAAGGAACAAATCTAATATCTCCACAGGCCTCACAATTGCAACCTCCAATAACAGCACCATCCTCAATTTTTTCACAATTCTCTAAGAACTTCTCGAGTTTGCCATCCTCGTTCATTCGACGAATTTCATCAGCTCCACCAATGTATGTTTTCCCCATGAATATCCTAGGCAATCCCCCTCTACCGTATTCATTTCCCAGTAATTCTTTCAGTTCCTCTTTGAACCCCGAATGCATCGATACATCTCGTTCATCCATTTTGACACCTAATCCTTTCAGAATCACTCGAACATGACAACAATCCTCATAAGTTTTCCTCACACCTCTTAGGCTTGTGAAATAAACAAGAAGTTTATCTTTACCGGCCTTACACCCTGTTACTTCCTCATTTACTTTCTTAACATCCGGTATCTCCAATGGATCTTCCTCGTCTGTTTCCGGCTGCTGTTTTTCAGTAATTAAGGATTTAAGGTGAAATGGATTTGTCGGCGGGAGATCTTCTAATGCTTTTCTGAATGTAGAAATCACTTCAGGTTCAAACTCGGATACGATTGATGTGTCGTTTGAATTTGAGTTAGTTTCATCTTCAGCTACCTCCTCCCACAATGGCTTTGGGGACCCATCGATATGATCTTTAACTCTGGGCGTAGGCAGATCATATTGTGAAGAAATTGGATTTGGAGAAACATGGAATGAAAAACTGCGAACATGATGAACAGGTTTAATGGGACTAGAATCTTCAAGACCTTCCATTAATTCCCAAGTATTGATAGTTTCTGGCTCGCCAGGTGGAGTTCTAATAGGGGTTTTCGGAACCACTTTGGGGATTTTCTGATTGATCATTTCTGACCATGTTTTAGCTTCAATCAAACTCATAGCAAACTCTTCTTTGCAGCTCTTCACTTCATTGAAATCACAGTGCTCAAAAGAAGATCTATCGTCTTTGATAGATAGACTCTGGTTTAGTGGATCAAGCTTTAGAGATCCCAAAGTAGATGAAGTGAGAGCCACCATATGGTAGTCATCATCGAGAATTGAGTAGCTCCGGCGCACCGGTGAACAGGGGGCCCTGCATTTGTGGCACACCTTCGGCTTTGAAGTCGCACAACCCATTATTGCAGAAATTAATTGGCTACAGAAATCAATCAAATGGTACTAATTTTTTTTAACGTGGGAAGAAGAGATTAGAAGAACATTCTCAGATGATTAAGGTGGGTGGTGTAATGGAATTAGGTATAGATTCCAAGATTTAGCAACCAAATCGAGGAATTTTAAAATAATACTGAAATTAAAAAATTCAAAGAGAAAGAATCACTGGAATCGAAGAGGGAAATTAAAGAGAGAGAGAGTGGAACCTTCTGTTCTCTGAAAAACAGGGCACGCTGTTTGCAATCAATAGAAAGCTACAGAGATCAAATTTTTTGATTTGTTTTTCTAACTAAAATAGAAGTTGAACCATAACCAATAATTGATTTAACGATAATATTCTCAACGAGAAATAAATGGGTTAATCAAAACGTCAACTTATTAACTGCAAAAATCTCGCAAGGATGAAAGACTAACCAGACAGTGGATGCCAAAAGAAAGAAACTAAAAAGAATGGGAAAAGACAAGTCAAAAGTAGATGGTGGAGAACATAAATACCCTTTCAGCAGTTCCCCATCACATATCTTTCTCCTTTCCCCACTGGAAAGAAAAGGCCAACAGAGAAAATGGACAAAAAATAAAAACGACTCAGTCACCGGGTAGACGAATAATCCAATTTCTGTTTTGGAAAAGGGAAACGGCTTGCGTATAACAATGCTGTGGTGTTCTTGGGGAATCAGAAAATGCCTGCTAATACACTTTGATACATAACTGATGAAAAAGTAAGGAAGGAGTGAATAGCATTTGAATTTTTGAGGAGAAATATAACGTAAAAAAACTTGCACATATCTGTCTTTATATTCTAAGGTCCTAACTTAATAAATCAATTTCTTTCTATATGCGTATTTGTTGACCCTGGTGGACATAGTTTGGGTCAATTCAAAAATCTTATCAAAATTCAACTTTTTTTTTTTTAAATTATGGATTGCGTTTTGAATTTACAAATTTCGAATTGAATCAAAGATTTAGTACGATAATTTTTTAGATAGTCAAAAGTTTGATATTAACGTCTTATATTCAATCCTACTCATATCATATGTGTGCAATATTAATAAGTCTAATTTTCAAAGGTCCACTGAATTGATGCCCTATCGTTCAATCCATTAGGTATAAAGTCCAATACAAAATTACATGGCATGGACGATAGGATGATATTGATCCTTGTTAATTATAATAAATTATAGTTTTTGAAAAAAATTTATCATGATAACTAAAGCTGACAATTGTTGTGATCTACCTTAAAAGTTAAAATTTCAAAACATTCAAGTCTATTAATCTAAAATCAAACATATAACATCCACTCTCATCCAAAATTATTTATTTTATAATTTTTTTTTCAAATTTAAAAATTAAATATCAAAATTATAATTTCATATCTAATGCAACCGCTCAAACTCCCATGATCCACCTCTATTCCATACCCTATGTATAATTCTTACTCATTTACTATTATTTTACTCCGTTTATTATAAGCATTATAATTCCTTTTCCAAATAAATCACTTTAACTATCTAAGCTTTTGAATAGAACTTGAGACAAACAGTTAGTATTGGTTGGGATTTAATCTATGATTGCTGATACATTCCTTTTTTTGGCCTAGTAAGTTCTTCATAAATTATCTATAAATCCATATTATTAAATAACATTCTTAATATAAATTTAAGAGTCAAAATTATGATTCTGTTGAACCTTGGGGTCCTCCCCTGGCTGGAGACCACCTTATTTCTAGTCTTTCAATTGCGTGTTGGGTTTGAATAAAAAATCTCAAGACAACTTTTTGTATCTTATTTCCTGGAAAGAGTTGTTTTGCTTACACCTTTTTCCAAATTGGTTTAATTGTCAAAATAATGTTTTACCAAATTATTTACTCTACAAATAGTAATGATACAATTTTAAACAAGATATAATCCTACCACAAAAAAACTGTACGAATATGTCAAGAGAAATTTACAAATTCTGGGTAAGTGCTTAGTGACACGGTATAATTAGCACACAACTTTGTTATACTTGAATTATGATTAGGTGCAAGTTAATGATTATAAATTAAGTAGCGTATCTGCTTCTTTGACAATCTTCAACAAAACATCTTTTAACATAAGTTTAAGCAAAGCAGCTATCAAAGGATCCGATCCACATATGATTAACATTACGTAAGAGGTTTAATGTTAATTACATATATAAAAGAAAGTCTCGTAGACGTGTGTAGAAAATAAATTCTTGTAAATGTATGAAAATTCCATCAATTTAACAAGTACCTTGTGTTGTGTCATAAATTTCAATAATTTTGTCTGTGTTATAAATTTCTAATTTTATTATCGTCCATTATCCCAAAATTTTGGAAATGACTTTTTAAAATTATTTTATAAAGGTAACCAGAGAAGTGGCCAGGCGGTGGAATCGATGGTACTGATTTGTGCATCCAAATGAAACAAAAAATCTCATGTAGGGAGCAAGGGCCAGTGCTGTGATTTTTTTGTTTCATTTGGGATGCACAAATCAGTTGGAGAATGTTGCCCTTGGTTTAAATCATTTTATAATTGACATTGAAGTGTAATTGTTATTCTTCTCCTTCTGTAAAATAAAAGCTGATATTCTATTCTTAAAAAATAAACATAAAAAATTGATCCTTGTTCATTCATTTCAAATACTATGCCATAAACATAGTAAAAAGATTTGATATCTTCAATAAGTCACAAGACGCATGGTGCAGGAAGCTAGAAGTAGAAATTAGATCAGAATTAGTGCATTTCCCCTTCCCCCCCTCCTAGGTGTAATTTTTTTTATCTAGTGTTTGATACGAGCTCAACTAATTCAACTTCACTTCGTATAGAATTCATTAAAAACGCTTCATATCAAGAATTTATTCATACTAGGAGGTCAAATTCAAGGTCTCTTATTAAAAAAGAAAAAAACTTTGGTCACTGCACCACATTTTTGATGGTACTAAGAGGTAAATAATTTTTTTTTATCTTATCTAATATCTAGTACGAGCTCAATTAATTCAAATTCACTTAATATAGAGCTCATTAAGAAAAACGTTTTCTATCAAAGAACTTTTTCATTCTTGAAGTTCAAATTCAAAATTTTTAATTAAAAAAATAATTTTATTTATTACATCACATCCATTACTAGGAGGTAAATTCTTGATTCTTCTTTTGGTTATGATGCTAATTAAAGTGGCACCAACTTTTTGAGGGGCTTGAAAAAGAAGGAATTGAAGAAAAGTTGCAGTGGTGTCTATTTAACATAGGATTGAGAAAGGGACCCCCTGTGGGTTCTTCAATTATAAATGTGGATACAAGCCATTCATCCAATATTTCCATCACAGCTTCAATCCTTCCAATTTCTATATCTTTTACTCCCTCGCCAAAACATCTTTTTGTAATATCACATCTCTATAAATAAAAAATGAATCATAGAAATAATTTAATTTTAATGTATATAGTTATTTAATTAATTAGTATCCAATTTATTTATACTTAGAAATGATCATTTAACAATAAAAGTAAAATCAAAGAAAATAATTTTCTCTTGATTTACTAACGTAATAAAAGGAAAAGGAAAATATTTTTCTCTCTTCATCTATTTTTGACTATCTTTATCAGGATTTGAAACTCAGAAGCTGTGATGGACCATCTAACAATAATACAACGAAGGACTACCTTCCTATTGCTACTAATTTATGCAAACATACAAACCCATAAAATATGTTCCTTACTTTTTTTATCTAAATAAAAATGACAAAAATACCTGTGCACTTACCATTTTAGCTAACTAAGAAAATATCTTATACCTTATCCTTTTGATGTCTATCCATTTTTTTCCTTGTGTTTCAGATATTTATAGAATTAAAATCGTTGAAATTTTTTTTTCATCTGCTTTAAATATTTATACAATTCAAATCGTTAAATTTCTCATATTAAATATAAATATCAAATATTATAAAAAATTAAAAAAAGATAAGCTGTGTCTTCAATCTTAATCGATGCTACACATACAGGATATGGTTTTTCCACTTTATGGCACCTGTGCCTCTTTTAATATTTAACGATTTGTTACAAAGTGTCCTGGACATTAAATTCATATATTAAAATTCATCTTGTTTTCTAAAATAATTACTAGTATATATTAAACTATCTTCATCATTGCTAAATGCTAATAATCATTTAATATCATGAGATCCCGTAAATGCTGATCCCACTATGGGCTTCACTGTTAAGTTGTTTCTCCCTTTTCGCCTATTTCGTTTTCTCACTGTCTAATACTTTCTCCATTCATTTTAATTGCCATAATTTTTTTTATTTTTATTTATTATTTTTTATAAATTAAAATAAAATATTTTTTTATTATACATTTAATTTAGTATCATTGAACTAACAATTATGAAAATATTATGAGTGAATCTTATTAATTAATAGAAGTAAAATATTAAATTTCTTATACCAAAATTTATTTTCTTAATAAATATATTAAATTAAAATTTAACAACTAAAAATAACAAAAGAGATTAAGTACTATACTTTAAAGAATGATAAATGGGCTGCGACCAAAAGTCTTTGGCGCACTTCATTAAGTACAACCCTTTACTATATGGTGTACTAGCAGCTGCCGCATATTTATTTTCTTTACCAATATAGCTTCGTGCATTTAAGACTATAGTGAAATTGATTTAGCACATTCATATTTTGGAAAACCACTTTCTTCTCCCACGAAAGTCTTTTGGATTCATTTCTAAAGAATTACTTGAAGTTCTATACATGACTCACTGAGGCCCCATTCGAACATTATCTCAAGAGGATTCGACATTTATGTTATTTAAATTTTTTTTTTATTATAGTATAATTTTTTATCAAAAGAGAACTCAAATAAATTTTTAAATTATAAGGTGGTATCGTTATTGATATTACTCTTTTCGTCCATCTTTACTAATTCACATATTATAATAGAATATCCAATAATACTTGTTTAGTTTATAAAATTAATATATATTTATTATTTTATATCTATTTTATCTTTGTTATAAAATAATATTCACTTTTCAATGTTTAGATAATTTATATTTAATGAAAGTGATTTAATAAACTTACTTCTTTATTTTTAATTTTTAATAATATTTATTTGTGAATGTTTAGATAATTTATATTTAATAAAAGTGATTTAATAAAATTACTTATTTATTTTTTTAATTCTTAATTATTAGTGGAGAGAAGGAAGCATGATGGCTTGAAGTGCTAGTAGCCGTAGAGAAAATAGCTAGCTGTTGGAAAAATTTCATCAAAATAACTAGGTAGCAAGGTATTTCCCGTAGATTATAATTGGATACGCATTAAGAAAAGATCCCTAAAAAGGAGATTAAATTCCCATTTTTTGAGGAGAGATAAAACAGAAATTAATTCACAAAAATAATCCTATGGTTTAGTTAAGAGAGAGAGAGGTGTACATTGACCATTCGGCGTAGATTATGGAAAGAATGTCGCCTCTTTTCCTTCTACTTTACGTTCATCATCTCCACTATTCCACTAACAAATTGCCCGAATTAATTATTTTATTTATCATATTATATTAATAATACCCATTTAGGCTAAGGTTATACTTTTTATGATGTCTTGACCACTTCATTTTCTGAAACTAGAGCCATCTTCTTACTAATACACGTATTTTACTAATAAGTGGTATTTTAATCCTTTAATTTAATTCAATATGAGTGATTTTTAATAGTTTAAAATTGATTGAATATGATTTTTTAAAAAAATAAATAAATTAAGAGAGTCTTAATTTTATCCTCCACATTTTTTTTGGGTTAAATAACCTCCACATTTAGCTTAGTCTAACAAATGATTTTAGAAAATTTATTAAAACAAGTTAATTAATGTTGAAAAGAGATAAAGGGATGGTTTCATCAGATAATTCTCGTAATTAATATTATTTAGTGATTTTCTAAATGAATGTATCAAATAATGTTTTTTCAAAAAAATTATTATAGACCAAAAGGGAGTATTATTACAAATTTAAGTGGGATAATAATTAGCTTTTCGATAGGAAGAAGAGCTAGGGACACATGCTCCTAAGTAAAATAATTTAAGTGGGATAATAATTCTCTTTACTTTTGTCAAGTATGAAAATATATGATAATTAAAAAATAATTACACATTTAGTAATTAAAAGGAAATTGTTACATTTTGGATTAAATTCAACGTCTTAAAATTACAAAGAGAGCGACAGTGTTACAAATGTAAAGAAATGTGTCATTTATACATATTTTGAATGAAATTTTTCCTAGGCTCCTGCTACCTATTACAATAGAGTATAGAGCGTAGTTTGGAATTCAGAAATATGTATATTATATAGTCTTTTAGGCTGACCAAACACACAAGAAAATACTTCCAAAGGCTAAAAATGCAGGCCACAAACTGATGAATTTAACTCCTATTCCATGTGAAAGATTTTTGTTTGTAATTTGGATTACGACCTTTGGGAATTCATTAGGGTCTGAATTTGAATGGTCAACTAATTCTTTCTCCCGTCAATCCGATTATGACTTTACTAATTTTTTTTTATTAGGCACGTAGGTGAAAAATATTATTTGTATGTAATTTAGATAAATAATATGGAAAATGAAAGCTGAGAGGTAAAGGATAAGGGTAAAGATGAGGTCTGTTAGAAGGCGAAGAATGAGAAGAATAAACTAAAAGTGGAGTATTTCGCGTGAAATTTATTTTTTCTATTTCCACTAAGAATGTCTTTTTTCTAACTTAAGAAACTTATTTTCCTAAAAAAAATAATATTTTTTGATCAGTCAAATATGAAAAAATAGGAAAATGTCTTTTTGCAACAATTGTTTGACTAATGATTCACGGGTTTAAATATTTGTTGAAGTTTTTAAATCAAAGAACAAAATCATGGGATTCAAATATTTTGAGGCATATATGATACCTGGGGTTCGGAGAGAAAGAGGGAGATGTAAGAAAAGTTATCAATTTGATTCTTAGCCTGAATATCATATTTACTAAATTTTCTTTCAAAGGAGAAGGATGGCTGGTTAGTTAAAGAGCTAGTTTCAAAACAAAAAATCAATTCATAGGATTCAGACTTTTATATGTTGTGAAAATTTATGAAGCTATTGATGAGGTTAAAACGACCTTTATATGTTCTTTAGTGCTTTAACACGAGGTATTTCTATCCAAATAGTATTTTCGCATATGTTTATAGGTTCGCTTGCTAAATGCTCATAGGAAGCCCACCTGACTTTTACAACAGGGCCCATTAAACAATAAAATGCGCTTTGATGACAATGAATAATGATCCTTCTATTTCTTGATAAACAATAAAATGGGCCTTGGTACAAATAAAACTAAAATAGGCTTAAGCCCAACAAAATGTAGAGTATTTGATGCACTCAGATTTTCATATTGTAATCTCTTGTTTAATGTTTGTAGCTTATGATAGAAATCGTTCTCTTAAAAAAATAAACAAATTTCTTACATATTTTTCAGTGTTTGATAAGTAAATACAAGAAAGTAAGAAATAATATAATGCATTTGAAATCGAAGCATTCAAGTAGCCTCTCGGTATAAACAGCCAATATGTTCGCTAATGCATTTGTCAAATTTCATGTCTTAGCTTACTTAAGACTTCGAGAAGACAATCTCATTTTGTAATAGCCCAAAACTGCTAATCCTCACGTGTTGCCACAAATTATAGACTTTCCATCTTATTCCACCTTATATATTTATTATTTCTAATTAGATATCGGATAATTTTATCCATAAAATTTAAGTCGAATAGCAAACTCAAAAAGTGTGTTACAAAGTGGCATCCCAGCTTTCCCTATGATTTGGTGTCACAGAGTACTCGTTCACTCCCTCTTTCCTCTTTTTTCCCCACAAAGAAATTCACATCAAAAGATTCCACTATGCTTCTTTTCCCCCTCCTCGTACAGGTACAACTATTGTTTTCTTATTTTACTTTACTCTGACAGATAAAAATATATACGAGTTATGTTTATAATGAAGGATAGAATAATTTTAAGTCATAAATTAATGGGTATATCAAACCTTTTTCCAATAAATATATTTAATTAAATATATGAAATTAACTCCAAATATTCCTTCATCAGTTATCAAAGTTCTCGCTTCTTGAAAATGAAATCTCTGAGCAATTTATTCTAAAGTGGAATTTTTCGTAATAAATCCATATTAATTAAATTGAACTAAAAATTGGGGTATGGACATTAATTGAATGCGGAACAGAAAAATGGAAGATAACCCTTGTTGCAACAAGTAGTTGATGCAATGGTACCACGTCAACCAAGTTATAATTACTTAAAATTACTAGAAGATTCAAAATAAATCTATTCAAATATTAATACTGATAACTTGAGATAAAAATAATATGTCGATTTTTTATTTTCAACATATGCATACATAATTCGAGGTGAAATTCAAATATCTCACCTTAGTGATGGGTCTCTTTTTCTTGTTATGTAATGATGCGAGGAATGCATCAGCCACAAGATTATTTAAACATATATTCCCAACAGTAACATGCGCCCTTCAGATTTTGTGGCCGCCTATGAGATACTTGCTTGCATTTCTTTTATGTGATATTTTTTGATTTAACATAATATTTAAAAATAAAAATAAATTTTTAAAATTAATATTTTAAAATTATACATAAATATTTGTGCAGTTGAAAAAGATGTACATAAAATAAGACAATAAAAGTATCTTATTGTTAGATTTAATTGTAAAGTGAGATAAAATTTTTGTTATTGTTTATATACTGCTACATTTATTAATTTTCTATCAAGCATCGATATATATATATATGTAGATGCTAAGCTAGTCGCCTTTATTAAATAGAGAAATGCTATAATCTATCCCCAGCATAGACAACATATTTAAATAATTGAATGCAGAATGATTCCTACAAGTTAAAATAGATGTGTCCCAAGATTGATGCTAGAATTTGACCCTACGATGTCATTTTAATTAGAACTATATATAAATCCCTGTGCTTATAACTCTTTGCCCTACAATGCAGAGTCATCGTTTTTTTTTTTTTTTTATCGTTTATATAATAGTATGATTCTTATCTTATATATGAGTTTTAGATAAAAATCGATCCAAATCGAATCAAAAAATTCGATCTTATTTGGATTTTATTTTTTAAAAAATTGATAGTATTTGATTAGGGTTTGGATTTATTCAAAAAAATCAAAGAAATAATCAAACTGAATTGACAAATTATATTATATACTTTGTAATTTATACATACATAATACAATATTTATAAAAATAATTTTAAAGATTTTATATGCATTTTCATCAAATTTTATTTATTAATCTACTGATGAAAGCATAAATGCTCAAAACAAGAACATTTATCTTGTTGATTTCATACATATGAATGTATATAATAATTCTTGATGAGACTGTATTTATCTCTTCCTTCTAAGCTAAAATGGTAAATTTTGAAATTATATTCACAGTAAATTTTATGAATAAAAGTTCTATAATTTTAATTGTTCTAATTATTTTTCATTTTGAACAAATTGTTTTCCTCTTTTCTCCATTTTGAAAATATTATTACTTTTTATTTTTGTATATGATTAATAACCGAGTAACTGAATCAAACCAAATCGACAAAATATTATTTCATAATGGTAGCGAATTATCCCTTTATTTCCATCAATCTCGGATGGAGCCAAAGATTGACTATTTTTTGGCTTTGGAGTATGATGGAATAAAGCAAAAT
>JAOTQJ010000049.1:23397294-23412868 GCA_025642045.1 Solanum sejunctum | reverse complement strand
ATTTTCAAAATATGTAATTTTTTTAAAAAATAAATTTTTAATTTTATTTTATTTAAAAAAATTTGGGAAGGGGAATCGTAATATGAATGGAATAAAAAATTAATTTAAAATTGGATAAGAGTTTTGAAAAATATTTTTCTTAATGTATGGAGGAAGTCATTTTCCTTAAATTTGAGGAAAATAAGTTAATTTAAAAAATATTTTTTAAAATATTTAAGCCAACCAAATATGAAAAAATAAAAAAATATTTTATAAAAAATATTTTCCTCTATACGAAACACACCCTGGAAGGAAAATTTGATTCTCAGGTTTATAAATTTTTAAAGTTTAAGTAAATTTATATGAATTGCAAAAATTGACTACATTTGATGCACCATGCCTATCAATTAAATTATAAAACAGTTTAATGAAAATCCGATCGATAAAAATGATAAGTAGATAGAATTTAATTTAATTTAGTTTTACTAAATTTAAAATTAAGTAGATAGAAATGAATTTAATTTAGTTTTACTAAATTTAATTAAGTAGATTGAAATGAATTTAATTTAGTTTTACTAAATTTAAAAATTAAGTAGACAGAAATGAATTTAATTTAGTTTTATTAAATTTAGCTTTTGTTTGTTTTTTATATTGTGTCTTCAATGTTAGAATCCGAAGGATAAAAATTTGACCCAAAAAACTGCAAGTGCGAAAAACATAATTCAGACTGACAATATTCTATTGAGATTTTCAAGGTTCTAATTCCATATAGTCCATTTCATCTAAGTTATTCTCATGCATTATTATTTAGTTATGATAATTTTGGGCCAATTTAAATTAATATTTGTCTATCTCATCCTTTTTGTCATCTGGGATTTCCCTTTTGATAATTGAGTTTAAGTGTAGCTTTGATCCGATTCTTTGTAATATTGAGTTCTATTTTGTAGATTTATTACTCTAACCCTTTAATATGCAAGAAAAGAAATACACATAATTGTGCTACTTTGTATTTTTTTTAATCACATTTCTCAAAAAGAAAAAGATCTACATGATTTATGATAAAATATCTATAGATAAGCGCATAATAAAAATTAGATTTTGACAATCCGATGTACTATAACTTTTGAACAAAATTAAATTTAAGTTATTATTTTAAGCACAATTTTGAACTCTATCTTGAAAAAAGACTTCAAATCGAACGAAAAATGAAGAAATCAATCAATTCTTCAGTAGGAAGTTTCAGAATTTTGAAGTTTTTTTGCATGTCACCAAGTATCAAATCATCTGGTATCACTTCTTTAATGTTTTATCGCGTTATCACCCTTTTTTTCAGTTCAATCTTCTTGTAAAGTTATAAAAAAATTTTTATAGCTGATTTGAAAATGACTGAAATGTATCACCAATTTTTACTGCAAATGTTGGTGAAGCTATATTACTTAGACACATCAGGATCCTGAAGGCATGTTCAATGTCACATTTGTCCATGTTCAATGTACTTCTATCTGGCATGGTACCCCCTCCGCCCTCCCCTTTCAACACATACATAAAAAATGTTGGAGATCCCTAATCAAGGTGGGATCGCAAAGGGAGAATTTTTATAATTGAGTTGGTGAGGATTCGATTACCCCACCTTGTAGTTTCCTTTCCCTACCCCTTAAGTTTTAAAAGAAAAAAGGAACCAAAAAAAAAGATATGATTACTGGCATTGAGTCTCTAAGGAAAGGGAAAACACTTTTACTCGTTAACACAAACTTTTAGAAAATTTTAATAGCTTAGTTGATCATACAGAAGATCTCTTAATAGTTCAGTTAGTCAAAATTTGATTCCACCACCTTGCAATCTCCTTCTTCTATCCCTTAATTTTTTAAAAAGAAAAAGTAAAAAAAAAAATATAATCAATGGCAGTGAGCTCGATTGATCGAATTTGATTCCCTCATCTTGTAATTTCCTTCTCCTACCCCTTAATTTTAAAAAGAAAAAGTAAAAAAAAAGATATAATCAGTGGCATTGAGTCTCCAAACAAGAGAAAAACACTTTTACTTTGTTAGGACCAGCTATAAAAGACACTTGTAATATAGATATGGGTAGTGAATTCAAGTTGTTGCTTTGGCCATCACAATTGTTCACATAGAAAGTGTTCATTTCTCTATTTAGGGAAATACTTACCTCATCTAAATTGTCCAATGTCATTATTTACATGTGTTAATGTGCATCTCAGCTTCTCATCCTCCTATATTTCTGGGAGATTTCTTTTGCAAAAAATTGCCTAATCTATTTTGAATTTTTTCTTTTCATATCTAGACGTTTGTGAATAGAAATGTCCTTAGTAGTTTGATCCTGTAGTTCCTGAATGTTCAACAGAGGAGGCTGAATCATCAAGTGAAATCACCAGAGCACCTCCCGCTTCTCCGATTTTGTCAAGTAGTATTGAATCTACTCCAAACACTCCCCATCATAGAGGCAGGGCACTCTCTACTCCAACCACTCCTCTAAATAGAGGCAGGGCACTGTCTACTCCAACCACTCCTCTTCATCGAGGCAGGGAAATAGAAATAGCTTCTCAGCCTCGACGTTTTGCTTATAATGAGCTGTGTGCGGCTACAAGGAACTTCAGACGCGAATATCTTCTTGGAGTGGGCGGCTTTGGTTCCGTCTACAAAGGTTGGATTACTGAATGTAGAAGATCGCCAACAAAACCTGGAACTGGGGTTGCTGTTGCAGTTAAGGCTCTGAATAGACTTGGACTTCAGGGTCATAGGGAGTGGCAGGTATACTACTTACTAATTTTTGTCTTCATTTTATCAACTTCAAAAGTTCAGTACTCTACTAGTGTTATGCATGTCAATTTAAAAGTTATCTCATGTGACAGGCTGAGGTAAACTTTCTTCGCAATCTCCACCACCCGAATTTGGTCAAGTTAGTTGGCTATTGCATGGAAGGCGACAAAAGGCTGATCGTCTATGAGTTCATGGCTCGTGGAAGTTTGGAGAACCATCTCTTCAAAAGTATGCTATACTTCTATCTGTATGCTTTGCTTAATTAGCTTTTTCTTTATATATAAAATAAAGCTATTTAAAGTCTGTTTTAGCTTCTTATACGTGCTTACTATTCCTCAAGGGCTTATACATTTCCTATTCCCAACTAATATTTTTTTATGCCTTTGATATTAGAGGTAGCTTAGTTTAAGCATTTGCATGTAATGATTAATTACTTTCCGTAATAGGAAAATCACTTCATTATGGTATCTTTTTAATTTCTGTTTTGAGTTTTCCTTTAAACCTTTGGCGATCAGTAGCAAACTGGAGATGATATATATGATAGATTTTGACTAGTACAGAAATTATATCACCTAATATGATGCTTTCCATCTAAGATTGGTGTAACATATTACAAGAAGTTGGCACAAATGTCATATTTTCTGGCTCTTCTCATATTTTCATAATTGAGCTTAACAATAACTGTGAAATGGGGATAGAGATGGTATTTATAACATGATTTATTGTCGTCATCCAGTAGTATTGTTCCCGTGAGCATGGAACTGCATTTACCTACATTACTTTGTTTACCATACAGATGAATGACAGAGATATGGTATATCAACTCGTCATCTTTTTGTAGTTGTTAAACATTTTTCACGTCTATGTCAGTTCTTTTATTCTTTCGTCTAGTCCAATATACTGTTTCTCTGTTCTGCAGGCTCCATGTTTCTTCCTTGGTGCATCAGGATGAAAATAGTATTAGGGGCAGCACAAGGCCTAGCTTATCTTCATGAAGAAGCTGAAAAGCCGGTTATATTTCGTGATTTTAAGGCATCCAACATCTTATTAGATGCGGTGATTATTTTAAATTCCTGACACTGAATTTTTTCTTCATATGTAATACCTGGGATACTCTAATATCTTACTATAATTGTTACTGTCATTCCAGGACTACAACGTGAAACTATCAGACTTCGGGCTTGCCAGAGAAGGGCCCGAGGGAGATCAGACACATGTGTCGACACGTGTAATGGGAACACATGGCTATGCTGCTCCAGAATATGTGATGACTGGTAAGTTGAAAATTATCTTGCTTTCCATTTTGTTCTTCTTTTGGATTGTGTTGTCCTTGCGAAAACAATGCATTTATCAGGACTTGTATCAAGGCAGTATTCTGGGGCTGTTTCAAAATATTATTCGCTTAAAATATCATAACTCATATCATTATTTGCTGACGATTTCTTATTCTATACTTTACAAACACAAAAATCGACATATGAATCCATATGTTCCCCAGGCAAATGCTAAACAGTTCACTCATTCAAATCTTCTCTTAATTAGTGTATCAAGTTAAACGCTGTTGAACTGGGAAGTCAAGAACCACACTTTGATGTGTGCTTCTGTTTAGTAACTTAGCTGGTGTGCTTATGCATGTAGAATAAAAATTGGTGAATGATTGAAAGGTGTTGATTGGTTTAGGTTAGTAGCTTTAATTATATTGTTGACAGTGATAGTCACTGGCCTTCTCCGGTGCTTTAGTGCATCAGACTTGTCACACATTACCCTCTTTCCCAATTTAAAGCTCATTATCCACTAGAAAATATAGGACACATAAAATGTGTATATATATTTGGTTGTACTTCCAGAATCGTATCCATGTTTGTCCTCCACTGTTTTATAGATTTATTTTGAAGGACGTCAAGTTATTATGATATAACAGCATTATGGCAGATATAGGACAATTTTATTTAAAACTATAGAATCGCTATCGTCATAAGAAAGATAACCTCTCATAGTTGCACAGTGATGTACCTGATTATTATACACTCTTACAGGGCATCTAACAACTAAAAGCGACGTCTACAGCTTTGGGGTAGTTTTACTGGAAATACTGACTGGCCGTAAAGCCATGGACAAGAGCCGAAAGATGGGTGAGCATAATTTAGTATCATGGGCAAAACCCTATCTAGGAGATAGGCATCATTTTTGGCGGATCATAGATCCTCGTCTAGGAGTCCACTTCTCGAAGAGTGATGCGTTTAAGTGTACAGAGATTGTTTCTATGTGCCTTAGGAGGAACCCGAAGCTCAGACTTTATATGAGCGAAGTTGTGCAAATACTGATGCGTTTGCCTTCAATGAGTGAAGTTAAAGATGCTGATATCAACTCAAATAGGAAGAGTGTGGAGGCAAGGGTTGTAGAAAAGGATAAACATGTAGCTGGGAGCCACTATTCGCCAACTGGTTCATATACGTCGTCAACGTCTATCTTTACCCTTACTAACAAGCAGAAGGGGAAACTTCCAGCGCATACTTGAAGAGGAAATTTTATTAATTTCTGTAATATAATTAGTATGTTTGTGTTTCCTTATCTGAAAACTCAGACTTGCTATTTATATGAAGATTAGAATTCTTTTTTGACATATCCATTTTCCTAATAGCTTTTAATTATATTTTCTTGCCTGGATAAGATCATACGGGATAACAAATTTAACAATACATGCAATAAAATTTAAGAAACAATAAAAAAAAACATGATGTTCAAAGTACCAGTAAGATACAATACAACAGATACATCCATCCAACAACCAACAAGCTGCAAGCATTCTAGTATTTCTTGATGGAGAACGTATACAAGATTGAGTGGATATAAGACTTTCCAGGAGTCACAATTGTCGATGGAAAATTTGGGTGATTCACAGCATCCGGGAAACCTTGAGTCTCTAAACACAAGGCTGAATGAGGTTGATACACATATCCACCTTTTCCCTTCGTGTTAATCACAAAGTTTGCAGTGTAGAATTGCACACCAGGTGCAGTTGCTTTTATATCCATCACCCGTCCCGACTTCTTATCATAAACTATCGCCACATGCTTCATTTTTTCAGTGCTGTCAAGTGCATAATTGATGTCATATCCATTTTGGATTTGGTCGATCCTGCTCCCCACCTTACGGGGTTTCAGGAAGTCATAGGGCGTGTTCTTGACAGGAGAAATGATGCCTGTGGGAATATGCTGATTATCTAACGGAGTGATGTGTGATCCAAAGATTTGAACTACCTGGGACAAGACGTCGCCACTGTTGTGACCACCAATGTTCCAGTAAGGGTGGTGAGACAGGTTAATTGGAGTAGCCTTGTTCAAAGCTTTTGCCTTAAATATCACGCTAAGTTTGTAATGATCTTTCAATGCATAGGTAACAGAGGCAAGAACGTCACCAGGAAAACCTACACAAGAAAACAATCGAATTTATTCAATTCATAGTTCGTCCTTCAAAAGTAAATTGTCTTGCTCTAGAATATGGTACATATATAAAGATTCACCTTCTTCGCCATCAGCGCTGTGGTAGGTTAGAGTTATGTAAGGACTGGGACCATCATGCACATGCTTGCTTACTTTCCAAACAACTTTGCTAAATCCTTTAAGACCACCTATTTATAAAGTTTCAGTTTCATCAGAGAAAAGACAAAAGGAAATTTAGGTAAAAGTAGATCAAGAGAAAACAAAGGAAAATGGAAATGAAGTGAGAATACCATGTAGCATGTTTACGCCTTCATTGGCGACAAGCTTATAATGGGTTCCATTCAAAGTAAATTGAGCACCACCAATGCGGTTAGCAACCCTTCCAAGGGCGGCGCCAAAATAGCTAGTACCATTCTGCACCAAATAACTTTCATAAGTAGTCACGGCCAACGATAAATTCTTCAATGTACTTCCACATTTAATGCAAAAGATGGGAGATATACTGAGTCTTTATTAGGGAAGAACTACAATTAGACAGCGGCGGTTAAAGGACTTGGTGAGCTAAAACTAACTAAATAGAAGCTTTAAACTTATTTAACAAGATTCATATATCAATTAGATAATGGAATTACTTTCTAAGCTACATATCATTCAAATGAGACGAAACAGAAATAGCTTATGTAGGAAAGATATGAATGTAAGCAACAGACATGTAAAATGGAAGGCAAAAAAAGAAATGGGATGCAAGAGGACTAAATCCTCCCTTTCTATATTTCTCTTTTTTCTTAAATAGAATGTGAAGTAAAAAGCCTTTAGGAAAGAGCAGATATTGGAAATAGACACATTCAATTACAATGGACGAACAAAAGTGAACTAACCTTGTACTCTTTGATTGTATCATATCCAAGAACAACATCACCTATTTTTCCTGTAAGGATCAAGACAAGATAAAACAGATTTAAGTCAAATAGTAGCAGAAAACTGATTTAAAACAGAAATGTGTTTTACAAAAGATGGATTTGGTGTTAACAATCAAGTTACTCCCTATCAGAAGTTTCTCCATTTCTAGAGCTCAAATTCGAGATGTGTAGGGATCAAAATAGACTCACCATTCTTATCAGGAAGAAGCACGGAGATTATTGTGGCACCATAATTAGTGAGTTTAACAGAGAAATCTCCTTTTTTGATCTCATAAATTCCTATCTTGAGCCCTGTTACGCTACTGGCAGCCAACAGGTGAAGAATGCAGAACAAACAGATCAACAGGCTAAACTTGGAAGACATAGTCAACTCCAATGGTTTAAGAGTGTCTTAGGTACAGCTTTCCTTAAATCTTGAATTTATACACCCCTCCAATTCATCTGGTGTTTCGTGGGACTAACTTATTATTACCTGCAAGTGACCGAAAAACTCTGTCGAATATGGGCTAAACCTTGAGGTTGACAAAGTCAACTATCAAGTTAGCCGTCTCACATTACTTTTAATTGTAGTGAGTTGCACAAGTAGCTGTTTTGTGTTGACTTGTGAATACAAAATTGGTACCCGCGTTGGAGTGTCTTATTCTAGTAATAATCAAAACTTGTCCCATTATTTGGCAGACAAGATATATTAAACTTGATAACATGATCTGTCATGTCTTGACTTTGGAAGTAAATTTTGATTCTATTCAGGATGAACTCGAAACTTACTCGATCATGCTTGTACCTCTATCGACCTAATTCACTTTGGAATGCAAGTATAGTAATAGCTTTGTGATTGTGCTATTTCATTCTTCGTTAATCTGGTTTGATAGATTTTAGCAACTGCATTCATTAATGTAAAACAACAACATAATGAGTAGGGTTTGGAAAGGGTAAAATACACGTGGACCTTATTACTAACTCATATAGATAGAAAAACTATTTTTGAAAGACTCTCATCTCAAATATCAAGCCAAGAAACAGAAATACTAGATATGACCAAAAAAAATTGATTAAAGTGGAAAGCCAATGATAATATATACATACAAATAAAGTAACAAATATAAGCGAGACAATAACAACACAAGATATAAAAACCTAATTAATCCTACTAACCTACTATATCATAAGACTAGACAATATCCTACCCCTACGAGGCATTCATTAATGTACTGTTCAATAATTGTGTTTAGAAGAGTAGGACGGGATCAATGTCAAAAGCATATCTATGGTTGAAAAACAACTTATGAAAGCTACTGTTCTTAAGGAGTAATTAACGAGATCAGAAAACTCATCACAGACTATCAATTTATAAATTTTGATTTGTTCTTGCAAAACAAAAATATCCTTAATGCTGTATGTTTAATTAGTCATAAAGAACATACAACCTTGACAGAAATGCCAATTTATGTGGAAGATCAAAAGACACAAGTGATTGTGAAACAAACAAATCTAAGCATTCTGATTATTTTTTGACAGAGAATGTATACAACACTGAGTGGACGTATTTCTCTCCCGGATTCACAATTGATGATGGGAAATTTGGGTGATTCACAGCGTCAGGGAACACTAGAGTTTCCAAAGACAATGCTGCATGAGGCGGATACATAAATCCACCTTTCCCTTTCATACTTTTATCCCAATTTGAAGTGTAGAATTGAACACCAGGTGCAGATGCTTTTACATCCATCGCTCTTCCAGACTTCTTATCATAAACTATCCCCACAGGTTTCATTTTTGCAGTGCTGTCGAGTGCATAGTTGATATCATATCCATTTTGGAGTTTGTTGATCCTGCTCCCCACTGTACGGGGTTTCAGGAAATCATAAGGTGTGTTCTTGACGGGAGCAATTTCCCCTGTCGGAATGAGTTCTTTATCAACTAGTGTGATGTGTGATCCAAAGATTTGAATAACGTTTGACAAGACATCGCCACTGGTGTGTCCACCAATGTTCCAGTAAGGATGGTGAGACAGATTAATTGGAGTGGCCTTGTTTAGTGCCTTAGCCTTAAATACAACACTAAGTTTGTAAGGATCTTTCAATGTAAATGTAACAGAGGCAAGAACAGCACCAGGAAATCCTACATAAGAAAGCATTGGAGTTAAATCAATTCATTCATGTTCTTCAAAAAAAAATTAATCCCTCTATTCTATTTTACGTGATGCTATTTCATCATTAGTTCATCCAGAAAACAAGACACATTAAATCCCACGAGTTCCAAATGTTTTTCTTTCTTGACTTTCATGTTTAACTCAAACTATGATAGATAACTGAAACTAAAGGAGTAATGTCCTAAATGGAATACCAAGACTTACCTTCTTCACCATCAGCACTGAAGTATGTTAGAGTTATGCAAGGACGAGGACTATCTTGCACGTACTTGCTCACCTTCCAGACGACTTTGCTAAATCCTTTAGGGCCACCTATATTTCCAGAGTTTTAACCAAATTAGAAACAGAAAGGAAATTTGGGCAACTGAGGTAAAAGTGGAAGAGAGAGCAGAGGTCAAAGGAAATGTAGTGAGAGTACCATGTAACATGTTTTTGCCTTCATTAGGGACAAGCTTATAAAGGGTTCCATTCAGAGTAAATTGAGCACCACCAATCCGGTTAGCGACTCTTCCAAGGGTGGCTCCAAAATAACTCGTACCATTCTGCACCAAGTTACTTCTGTAGGTGAAAACAAATGGGGATAATTTTTCTTCAATGTACTTCACATCAATCCAAAAGACGGGACTGTTTTATCTGACATAATAGACTAGGAAAGCAGCGTTTGTGACATTTATACAGTGTCAAATAGAGCAGAAGCCGTTGAATGACTTGGTGACTTAAAACTAAATATCTATAAACTTTATTTCATAAAATTCAGACATTATATTTACTTTCTAAGCTACATATCACTCAAATGGGACAATTTGCAAGAAATGAAACTAATTTATGCAAAAGAGGACAAATCAAAATTCAAAAAGGCGGTAAATGTCTAGTTGATGAGAATAAAATTACCGTAATTTAGCCACTCATCTGAATAAACTCAACTAAATCACACAACTTAAAAATCAAAACAAAATTGAAGGTTTCTGTGAATGATGCATATATACAGCCTATTAAGTTCTGGTGCCTAAAGTGAAAGCTTTATAAATTGCATTGAGGGAGAACCTTGGCAGATCAATTGGTTGGTTACATGAAGTCACACCTTATAATGTGTTCCCCATTTCTCGGTGCCATTGACTTATGAGACTTAGAACCAGAATGAAATGTAATAAAATCGAAGAAAGTTCTTGGAAAAGGGAAAAGGGAAAATTGGAATAGGCACATTCAAATACAACATGTCCGTGGAATTGCATGAGTAGAGTTTAGGGTTACTAATACCTCGTGGAAATAGAAAATGAGAGATTAATTTTCAAAAGACCCTAAACAGCACATTCAATACAATGACCAAAATAAAGTGAACTAACCAGGTATTCTTCGATAGTGTCATATCCAAGAACAACATCACCTATTTTTCCTGGAAAATATCAAAGACAAGATGAGACTAATTTCTTCAAGGAATAGTATAACAGAGTACAACATATGAAAAAGACAGAGAATACACACCATGCTTATCAGGAAGAAGAACAGACATGAGTGTAGCACCATAATTGGTGATCTTAATAGAGAAATCTCCTTTCTTCAACTCATAAATTCCTATCTTAACACTGCCAGCAGACAACAGATGAAAAAAGAAGAACAAACAGAGGAACAAATTAATCTTTGAAGACATAATCATCCTCGGATCTCTCATTTTTTTTCTATTTCATCTGCCATTTATTTTATTTGTGGGATTAGATTATTACCAGCATGCGAACAAAGGACAACTTGTCTGTCAATTTATCTGCCGGTGAATGAGACAGTTCCATAAAAAAATCAACAGTATAAACGGTAAGTCCTGAAATTTATTCAGTCAAATTAGCCATATCGTGTCAAAATAGTTGCCCAATTTCCTATATTATAGTAGTAAAATAAATTATATTAAGTTAATATTAAAAAATTATAATTTTTTTCATCTTAGTGTGATGAAAAATTCAACTTAAATAATATATTTGAGTAAAATTATATTATTTATTATTAATTTATAATGATTTAAAGAAGTGTGGACACCTAAATATGACGAAGAATCAAGAACTTATTGGAAAGTCCTTCATTTTTAAGAAAATTATTGCTGTAAATGATAATTTGCCCAAATGAAAGTTTATCTTTTTAAGAAGAAATAAAAATATGGATCAACATTTTCCGTAGAATGTCTAGATTATCGTAAGGGGAAAAACGTAAATATCATCCTACAAGTCCTCTTTCACAGTATATCCATAATAATAGTAATTATGTAAAGAATCCAACAAATATTTATATCTTACCAAGAATGTTAATAATACAATTATCTTTGTAAAGATGATAATACACGGTATAACTTAAACTTAAAAAATTGAATTAAGCAGAACATTTTCTCTCTATATAGTTTAATTAAGCAGAACATTAAATAGCTCATTTAAAACATAATCTATGCAAAATCTGCATAATATGAATTCTATCCAAAAAAAAATAAAGATGCCAACAAATTTTAAAAAATTAAAATTACTGTAATTAAAAAAATACGTGAGGAAGTGATTTTTTTATGACAGCTTATTTGCTCTTCCAATTCCTATGGCACTATTACTGGGATAAGATTATAATGTGCATGTGAGAAAGGAAAAAACTTGTCAGTCAAATAAGGTGCGCGAAAATGGGATAATTACATTAAAAAATGAGAATGGTGAGTGTGCAGTATTAATTAAGATTGAGAAAGTCAAGTTAGACGTTGCATTATTTTATGTATATTGTTACATAAAGAATTAGCCGTGTATCGTGACTTTTAAAAAAAAAAAAAAAAAACCACGTTGGCGTGATTCTTATTCTGGAAATAATTAAAAACTTTGAGAACTTTTTGGCTTACAATATATACTAAATCACATGATCCACCATTTCCTGAATTCAATATTTTAATTGCCCCTAACTTTTGTTTCCAGTTTGACCCTGCAACCTCATTAAAATGTGTTAATTTCACACACTAAATTTAACAACAACATATCCAATTTGAGTCTCATATTGTTGGGATGGAGAGAACTTCGATTCGATATATGATCTTGACAATCATTTACTAACGAACTAGTTGTTAGCTTGGTTTAAGCCCAAAATATAGTTTTGATCATGATATTAGAATTAGTCCCGTTGTCTGCAAATCTTTAAATCAAGAAGTACGCAGCTCTGGTGTACCAGTTATCATGCCCACTATATGGAGCAATGTGATCAAGAACATCAACGGAGATTACTATCTAAAAGAAGTTTCAATTTGTTCCAGAAATGAACAAAAATACTAAAGTCTCCACTCCAAAAAAATGAGACTTTACATTTGAACACTCAATAAGCATGATGAAGAAACAAGTATTTGAGTCTAAATGATAGGTATTTTATTTGTCATAGAGGACATATAACAACCTTGACGAGAAAGTATCAATTTTATGCAGAAGATACTAAAGGCACAAGCGATACTAATAAGAATTCCAGTATTTCATGATTGAGAATGTATACAACATTTTGTGAACGTAGGCCTTCCCTGGAGTCACAATTGTTGAAGGGAAATTTGGGTGATTCACAGCATCAGGGAAACCTTGAGTCTCAAAACACAATGCTGCGTGAGGCGGATACACATATCCACCTTTCCCCTTCTGATTAAGGGAGTTTGCAGTGTAGAATTGGACACCAGGTGCAGTCGCTTGTACATCCATCACTCTTCCTAACTTTTCATCATAAACTATTGCCACGGGCTTCATTTTCTCAGTGCTGTCAATTACATAGTTGATGTCATATCCACTTGGGAGTTCCTCGATATGGCTCCCCACTTTATGGGGTTTAAGGAAATCATAAGGTGTGTTCTTGACAGGAGAAATTTCACCTGTAGGAATGAGGTACTTGTCTACTGGAGTGATGTGTGATGCAAAGATTTGAACAATGTTTGACAGTATATCGCCACTGTTATGTCCACCAAGGTTCCAATAAGTGTGTTGAGCCAAGTTAACTGGAGTGGCCTTGTTCAGAGCTTTTGCCTTCATTACAACACTAAGCTTGTAAGGATCCTTCAGTGCATAGGTGACAGAGACAAGAAGATCACCAGGAAATCCTACAAAAGAAAACAATGGAGTCCACTCAATTCTTAATGTACCTTCAAAAGTAAATTAATCACTGTAATTGTCTTGTGGGATAACTAAACAGATTCACCTTCTTCACCATCAGCACTATGGTAGGATAAAGTAATGTGAGGATAGGGACCATCTTGCTGGTACTTGCTAACGCTCCAAACAACACGGCTAAATCCTTTAATGCCACCTATATTTTTGCAGTTCTAAGAGGAAGAAAAGTGGAAAAGAAAGCAAAGGTAAAAGAAACTTGTAATGGGGGTACCGTGCAGTGTGTTTGCACCATCATTGGGGACAAGCTTATAAGTGGTTCCATTCAAAGTAAATTGAGCACCACCAATCCGGTTAGCAACCCTTCCAAGTAGTGCTCCGAAAGAAGTTGTATCATTCTGCACAGAATTGAACTTGAACTTGAAATGTGACATTATTAAGTTCAATGTACTTAATAATGTGGCATTATTAAACGAATCATTATTAAGAACTTTTTGCAAGTTTAAATTTCCTTCAACACACTTCACATCAGTTCAAAAGAATGGAAGGCTTCAGTAAAAGAATTACAGTCAGACAATGTAAATTAGAATTCTGTTAATCACACAATAAATCATTAAAATAGAGCAAACTAAACTAACCTGGTATTCCTCAATGCTGTCATATCCAAGAACAACATCACCCATTTCTCCTGCAAAAGGAACAGCAAGAGACTGTAAGACTGATTTCTTCAAGTAATTATCAAGAAAGTTGAAACAAGATCAAATTGGAACCTGTTTACTGAAAATTAAGTTTGCTTCGGAAGCGTATGCAACCACTAAAATTTCAACTAATACTAAATTTTGTACCCATAATTTCAAATGTTGGATAAATTCAGCTCTAAGAACCCTAAGCATAGAACTCATCAAATTTCAATATTGAATCCGCCTCCGAATTGACAGACATACCATGCTTATCAGGAAGAAAAACAGAGATGATTCTGGCACCATAATTGGTGACCTTAACAGAGAAATCTCCTTTCTTGATCTCATAGACCCCTATATTTTTCCCTGTAACACTGATGGCAGCCCACAGATGAAGAATGAATAAACAGATCAACAAATTAATCATTGAAGGCATAGTTAACTCTAGTGATTTTGAGACTAGTTTATCTGAGTAACACTTTGTTCAGCCTTGAATATGTGCACCCCCACCATATTTTTGGCCTTATGTTAACACTTATCCTTTCATTTTATTATATTTGCAGTTTGCTTGTGTCCAAATCAGAACCTGTCAGCTGTGCGGATATTAACTCACGTGAATATCAACAATGCTGAGTGTGCGGTCCTAAAAGTTAATATATAATAATAATTGGTTCAGAATAATTGCTTTAAAGTTATATTGTTCGTACTTTTCAAAAATATCAATAAAAAAAACAAGCGTATTTGGAAGAATCCGATACAGACACGAGAAGGAGAAAAAACAAAATTTTTATTCCAAAACACAAAGTGTTCACAAGCAAATACTCACCACAAATGTTTGAAAACAGTTCTTAGGAACTCCAGCCAAGCGCAACAGTATTGAATCAGGACGCCAAAGGACATATAACCTTAATAGAACATATAACATTCTAGTATTTCTTAATTGAGAATGTAAACAGCATTTTGTGAAAGTAGGGATTTCCCGGAGTCACAATTGTTGATGGGAAATTTGGGTGATTCACAGCATCGGGGAAACCTTGAGTCTCCAAACACACAGCACAATAAGGTTGATAGACAAATCCACCTTTCCCCTTCTTTACAAGGGTGTTTGCAGTGTATAATTGGACAGCAGGTGCAGTCGTTTGTAAATTCATCACTCTTCCTGACTTTTCATCATGAACTATTGATGTGGGCTTCAGTTTTTGCAGTGCTGTCTAGTGGATAGTTTATGTCATATCCATTTTGGAGTTTCTTGAACTGGCTCCCAATTTTATGGGGTTTAAGGAAATCATAGGATGTGTTCTTGACAGGGACGATTTCGCCTGTTGGAGTGAAATGTTGATCTAATGGGGTGATGTGTGAAGCAAAGATTTGAATCTCGTTGGACAAAATATCGCCACTGTTGTGTCCACCAAGGTTCGAATAAGTGTGTTGAGCCAAGTTAACTGGAGTGGCCTTGTTTAGAGCTTTTGCCTTCATTACCACACTAAACTTGTAAGGGTCTTCCAATGCATAGGTAACAGAGGCAAGAAGATCACCAA
>JAOTQJ010000049.1:23385011-23397194 GCA_025642045.1 Solanum sejunctum | reverse complement strand
AAAATGAGCTTGCCAAATGTTGGTTTTGATAGCATATAAGATAACTATCAAATGTAATACGTGGAGTAGCCAAAAGTCATACATCCGTTTGGATGCCTTTATGTATTCAATATGGAGCACTGAAGTGATGAAAAATGAGTTACTTTTAGCTACCTAAAGGCTCAAATGATGAAAGAAGCATAATTATGTTCAATGATGGTCCACCCCCATTGCGAATGCCGGCCAGCTTGGCTAAGCATACTTTCTAGTATGCAGTGCACTAAAATGAAATAGGGACAGCAGTATCATAGTTCTGTGCTATGAATATGTTTTGCTGACAACTAGGCACAAGTTCTTATTTCAGAAAAGAAAAAAGACAGTTTTTACAGTTTAACTAAATCTGATATTCAAACTATGGACAGTAAATTAAATCCAGAGACAATTAGAATCATCCATCTCCCCTTTTCTCCAGTCTAAATTTCTTCCTATTAGTCCAAAAAAAAGTTGAAGATTTAGGTTACATATTATAGGCTAAGACGCAATCTTTTTGGGGAACCATTACTTTTTATGTGACAACTTTTTAACTTTGAGATTCAAACAAGTTTTTTTTTAATCATATATATATATATATTGAACTGTCAATTACGATGATTTTTATAGTACTTTTATGTAGTTTCTAAATATTTAAATTTTGTTTCAAAAAAAGTAAAGATCTCATGCTTGAAGTCACAATTAAGTTATTTGATTATTGAAATTCTAATTGTCCCATAAATTGAGACAATGGGAATACAATTAATCAGTGTCAAACAAAGTACTGTTAATCCCACAAATGATTTGTGTCAAACAAATAAACTGTTACTCTCTCTGAACTGTTCCTTTGCTCTTTCTCTGTTTGTGTCTTTTTCCTCAATAGAGCCCAGTCAACTAACCTTGTATTCCTCAATGGTGTCATATCCAAGAACAACATCAACTATTTTTCCTGGAGACGAGATAAGACATCAAGAAGACAAAGAAGGTTGAAACAAGAACAGATAGGACAGTTAAGTACCAAGAACCATACAAATAGAACTCATCAAACTTAAATCTTGAATTTGCCTTCGAATGACATAGTACACACCATTCTTATCAGGAAGAAGAGGAGAGATGATTCTGGCACCATAATTAGTGACCTTAACAGAGAAATCTCCTTTCTTGATCTCATATATTCCTATCTTGTGTCCTGTAGAAGCCCATAGATGAAAAATGACAAAACAGATCAGTAGATTAATCTTGAAAGACATAGCCAGTCGACTCTCTTTAGTGGTTCAAAGAGCGTGAGAGTCTTGATAACAGCTTGAGGTATCCTCTGGTCTTATTATAGAAAAGATTATTAAAGTGCATGTGCATAAAAAAGACTCTCTCAGCTGAAAATGATGCATTCTAGTCTCGGATTTACAAACAGGCAAGTTGTTATATGGATAGTTTAACGCCAAAAAGTGGCCGTTTGTTTTGACTTGTACATAACAAAAATGGCATCCAAGTTGCCATCAGTCCATACTTATAAAATCAAATTGATAGTGTAAATTTTTCGACTTTACTATTTACAGAACACTATCAGTAGGAAATCTTTCTTAACTTATGAAAATATAAATTCAGATATTAACTGGATTAATGTAGCATGATTTCTAAGAAAGGAAAGCAACAAACGCTTGATCTAAATGCAATACTTTGACCAAAAGATGAGATTCAAATTAGTAGGGATCCCCACCACCAAGATTCCGACCCGACCCGCCTCGCAAAAGGCAAAACCCACCCGCGCCGTTGATATTCCTAAATCAAATAGCAGACAAGTGAATGAAAGAAATACCTAAAACGACTGTCTGAGGATGACAAAGGTGAATGAGCAAAACTAGTACTGCGTGAAGGTGTTGTTTGAAAGTTTTGCACTTAATGAAAAGACACGTAATTATCTTTTCACCATTTCTTTAAATTATTATTTATTTATATTTATAATATAATTTTTAAATATATGAAAAAAGTGAAAAAATAAATATTTTTAATCATAAAAAAAAATTCATAAATTTTTCATATTTGATTGACTTATATTTTTTTCTTATTTGAATAAAAAAATACATGTAGCTGCTAAAGAACATTTCAATTTTTCTATAATTTCTAATTTGTAATAAAATCTCTTTATATATAAAATCTTTATAAATAAATAATTTATAAAAATTAATAAATTATTTATTTTTTTATAAATTCATAATTTAATCACTTTTGATTCATTTGGCTCTCACATTCAATTGCAAAGTGCATAGTGCAAGACTAGTAGTTTATATAATATCCTCCAGGATAATTAGTGTAAAACGTTTCTGTACAAAGTTTCCGTCTCTGCGACGTCATTAATATCATATCATCCACGATGGTCGCCTTCCATCCAATTTTTCTCTGAGTTTCAAATCTCAAACATATTGTCTTAAATTATCAATCATTTTAAAAATTCAAAACACTATTTTTCTTTAAATTTCATACTTAGCAATAATTGTTCTTCAAAACTATAAATACTCAACAGAAACAACAAATCATTTGAAACAAGGCAGTAAAATTTATGTCCCACCTTGCAACATTGAACCTTGAATTTGAAGATATGTCGACGTCTCTCTTTACTACTTTCTTCCCAAGTCAATTCACTTCTTTCGCCTTTGAGATATACAACAACTAATAAAAAGGGGTATCCCAATCTTCTGGCCAGTTCTTTTCATGGCCTCTGTCAATTGAAATAGACCTGCTAAGATATGGATGCTACAATAAAAACAATATTGTGGTCAAATGAGACTGGAGTCACCACCTACGGTACTTAGTACATACATTTGAAGGGGATGGCTCCACCTGGTCCTCCCTTTCAAGTCAGTACCACAATGATGTGAAGTTGTGAATACAAATGTGTATTATCAATGCTTCTCAGTGGGTCATGCATAGGTGATATTTAAAAACAGACGTTCTCACTCAAGATACAAAGCAAATGGAGCTAATTGTTCCAAGAAAGAGGAGAGGAAGATAAAGAATATCATGGAAATCCTGTTAAACAAAGTAGAGTCTCGACTATACAATAACTGCAAACACCCCAACAACACTAATTGAAACATGATAAAGATGCTTGTGATATCAAACAACAGTTACTTGGAATTTGCAAATTTAACCTAATACAGAAAATAGCAGAAGAAACATTTGATGTCAACACATGCAGTACTAAAGTTCCTCGAGTAAGCTGAATGTTGAACTTATCTCCTCCAACCAGGAAGCACCTTTTCTGAAGACGGAGCCAAAAGATAATCATTTAGTCAGTGAAGTGTTCAAGTTGATGAAATTAAATGAGCTTATAACCCATCAATACTAAGATGATCTAAGAGCATTTACCAGAAGAACAAAGAATAGATGTCAGACCGTCTATCTTACATATGAATAGTGCATGCATTTACTTTTTATTTTGAGAATTTGGTTTTCTTGTTATTGTCTTAACTTCATGAATGGTCAGAAAGAAAGAATGATGTACCTCATCCGAACCCAAACATTAACAATTATCATACATCACTCAAGAAAACCAAGTTATTCGACAAGACATTTGAGAAAACAAGCAAGCACATACTTTTCTTGGGGTTAATCAAGATCAAATTTAAACTTCCCAACTATATTACTCATTCAGCTTAAATGAAAACGGAAAAAAATACAAACACAAAATGACAGGCCCAAACAGAGAACTCAGATCGACCTACAACAATTTCATTACGTACCCGGCTATTGCAAACAAAAGAATCATCTCAGATAGCAAGAAACATGTAGCGATACCAACTTGTAACTAAAAGGTCCCTAATCATTTCTTCTCACCGTCTTTCGAAGAGGAAATCGGTCTGGTCTTGCTTCCACCTTTTACATTTGCTTGCCCTGGCTTTTGAATCCGAGGTGACAATGCGTTGAATTTGCCATTGGCAGAGGATGGTAGAGAATGACGCCGGACAAACCCATTTTCAGCTCCATCATCACTTACCTTGGGAGATCCTTGAGCCTTAAGCTTTGCCTTAGCAGATTGAGTGGCAGCCATGTAACTAGGCACACTTGGGGTATTCTGTGAAATATTCTCAGAATTGTCCTGCTTTGTGGGGAGGGATTTCCTCCTCCTAGTTCTTTCTTTGGTAGTCTGATCTTCCATCGAGTTAAGTTCCTCATTGACAACTGGGCTGTTTGCAGTGTTGCCAACATCCTCCGACTGCTGCTGCTCAGTGCTAGGATGATCGTGCGGTACATCACTTGGCTCATCCACTGGTACAGGTAAAGGAGCTTCACTTACAGCCAATTTCTCGATTTCAAGAGCTGAATCACTAGTTTTTTCATAAGAATTAACCACCATTTGTTCAACAACATCTGGAGCTGAGGATTTTGATGTTATAGTCTGAGCCTGAACCTGAACAAGATTAGGAATCTGTTGTGCCTTCTCAGTTTCTGTTTCTGACCTCTCTAAAGGTGTTGCCAAAGCTGCAGAAACTTTTCTTAAATTGCGCTTGACTTTTTCAAGTTCAGTTTGAGGCTGATCCTGCACTGGCTCTATGTGATGATTCGAAAATTTCCTTGGGTTGCGTTTAGACTTTTCTGGTTCAGAGGAACTTACGGCATAAGCATCTCCATTTGATGCTGTAAGCACCTTCTTGGCATTTCGTTTTGCTCTTACTGCTTCCGCTTCAACACTCAGCTTGTTACCCTGCTTCTTCAGTGACTTAGCTCCAATTACTTTCTTTGGTTGTGGTAGTGGTTCCCAAAAGCAAGACAGTGACCATCTTTCAAGCCACTGCCCAGCTGAATTAGGTTCGCTCTCATCATACTGAAGGCTCAAGGGCATGGCTGTTGGCACTGCCACAAGAAGCTAAAACAAGCAAGAGATACCATCAAATACAGAATTATGTCTATATCACATTAAAATAATAATAAACACTTGTTAGTCCCAAATGGTTGGCACAATTACTATTTGAATCTTAAATGTTATTAAAAGATCATTTCAAAAAGAAGTTGGTTCAAATAGATCATAGTTTTTGTCCTTTGCGTGCAATTTCGATATATGCTAGTTTTATTCCAAGGAATTACAAAATGTTAGAATACATACTGATCATTAGATGAGTTAAGTCTCATAGTCTAACTCCTGCCCAACCCCAAAGTGTTTAGACTTCCTGACCCTTCACGTCCACTTTAGGTAGTACATGGATTCTATTTTCTCAACAGCATAAGGATATCCATTAGACCTTTGTGATACACATACTATGGGTCAGGCTTCAAGATCCAAAGCAACATTCTCTCTCTTCATAATAAGTAACTACAGCTCAACTTCCAATTCTTCGTTTGTAAAGCCCCAGATCTAGCATAGTCACTCTATTAAGGCATCAAAGATGGATTTACTCCAACTGGTTCAACTTTCTCAGAAACTACTAAACGGCAAAAACCTTCTTTTGATATGCAGATCAGATAAGAATGAACGAGGCACCCATTATACTTCATACTGCAGCCACACTGCAGTAATGAAAGCAATTATGCAAAAAGATCAGCAACACTTTTGCGCTCTGGATATACAGAATGTGGAACCTGTATCAGAAACTAGATTTTCCAACCTTTTAAGATGCATTCCTCCAGATTTGTCTTATCTTTACTCACCTTTCCTTTTATTACATATCAAGGACTATTTTCAAGGTTCCTCAACCTTATATGAGCAGTGCCAATTAACTTCCCATACTCATCTCCTTATACTTGGTTCTCTGTAATTTTGGCACCTCCCTGATCCATCGTCTACCATAAACGTATAAAAAACACAAAAGGTAAAAAAATGAAGTAACATGAACATTTTGTAACCCATACTTCTGGTCAAATACATTATCGGCCACACACAGGTCTTCAACTCCATCCTAATCTAGGGATGGTAAAACAATACCTTGCGTTGAAATGCATAAGCTGTCAGTTTTGCAGGCCTCTGCTCAGAATCCTGGTTAAAGAAAGAATATATGGAACACAGAGTCAATAGCCAAAACAATTTGTAACGTGAAAAAAACTACTACAATCTGTCAAAACTGAAATAAGGGGAATGCAAAGCACTAGCAGCTTCCTACTCATTCTATGTTACAACGAAGTCAAAAAACAAGAATCTGATGAAAACAAATCCAAGTTTTAGTTTTAGTATTTTGCACTCTTTTCTAGATCATCCAATTTTATGTGTAGTTCCTTTTGAATTATTCTAATTTTATGTGCATTCCTCTTTTGGATTGTCCCAAGTGTTTGACACACTACCACAAACATGAAAATCAGTTGCTCCACTCTTAACCTTTACTAGTTTGAATTGGCAGCCAATATACATCTAAATATGGACATGATGTTTTAAAATCAAACTATATACAAGTTACTTTTTCTATCACTAAAAGTGTTGCAGATAAGTTAAGCTCCCTGCAAGATTAATATTCAAGTCAAACCAACTCTGTATATGTTCCAGTATATCAACTCCATCTAGTTTTTATGCCTATGCTTTTACAATAATAAAAGGAATGAGAAAACAAGCGAGGGAAAAGGAGAATCTTTTTTTGATAAACTTCCTGCAGGGAAAAGGAGAATCTAGTAAGACCCATATAGCAAGAGTTACCTTAAGTTCTTCAAAACTATACTTTCCAAGCAGCTGATGCCCAGGATCTAAGAGTCTAACCCTTCGGCCACGAGCTAATGCCTGAATCTTGACAATTGCCCGCATGCAGCGTAAAGTAGCAACTGCCTGTCTCCTTACCAAGTGCCCACGAATAAGGGCTTGTAGCCTTATGATGCCTCTGAGAGCTCGAAAAGCCCGACGAGCCTGAGGAATGTCAAAAGTGGATAAGGACAAAGTCCTTTCAGAGAAAAAACAATCAAAAGGCAGATCGTGCTGTAAAATTAGTAGAGGAAAAAGACATCAAAGCTTTCTTCAGTTTTAAGTCCAACTAGTTTGTTCTACATGAAGGCTAAAGCTATGGGCTTTTAAGAAAAAGTATGCTCGCAAGCTAAAAGTGTCGATTGATTATTTGAAAGGTTTCATATCTAATGCAGAAGCAGAACTAATATACACAAGCAGATAATTAGGAACCCTAGTGCCCAACAAGCAATGACTATGTAGAGGATCACATAAATCCTATTGTCTCAATTGCGCAGAAGAAAACATGCAAAGCTCTTACAGACCTCATACATTACATGCATAAACATTCAAAAATTCCACAATCTAAGAGAAAGAAATCTACTAGAGTGAATACCTCAAATCTTAATTCAGAACTGAAAACCAAACTCTTAATAATCGTACATGTTTTTTTAAGAGATTAAAGTTGATTCTTTTATAAAACAATACCAAGTAACCCCTAAAGGCTGCTTGTGCTATGGTGGCAGCATGCTCTTGTCTTTTCAACTCAGCATCATCTGTGGAGATTGCCCCATTCGCATGCGGATCTATATCGTGTGTTGCAGAGGATAATGAGGTGGTTTCACATGCAAAGTCTGTGCTTGTACCCTTTTCCAATCCAGCCTGGTCACCACTATCAAAATTCTGAACTGGTGGATCCAAAGTTGGTGAATCAACAGAGAGATTCCCCAACGGCGCTTTTGCAGAAGATATTTTCTCAGCTGAAGCATCCTTCACACAAAACATAGGATTAAAAAAATTAAAATAACATGCATTATATTGAAATCAAAAAAGATCTTGATTTACCAAGTTGTTTCTCTAATTCTACTATTTTTCATGCCAGCTTCCTAAATGTTGTCAAACAATATACAAAGTTCTGACTACTTGATAAATGGAGGGAGATAGCAAGAGAAAGAGAGGGGAAGGTATGGACTCATTTACCAGTGACTACTAATTAAGAATCCAAATTGCTGAAAACCAGGTCGAAGAAACCAAGAAGTACAATTTTCTAATGACGTGAGAAACTCATAAATTATAATCATGGAGAACACAATCGGATATAGTTGGGCATCCACCATTAACTATTAAAGTTGGAAACAGTAAGAGAAGGAACAAGAGACAAAATGTCATTTAGAATCTAGACTAGAAATATTCTCTTACCTTTGATAAATGAGACTTGGATGATTTCTTCCCAAAAAGCACGGCCTTGATCCATTTGGCAGGAGATTTTTTCCCCATTGCAGACAGCAAGCTGCTGAATTAAAGGGGATTTCGACTGAATCCTGCCGTGTTCAATAGAACAACAAGTTCTCCTTAGAACAGTAAACATGAGGTAAGGTGCACTAATCCAACATCAAAACAATCTCTGAAAGATAATCAAACTCTTCCCAAATAGAATCAACAGACACACGGGTTAATCAGCTGCAGCAATAAATGGTGAAGATCTATATACTAAAGTTAGAGAGATGCATGCGTTTAGTGAGGACATTGAAGCATTTCTCATACTAAAATGAATGCCTCAATACCACCAGTCACTCTGAGCCAGGATTACACCAACAGTGCCCACTACTACAACACCCCAAATCAAACTAACAGACATGAAAAGACAGTAACACAGTGTAAATTTCTAAACAGTGTCCTCCTGTCGGTACACTTAATAGCAAATCCGAAGAAGTAAACACAGAAAATTCCTGAAATAATATATCACATAGGTTGAGGTAACTCGGAATCAGAATGCTAAAACGATTAGACACTGAATCAGGACAAGATCTGAACTAAAAGCACAAGTAAAAGCCAATGATAATTGAAGAAATGCAAAATTAAGGCAAAACAAAAGGCGTAGTAGGGTTTTCGAAGCAAATGTAGGTCAGATCTGAGATGTACCTGAAAAACAGAAACGGAAGCTTCTGTTTTAAGATCCGAAACTTAGCATATGTGAGCTGAAAGAAGAAATTGAAGAGGAAGAAAAGAGGTATGAATTGTTCAGTAAAATCAGGTAGATTAAGATGAAAACTAAATGGAAATAAAAACTTGAGCTGTTAAGAATGGCCCATACGGCCATAGCCATCCATACCTCGAGGAAAGATGGACCCCTCCACCGCTTCTCTCTCTCAGTAGCAGTAGATGTGAACAGTGATGTATACTGGAGTTGGTTATACTATCACTTTTAGTAAAGTCGGTGATTTCCGGCTAATCCACTTTTTTCAACTTTTCACTAAGCCACACGGCGTCGTTTGTGTTAATTGGTTTAGGAAATCACTTCTCCTTTTGTTAACTTTTACATATTTAGTCTAAATTCTCAATTTTTTTTAATTGTTTTTAAAAAAATGCATCAAACCAAATAGGTATAAATAAAAATAGACGAAGAGAATAGAATCTATATACTAAAAATGATAAGAAATTTTGCAATCTCACTTACATTATAAATGAGTACATTAATTGATCCAATTCAAATCCCGTTGGAGCTATTATATTTTTATTGGACCAAAAATGTCTTCACCTCTTTTTTTTATTTTCTAATAAACAATTTGGCATATCAGGCTTTTTGGCATATTCTTGAAATATATTTAATTTTTTTTGTTTATTTTTTACGTCAGTAGATAATGAAAAATTTATTTTATTTGTGTCGATGAAACAACTATTAGGTTAAACTTTATGGTTCAAATTTATAGCATTAAATTTATTGTACTTTTTAAATTATAAATTTATAATATTCTTTATTATAATTTTTAAAATTTTTATACATAAACTTACGATTTATATCAAAAATATTAAATTCGGATTAATATCCTACTTATACTCATCCTGCACCTAAACTCATGAAAACCAACCACTCCTAGTAAATAAATCCATATGACACTTCATTAGTTAATGTGTCACTCACTAAAACAATAATTAATGTTTATTTGGTCTTCTCTACTCATTTCTTTTTTGTTTTGTTATTTTTTCAACATGAAACAAATGAATTTCCTCAGATGACAAAAAAATTATTAGTCATCACAGTTTAAACAGTAATGTGATCATTTTAATTTCAATTATTTTTGTTCATGTTGTCTATTTATGATATTTTTCTACTGTTAACCATGTGATTGTGAAAGGAAAAAGGGGAAAAGACACTCATTAAATATAAAATATAATAAAATGTAATTGAAAAAGAACAAAAAAAAAAAAAAAGCTAAAGTACGTAATGTTAATGTGATACTCTTTATGGGGGACCCAACATTCAAATTAAATAAATGGAAGTCATTACAAAGTACTAATGATATGATGCACACTCGTACATTGTCATAATGACCATGATATTAATGTTATCATGATAAAATTTAATATAATATATGATATTTTTTTAAGAAAAATAATTCTTACAAGAAATTATGTTGGATAAAGAATCTTATTCTTTTAGATATTTATGTAGTTATTTTCTCTTAGCATGCGAAAATAATAATTTATGTCTCAAATGAGTAATAAAGAAGTCTGCATCCTGATGTCACATTGTTATTGTTACTTTTATTTTTATTTAAAATTTAATTCTTTTATTTTAATCTAAATCTAGACACATATATCACCCAAAAAAATAAGTTAATTTATTTAATATTATTAAAAAAGATATTTTAGAAGGCGATGTTGAATTAACAGAAAAAAATCGTCTTTTAATTGGAGATACGTTGAGAGGGATGTAGGGAGGAAGCCTCCAATTTACAGAAAAAGAATGGAAAGAGGAGCATAACAGTCCATTAATAATCACTTTGTAATGATTTAAAGCTGCGGTCCCCTTTGGTTCCTTCATTAGGTACACCGAACAAAAAATCGGTCCTTATCATTATTCCTCAACTTAACTAGAGGAATAGAGGGCCCTTCTCACTTCTCAACACCCATGTGCCCAGCAACAAACATAAATAGTTGTATTAGATTATCAGTTAAAACTCTTTGGACTAAACATACGGAGTGGTAAATCATTAAACAACAATAAATATTAGTTTTCCTTCTCTCTCAACTAATCACCATTCACCATAATTTTGTCATTCACTATAATAAAAATATTTTCACCAACACAAATATCAAATAATTTTATTCACCATAATATTTTACTACTAATAAAATTTAAATACAAGATCATCAAATTATACAAAAATTATTTTGTTAGGAGAAATATCATGTCGTGTCACTCGTTTAAGCAGCGTATTTGAGTTGACAAGGCAAGAAGTACGTGCCACCGACGGTTTGTCAATTTCCAAAAGGAGCGACGCACTTAATTTTCTAACGGGAAAAAATGTAGAGTTTTTTTCCCCTCTACTTCACGAGGATGTTACCCTTCACCGACTTTATTCTTTACGAGATAAGAGGTAATCTGTAGTAATATAGGATTTTCAGTCACACGAAACTGACAGCCAAGCTAACAGACAGCGATTATTAATGTTAATAATAATAATGTCCAAGGAGGAGGAGCATCAACCAGTTGTCCTAAACTTGAAAAAAAAATATATTAAAAAGAAACACAACGCATATGACAATTGCTAGCTAAGATGAGGATTTTTTTTAATATGTAAAAATAACATCATCGAATAAGAATTGCAAAAAGAAGACAACGACAGAGAGATCTTAACGACAGATGGTTGAGAGAGAGGATAATATCTTACTGGGTAGCATATAATACTTTAGAATAAAGCTCTTCTTAGTCAACCAAACGCACAATGGAGGTTTCTCCAAGCACCTGTAAAACTCAACAGGAAAGATGATCACGATCAGGAATCAAGTTATAGACAATTCAGAAGCTCTTCCTTCCAAAGCTCTTCAATTACTACGACTGCACGAAAAAGTAAACACAGTATGTCTTTTAGAGGTTTCATAATACTTTTTGACATTGTTAATCTTCGGTTAGATGTCATATTGTAGTGGTTCTGCAAACTTGCAGCTACCCATTTTTAACAGCTCTCATTGCCTGAAATTGAAACTCAATACAGGCACAAGAATTTTGACTTCTTGATCACCTCAGTTGATGTTGAAAGCCCAATGCTTCTAGGAATTTATATTGAGTCGGACCATGATAGTGCACAATTTACATTGCTAAAACAATATCAGATATTTATCCAATTTCCGGAGGTCTCATGATGACCAACATAAAAGAGCTTCATACAATTTGGATACAAGCGGATCAATATGTACAGACTCATAGTCGAGTACCAGAACATGAAGATAAAGACAATTCAGAGTTTCTAAAAGGACAATTTCCTGCTACATAATGTAGCATTAACACTGAAAACATTGCAACTTCACCCGGCAAC
>JAOTQJ010000049.1:23359477-23371505 GCA_025642045.1 Solanum sejunctum | reverse complement strand
TATATTTTCTATTATAATGATTACAAAAAACTATAATTAATAATTTAATTAAAATTTAAAAATTATCGAATTTACTTTCGAAAATCCACAATATTATCACTAAAATGAGACAATAGAATACTTTATTCATTTAAACAATATCCAAGTGCCCTTAAATTCACCTTCTCAATGCATCACTGTTTCTGTCATCCTTCATTGTCAAATTATTAATAGCAATTGTATTTTTAAATTTAATTACTAATTGAAGCTATTTTTATTTAATTTTATATAATTTAAAGATTTTTTGATCATTTTCTTATCATAATATATATTTAAAAGAACATCAAATGATATAATACAATAAATAAAAATATTTATTTCTTAATTAAAAATTTTAAGTTCGAGCATTATGTATAGAAAAAATCTTTAATTTCCTCAAATGGCGTTATGCAATGCGAATACGGGATGGCAACCAAAAAAAGGATATATATGTCTTAGGAATGAAAGAGTGGAAGTTGGCCATGCCTATCCTGTCCATTCCAGAGATGGGAATTGTGCAGAGCAAAATACAATGTACCACCGTTGCTCACATCACCCACCTGCATTGGACTGTTGTACCTTCCTCCAACTTCTGGTTTTCTGCTCTTATGTCGTCATCATCAAATCTTAACTGATGCAACGTGTCATCTGACGTGGATCATCCATTTGGATAAAATATCCTTTGAGGTCTCAGTTGTCACCACGGGTATTTCTATGCTGCCTGTCAGGAAAAGAATGCCACCAAGGTCAAATATGAGTAACTCATTCATTATTGAATTGATATAAAAAAAAAATTATTTGGGATAGAGGTAGAGGAAATAGGGAGGGGAATCACAATGTGAGAATTCAATCTTCATTAATAAGGTGAAAGTTTAAGTAATCAATTGATTGAACTATTAAAATTTTCACTTGATAAAATTTTTTAAAAGTAATAAATAATAGAAATAATTTTATCATATTACTTTTCGAATATAATAAATGCAATGTCTTAAAAAATGATTATAATTAATAATAAAGGTAAATTAGGTAAGTGTAAAATTATCTCTTGATTTCATAAGCGATCAAATAATATTGGATATTTATTTTTAGTGTAGGAGATATGTAAAAATGAACAAAGAAGTACTATCAAAACTTTGTTTGAAATTTCTTTATATATATTTTTAAAAAAATTAATTTATTAGCTTTTGTGATTTAAATTATTTGTTTTACGTAGTTATAAATATATTAATTTTATTTCGAATTCTTGTGTCGAAAATTCACAGTTAAATTTAAGTTTAAACCTAAAAATTTCAAACTCAATACTTCACAACTGCTAGCTAGCGTTGCAAACAAGTACGAAATGTAGTCTTAAAAACTTTCATATTATTGTTACGTTATGCTCTTTTTCCTAAAAGCTCGCAAGTTAGCTCAAGAACACTGAAAAGCAAGATCGGATCTGAAGTAACTTGACGTTCGTTTCTTGCCGTAAAGATATGACATCCGAATAAAACTCAACTTTAAAAATTAACTCTTAATGAAAGGATCGTTAAATCCATATAAACAAACCATCAGTCTGTTTCTCAATCAATTTGGAACTCGAAACTAGAGTTTAACCACAAACTTCCCAAGTATTTTTGGACGAAATTTTTACACATCCCCTTGATGCTCATGTCCACTTAGAGTCTGGATTGAGAATCCAAACAGAGATTGGACACTATACCGTGTAAAGAAGAAAATCAATAACAAGATTTTATAGTCAAGGGGCAGCTAGGAAGAATCATTATCTGATTCTTCTGAAGTATCACCCTGTGATTGAGGACCCCAAAATTTTGATTGGAGAATGCTTGAATCAGAAGATATGGGAACCGTGGCATTTTTGAAGTCCCGGAAACACAAGGCACTATGGTCCCCATCATTACAAGCTGTTACTATTCTATTTCCATCAACAGCCATTGCCGAACACCCAAAGCCTGGACGAGAATCAGATAGAGGGCAGCAAATGAATGAATTTGTTAGTCTACCGCTCCCCGTCTCCCAAACATGTACCTGGGAATCCTCCAGCCCACCACTAACAATTTTGTAGGGATCCATGTGCAAGAGATTTACATTGCCCATATGGCCATCTAATTCAGCTACTGCTTCTCCCTTCTGTATGTCACACCCTCTTCTGACATCCCAAAGCATTGCTCTAACAACACCATTTGCATTAGCACATGAATGAACACAACAGTATGAGGCCAGTTGATGCATAATGAAGTAACTACTTATCAAACAAAGTCAACCATATGAGTTGGAAAGATCATACCTTTGAGCTAACCCTGTGCAGATCAATGATTTCTCTGGCAACATTTGAAATGAATGTAGTTCTTGATGGTTCAACTTGAAGACTTGACGCAGTGTTCTTATATCAATTGCAACAACGGAGGAACCAGCTGCAATATAGATCAGTGATTCATGACACTTCATTGCCTTAGGTGCGCCAGGCACAGTGCTCTTTCCCACACAGCATGAAGAGCGAACGGCGGATGAAGTAGCAGTGTCCCAAACCATCACCTGCCCTGAGCAACTAAAATTAAGGTTGAAAGAAACTATTGATTCTATACCAAGAAGCACAAAAGTTCCAAAAAGAAGCTAAACTAAAGAGGTTATTTATCATCTTCATGATAGTGGTTCAAGGATGCAACATGTATGCGGAAGATCATTTCAAACCAATTAAAAAACTTTGACAGCACAAGCTTGCAAGCGTTATGTGGAAAAAGTTAATAGGAGAGTTTGAAAAATGTTTGCTGAAAGAGAATTGAAGTTTCTCTTTGTTAATTGGGCCATGGCCATATAAATGATAAAAGAAATGTACTGTTCTGCAAAACCACATTGGAAAAAGTAACAAGTGAATGAAGCCATACAGAAAAATGATGCCTCGCTAATTCAAATAAGTTGAGCTAACTAGATTCTGGAAATGAGATAACAGAAATAAATGCATGGAGGATATTGGTACTGTCGAGGAGGGCCTGGCCTTTGCTATACATATTTACTTAGAACGTATGTGGTTTAAGGAGGAGAACTCAAAATCACATGGTTAATTGTCAAGCTTCATGAAAATCAAAGATGCATCATAACGAACAGATTGTGGAAAATACATCAAGTATCGGACTAGCAAAGTTCTAAGATTTCATGCATGTGGGGGAAGTTGAGTTCAAAGGCAACATCAGATAGTTAGGAAACTATATAAAATAACAGAACAAAACGGGGATGAAGTGACGGCAATATCTTGGCACACGACCTATTAACAAGAATTCGCAAAATATAATGGTCAACAGAATCAAATAAAAAGTCCAGGAAAATTTTAATAACAAACAAAAATTTGGCACCTTGGGTGTGGCTTGCTCATAAGTCATAACAAACTTAAATGTCTAACATAGATTACTATACCTTGGAGTTCCTTGATATGCTCACTAGAAGAGATGTCTTGTGCCTGAAAATAGAGAGATATAGACGATAAGACAATTGCGAAGATAAATCTTGAATTGCAACCTCGTAAAAGAAATTTAATGTTTCCATCAGAAAAACTAAGATCCACAAGCACTATATGTTAGAAGTATCTCAATTCATATTCATAGCAAAGAATCTTTGCAATCTTTGCACAGAGTAATCCAAAAGCAGACAACAGGCCATCATAAAAAGAAAGAGGGAAACCAGGAGGAAGCAATTTAAGTAGGCGTCTGAAAAGTATTTGGTTGAAGTATGAAAAGCATTGCAACAAACATGCAAAAACAATTACATCATACCCGGCAACTGACATCAGCACTACAGGTTTCTCATGCCCATAAAGTGTTGCCTTTAAAGCATGTTGGCCGCGCTTTCCACTAGAATCAAGGGTCCATAATCGAACAGTTCCATCTAAACCACCGCTTGCAAGTATTTTACTCGGACGATCACCCAACAATTTGTCTGCAAGTGTGGAAACTGAACCATTATGGCCTCTGAAACTTCTTTGACAATGCCCCTAGAAATAAAACCCATAGGCAACACTAATGAAGTGATGGACAGCATAGTTATTTTAAGATATTGGACACTCATACACAGAATCAAAACGAACATAACCAGAAACTCATGCATACTCATATACATAGTACATGATATTCAACTAATTAAAAAAAAAACATATTCCCTAGGTAGAAGCTGCAAAAATTCAATAGTTCCAGTGATGGGAATATGTATCGTAAAATAAACATACTTCTGCACAAAAAAGAAAAAGTGGAAAAACTTCAATTCTTCCACTTATGGGAATCTGCAACATAATATAATATAAATGCACACCTGTGCACAATCCTTATAGACTATAGACCAACTATGCTTCATCAGAGGAATATTTTCTTTCTTAATTTTTTCAATAGGAAAAGGATATTCAGCAAAAAATAAAGGAATAAAACAGTCAGTACAGCAACTCCATGATATAGTGAAAACAAAAGTTAAAATTAGTAATAATAAGTTAACAGAGATTCGACAAATTAGAACATCACAGACAGCAGAAAATTTGATCACAGATTGCTCATTGACATGAGTATCAGATAAAAGTTCAAAGAACTACAGCTCATCTTGAGTTATTTAAACTACCTTCCACCATAGCCGAATTGAATGGTCAAAGCTTGAGGTTACCAAAAGCTTATCATTTTTCAGCATCTTGCTACTATACAAGCATGTCTCTTCCAATGGAATTAATCTGCAGTTAGTAGTATTATGGCTATTGATACACATATTAAACAGAAACGACTACATATTTGTAACTGAAAGTAAATGATCCTGAATTGGATAATCTAGAAGTTGTTCTGTTGATTTACCAAACTTTGCATGCTATTTACCACTATATTACCATTATCAAACAATAAATCTATATCAGAATCCTATTTGCTCTAAAACATAAATAAAACAAGATTAAAATGTTGCAGGCCTGGAAAAAAACAAATAAAAGGGTCCCTTTTTTGTAAGCATAGTTTAGATTAGGTAATACACGTGATATATCAGTATGTAGAGTTCCCAAATTTGAGACTCACTTGCCTCTCATGAACATATTATTTCAGACCTTCCCTCTTCCCCACCCCAAAAGAAAAAGAATCTCTAAAACAAATTTCTACAATAATTTTGTCATAAAAAATTTTCCACAATATTTTGTTTCAATCAATTTAATTTTTTAGATGATGCAATTCAAACAATTACAAAAAGAGAGAAAAGGGAGAAAGGACACAAAGACTTTACAATGCGTTTATCTATAGTGCCTATCTTTGTTATGGAAGAAGTCACATGTACTAATTGCCAACCTACGTTTAATTAATCATTCTATTATTGACTATCGGCCTACACTATCAGTAAAGAATGGTTTGTTTTCATTACTTCGAATTTTATCTTTCATAAAACACATGACAATTTCGTCGTGATAAGCTATGTTACTGGTATCACATTTGCGTCAATCTATTGAGTCAACTCTCTCATAAGAAACTTGATTCAAGTCTAATATTTAGTACTCTGTTCGAAACCTTAGTCATTCTACTCTTGATTATCAGTCCAAACTATCAGTAAAAAATTATTTGTTTTCATTACTTCGAATTTATCTTTCGTTGCTTAGTCTAAGAACAAAACTCATGACAATTTTATTGTGATATGTCACTGGTATTACATCTGTGTCAATCTATTGAGTCAATGATTCAAGTCCAATATTTAGTACTCTGTTCGGAATCTGCATTTGGTACAATCTTATAAACTCCTAATAATTCCAAATGTACGGTAGTAGACTTGTTCTTACTATACTGACAAGAAACCGAGGAGGCGAGGAATAAGACATTCATGTATGTTTTTCACAATGGTGTGACCTAGAGATCAATGAAGTAGTGAAACCTTTGAGACCTAGGTCGAAATCCTGACAACGACAAAATGCTAGATGATTTCTTTGCATCTACGTAAAGCTTGGTGATAGAGTTAACCAATACTTGTGTTAGTAGTTGGTAGCGAGTACCCAATGGAATAGTCAAGGTGTACACAAATTAATCCTACACCGCCATTATCGTTATCCAAAAGAAAAAACAAGCTAACTCATCTAGGATAGATCCAGAATCTAAGTTTCAATAAACAAACACATAAGTTTAGAGTGAGAAAGAAACTTCCTGCAATTGCGGTGTATTCTTCAATTAGGTGAGAAGATAATTTGTAACTTGAATAAAAGAAATAGGCTAAGATTGAAATTTTTAACAGCCACACTAAAATGAAAACATTAGTTACATCCTTTGGATCTATCTTGGCAGAAGTGTGAAATCTATAAAGGGAACAAGTTAGAAGCTTCCTCTCATCTCATAACATTCTCCAGAGCTTTCTAAGAATAATTCCCACCATGAAGCAGAGATCAGTTTGACATATCCATCTGGTTTACCATACTGTGCTAACTCTCAAATAAAAGAAAATATACAGCAACTCTAACCTCAGAGAAGTAATTCTGGCAGTGTGATCCCTGAGTGTGACGTATGAATCTCTTCCATACAGAAAATTGTCAATGCTCAACACATGAACTGAAGAACCCTGCATACAAGTTATCAACAAAAAGCATATCACATAAATAATATGGTTTAATATTTTATCTACTTAACTACAGAAGATAAGGATTAGAAACGTCCACACAACCACCATCCTAAGCAAGGATACTCATATCCACTTGGGGAGGGGGGGGGGAATTTTTTTTTTAATGAACACTGAAAACATTTCAAAAAGCAAATCCTTAGCTTGCTGTCGGGCAAATCCAACTAAACAAGATGACAAGCCAATATCATAACATACTCATCAGTACGACAGAGTACAATGAGAATTTTATTACTTTTACAATATTTCAAGTTATTACAAACAGCTTTCAGAAACATGGGTATATTTCGGATCATCCAAAGCAAGAATACTTCCTATCTCGCAAAGATAATCAGATGGATTTCTGGAAATAAGCATTCTTTACAACAACTGCCCCCATTTGGGTCAAGAATACTTCCCACCTCGCAAAGATAATCAGATGGATTTCCGGAAATAAGCATTCTTTACAACAACTGCCCCTATTTAGGGTTGGGTATATGAACCCTCACTAACCACGTCACTCCATTTAAGCTTGTCTTGATCCAATATTATATACAAACTAAAAAGTAATAGAAGGTAATCGGTGAAGTGGAGACTCTTACTAATGTGGGTAAGATGAAACCTAGTTAAGTGGGCAATCCAGGTGCTGGTGATGTTACCAGCTTTATAAGGAATGTTGCACGGAAGTTGAAACTAGAGAAAGGCATCCATTGAATCATTGACTGCAGAAAATCCTTTGGATACCTAAATTTTGTAAGGCAAAAACAATAAAAGAGTCAAAATAGGCAAGATTAGTAAATGGACTATAATCAACTTGGCATAAATGTGGAGAAGGGTTTTGACGGTGGCAATGGTGGGGTGGGTAGGGAAGCATTAGCGGCCTCAGGTACTTCTTGGTTATCCCCCCAAAAAAAAGGTATGGTCCTTCACAAAAGATAAAAAGAAGAGAAGGCACAAGCAGCGGAAAACAACTTCTCTGAATCATAAAGGGGCCTGAAGGCTTTGTCTAGTGGATTATATGCATTGCCACAAAGAAAAGTATAATATATTAAAGTATAGAAGGGTAGACAAGCAGGCTCATTACTGGATTTTGAAATGTGCACCACATACCCTTGAGGATTTCTTGGTTAACAAGAAAGAAAGTAACTAGATCTTAAGGGATGCTGAAGAAATCATTAGCAATTGAAATCACAACTCAAAAAAGTAATGCTGCTAAACTATCAGCTTTTTAGCATGTTGCAAAATGTCAGAAGTTGCAATGATTTCTTTCCATTCATGAAAAACGAAAAAGCAAAAGGGGGGACGGGGGAGGAGGGGGGGGGGGTGCAGCACTAGCTCAAGGGGCAGGCTGTTACACTCTAAGTAGCCTATACATGCAAATCATACTGAGGAAGATTCATTATGGAGCAGCTGGTATCTTCTCTTCTCATACTCATGGAAACAATAAATAGGTCAACAAGGAAATAGGATAAAGAGGATCTAAGACAAAGTTAGTACAAATCATGATGGAATCCAATGGACTAGAATAAAGGGATGAATGGAAATGTCAAGATCACAATAACAGTTTCTCGAAAGTCCTGTTATATCTCATATTAGAACTGGTCATCCAATGATCTCAAGGGGCATGAAAGAAAAGAAAGTAATACAAAATGTATTTGAGTCAAATAAATACTTTACACATCTAATAACCTGTGTGGGGTCATAGAAACATGTAATAACACCATAACTCCCACAAAAGAGAAAGATAATAAAGCTTAATCTGTTAGACATCAAAATCCCTGATGGTACAAGATGATATAACACAAGAACTTAAGAAGCAGTTAAAGTACGCACTTTAGTTGTATTAGGAGTGGCTAAAGCACATTAAAGGCCTAAAGCCAAAATCAAATAGAGGCCTTAAACTATAAAAAATTAATATATTTTTTTATAAAGTATATTCTTCACGCTCTTTGACTACAAAGTTGCTAATAACTTTATCATGATTGATTTCTTCTAATACTTTTATTCAATTGATAATATAACCAATTTGTTTAATTTTTCTTGACACATAGTACTCCAGATGTGACACACTTCTTCTAATAATACTTTTTTTAATATGAAAAAATTTACTTTTTTTTACAAATAGTACTCAATATTTTTTCAAACAAAAAAAATCTATAACCTATTATTATCCAAAAAAAAGTTGGGCCCTCTCAAATTTGGAGGCCTCCTAAGACGTCTACTTTGTTTCTAACTCTTTAGAGCCACCACAGAGTTGTATGACAGGAATTTGAAGAAATGGTAGATATACTACCTGAGAAAATATGATATTGTCTTTGTCAAGATGCAGATTTTCATGAGGCTTAGCCTCAGTAGGAAAGTCTACAACAACAGGGTCAATGAACTTGAATTGCAGCAAATCAGTACGCCTGGCAAGGTATGCTTCCCTAGCAGTTGATGTGTGAGGAAAGCCAGTATGTACTAGTGGAGACCACCGCTGTCTGCAGAACACGAAATTAGTACTACATTCTAAGAAACCGGCAAGCGGTGATATACTGAAAAGAAAAAAGTATATTCTTTACTTTCCAATGCAACAAAGATTTTACTTCTATGTTAACCATTCAGAAAGCAAGGATCCCAATATCTGAGAAGATATTCTTTTTTATTGGTACTCAAAAGAGAACTTTATCCAATATCTAAGAAGATATATGAGTTAAAGGTATCCTAAGCAATCAAAAGTTGCTCCATATCACCAAACTTCAGAAGTAGCTTTGATTATCGTTGGCATATGCACTACACCAGTTTTCATTTTGGAATTTATTCAATTACAAGCTCTTAGAAGTTCAGGCAAACCCACTTGCCTTAAAAAAATTCCAACCAACAATCTCCACACATTTCCATCTTGCACAAAAAGATTAAAAAAGAACATGAAAAAAACTATAGTCATGTTGTAGGGTTGCCGAGGCTACTCAATGTCCACATATTTTTCTCGCATCCACAATGTCAAAGCAAAAAAGCTGGGAGACGTTCAATAACCTGTTTTTTGCTTACTCCCCTCCACAAAACAAGAAAGTGACAGCTTCACATAGCACATTCATGTTTGCAGGATAAAACTAAATATACTGAACAAAGAGATAGAAGAATGGAGATATCAAACAAATAAAAAGAAGAAGAAAAAATGATTCAGCAACATTATCAAGCAAAAGGAAGTGACATTTTCATATACTCTCATTTTCACAGATAAAGTTCCCTTTGTTCGGTAAAATGTTGAAAACCAGAAAGTTAAGGTGGTCATTCTCCAAGAGTACAAGCAGATAGCATTCCAGAAAAAGTATGCATTCCGTGTTCTACCTCTGTACAATAGACAATGGTCTCTTAATTATAATTCTGGCGATATGAATTTTACTAAGCATATCTGGTTATATACAGGATAAAGAAGGAAGGTTGCAGGCAGCTTCAAGAAAGTCAAATTACATGCCCTCTTAATATAGACAATTTATATAGCCGACCACTAGTTTCAGATTGAGGCTTCATTATCCTTAATGAACCTTTATTTGAGCTAATCTGTTATAATTTATTTTTCTTATTTTTTCCTTATATGTACTATTATTATCATTATTACTCTTCTACTATCTTATTATTCTGTTTTACTATTACATGTTTCCTTTGCTTTGGTTACTGTATTAATTGTTGTTGCTATTGTTCTTATCTCCATTATTCTTCAAATTGGCTTCATCCCTACTGTATTTCCTTTTCATAATTCCTTTGATTTGTTTTACTTCAGGTGGGGATATCATACACAAACTCTTTACCTTCAGAAGGTAGGTATGGATAAGGTCAGCCTACACCCCACCCTCCCCAAATCCACTCGTGGGATTATATTGGGTATGTTATTGTGGTTGTTGTTGGAATTGCTTCTCCAACTTAAATTGTATATTTAATACCTTAATAAGATTCAAATACTTTACATCTAGATAAATCGGATAACCTGAAATTCCAAATATAAGTCCGAATGAAGCCAGAAGAACGTTAACCTGAAAAGGGATTGCCAGATTGGATCAGAATACGCGGCTCTTTGAAGATATTTACAAGACATGGCCATGTTCGATAGGTCTTGGAGATTCAAGTGACTTGCACAGTGAATCAATGCGTCCATGTCGAGGTCTGTTATGGTTGTGGAGCTATTTCGAGTTGTCGATGAAGTGTCCTCCATCTTTCGGTTCTCTCTATCGAAACCCTAAAATCACAATCGAATGGGGAACGATTGCCTCTTCTTCGATGGTTAACTAGGGCTAGTATATTGTAACATTGTTCGAGAAAATTCAACAAGGAAAAAGAGCAACAGTGAGAACCATTTGGCAACAATTGCCTCTTCTTCCTAACCTGGCAGATGAATCAAATTATTATCTCTGTGGGAAAATGGATTTGAAATTGGGATTTATAAATTGAAGATTTCCATAATGGGTTACTCTAATTTTTTTTTCTTTTCTATTTCTATCTTAAAATTTTTGAGAAAAGCTTAAAAAGTACAATAAAATTTGATAAATATACTGGAAGAATTTTTCAAGCTTCCAAGTACCATAGAAAACTAGCAGAGTATTTGAAAACTTGGTATAGTATTTATTTGGAAAATTTTATATATTTAAAAATTATTTTAAATATATATCTTCTTCAAAAATATTTAAATTATAATTTGAGTAATAAAATTGAGAAAAAAAAAGATTGCTTTTAATGGATTATATTTGAATTGAATCATTGACAAGTTTAAGTATCGATTGATAATCTTACTCATATTGTGATTTTGTTTTTATTGATTGATATTAATTATGTTATAATACTGTGTTTCATTGGCATATCAGTGTGAAATGATAATATAAACTTGTGGATATTTTAAATAATTACTTATAAGTATAAATTATATTTTTAAAAATAAAAATAGTTAAATATTTTAAAATTTACGATCAAACGCATGATAAAACTCCACCAAAACTCATCGTGAATAACTTGTCGAGAATATTTAAATATTTGGACCAAACACTAACTTTTTTTTTATATCAAACGAAAAATATATATATATGAAGATTAGTTTGCCCCAGCGAGGCTAGACTGCTGGCAGTCCAGTGTTGCGAGTTTTAAGTTTTTATAGTTATACAAAATCGTCTTAAATTGTCTATAAGGCATACCTCGGCCTGCATAAAATAATTATCTTCATAGGATAATTAGTTTCTGTCGAGTCTAACAGAATTAGATTTTGTACAAATTCTGGAGGCATCATCAAAATTTTTACATCACCAAATCTTCTATTTTTTGCTCCCTCCTTGACTATGCAGTCAGCCGGTTGATTCTATTTCCTAGACGCGTGACGTGGTTTCCACACTGCCAGCTTATTCAACAAGTACCTGCATTCAAAAATCAAGTTATTATAAATGGGTTTATCAGTCAGAATACAATT
>JAOTQJ010000049.1:23318696-23331762 GCA_025642045.1 Solanum sejunctum | reverse complement strand
AAAGCGGCTGTTTCCAGATGACCCATGAGGAGCGTTGAAAGTTGCATTGACTAACTGCTATTTCACAAATGAAAAAAGTGCAGATAGTTTAAAGAGCCATTTTGCTTTATTCCATCATATTCCAAGGCCAAAAAATAATCAATCTTTGGCTCCATTCGAGATTGATGGAAAGATGCTAATCAAATAGAGAATCAAGAAAAGTTCCTGGAAGAATATTATATCAATCAATTCATTACACCTCAAATTCGAAACTAATTAGGATCAACTTTGTATTCACTTCACTCTGTTCAGCTCAATTTGATTTAAAACATTCCTAAATAATTTGTTTTTTAGGACAGAAAAGCAAATCTAACCCCCCCACCCTCCACAGAAAAAGAAAGAAAGAAAAAAATAAAAAAAAGAGATTATGATTTTGAGTAGGTGTGTCTTGGCTAGATTCCCCATATTTCAAGAATGTAAGAGAGGAGAAATTCCGAAAAATACAAAAGAATTATAATAAAGAAGCACAAGAAGTTGGCCTGTGAAAATTGCATACCTATAAAAGCAAAACCCTTGTAATACTTATTCCAAAACTTTGACCATATATAGCAAAAATTCTTACTTCAGAAACGTTATTTACTTCTTTTGCAATTCACTTCTTTATTCTCCTAGCTTACTTTTCCAGATAACCTGGCAGCTAAAGGCTATGCAACTGCATAGAGGATGATTTTCACCACTGAATTTTGCTGCCATCAAAGTTAAAGATAAATAGTTCGAAATGTAAGGCATTTTGGTGCAGTAAACATCACTGCATATAAAGTGCAGTGAAATACCTCTTCTTCCTAAATGAAAATATTACAGGGAAATAAAGTGCATGTGGGGCACAAAACAGGAGACTGTATAGCTTACTATTATCAGTCTATTGAGGTAGGTGTAGGCTAACACCTATGCCAAATGAAGAAATGAGCAAAAGCCATAAGCAAAAAGGAATTAACCACATGAAGTTTTGACTAAACAAGATTAGAGCATGGTAAACATCAGTAATATCAAATTTTCAGCTTAGGAAAGATGTAATATGAGGGGAGATGCACACAAAAAAAACAGATTACTTTCTGCACTGTATGTGAACTTACAAAGCTATAGGTTAGTAAATACTTTCAAATATGAAAACCAACAGATGCTGGGATAAAACTCAAAAAGATTAGTCAGAAAGCTTCAACAGAAAGATGTAGTGGTCACTTTCCTATCATATGCCAATAAAGCAAACCAAACAGCATAAAAGGCCCTGTTACCAAGGTTTCGACATACGAAAATCTACAAGAAATACCATGATATCCCTACGTGATGTCTACCATGTTGTGGCAGCCACTATACCTTTATATGTTGTCATGATCTTAGCCTATATCTCTGTAAGGTGGGGGAAACTCTTTTCACCAGAGCAATGCTCTGGAATCAACAAGTTTGTAGCGAAATTTTCAATACCTTTATTGTCCTTCCAAGTGATATCAGGAAGCAACCTCTACAAAGTAAACCTGAAGCTTCTATTAGCAGATTTCATTCAAAAATTTCTTGCTATCTTTCTACTGGCAGTTTTTGCTAAACTGAAGTCCAAAGGAAGACTGACTTGGATCATAACAGGCCTTTCAGTTTCCACCCTTCCAAACACCTTAATCTTGGGGATCCCGCTAGTTAAGGCCATCTTTGGTGATGCGGCAGCAGAACTACTAGCGCAGCTAATTGCACTACAGAGCTTAGTTTGGTACAACCTCCTCCTCCTCCTGTTCGAACTCAATGCAGCAAAAGAATCTTATGTGACATCACCATCAGAAGTAGCAGGTATGTACACAGATAACAGAATAATGGTTCCTAAACGTAGAATATCTATTTGGATGGCATCCATGTAACAGAGCCTATTTAAAGCTCTGCAATTTTAACTGCTAAGAACCAAAAAGCAATATATGTAATGTGATAAGTGAAAAAAGAATCTTATTTTGGGCCCCACAAATTTCAGATTAGCCTGTATCATATGATCTCTAGATAAAATAATGTGTGATATCGTAAAGCATGACAACCCTTAGTTTATTAACTGTTCCGTTCCATTTTCAAAACTAGTCAAAATTCAAAATTAGAGGAATGAACTGTCAACTTGTTTCATCTCTTTAACAACATAGGTCAATCCTAAAGATTATTAATGTAGTTTGGCAGCAAAAGCTCAAGAACTAAGAGGTGAACAGTCCCCAGTGAAATGTAAGTTTGCTTACCACAATAAATTGACTCATCTTCTTGTGAGAGACAATACTTCCAACTCATCTAAATGAGAAAAATAGGAAGTTTGCTGAGACAACTCCAACAGTGTCGACTATTTATGCAAACATCATTATGCATGCTCTTTTGTCTTACTACATAAATTTCTGCCATTGAAAGTTGAGCTTGAGGTCCCTGGAGAACCAGAACTAGATGAGGATGGCGAGGAGGAAGCAAAAGACAGATCCCCAAGAAAGAAAACAGCTATGCAAATTCTTCTAACAGTTGGAAGGAAACTCATAATAAATCCTAATACACATGCAACTCTGGCTGGTATTGTCTGGTCAAGCATACACTTCAGGTAAAGCCTTACTAGATCTCTCTAGAAACACAAAACTTATCTCCTGCAGAAACTCCACATTAAAAATCAATGGACTTATTTTTTTTTAACACAAAATTTAGTGCAGGTGGGGAGTCAATCTGCCAAAAATAGTTGAACGATCAATATCAATACTTTCAGACGGAGGACTAGGAATGGCAATGTTTAGCATAGGTACACAGCAGAGAATAAGCACTCATCACATGAATTACTAGAGAACTATCGAATAATGAAAAATGGCCAGCTACTCATATTGCATTATTTCAACAGGTGTTTTCATGGCATCACAAGCTAAAATTATAGCATGTGGAACCAAAAAGGCAATATTAGCAATGGCACTGAAGTTTGTTCTTGGACCTGTTCTCATGGCAATCTCATCTATTACTGTCGGACTAAGGGGAAAATTGTTTAGATTGGCAATAGTGCAGGTGAAACTGCAATGTTTTTTGTTATCAATTCATGGCAGATCACTCAATGCTGTACTTTCTACTGCAGGCAGCCCTTCCCCAAGGGATCGTTCCTTTTGTGTTTGCCAAGGAGTATAACATACATCCAACAATCTTAAGTACAGGGTACCAGATACATTTATCATCTCAAAACTTTTAACTCCTCCACTAAGAACATTTTAAGCGGATATTATTTCTGATGTAGTTTCATTCTGATTGCAGGGTTATCTTTGGCATGCTGATTGCAATACCAATTGCTTTGGCATACTATTTCCTGTTGGAAATATGAAACTCAGACATGGTCATGGCTATTAGCAGTTATTCACAAATTCATCACAGATACGGTTTGCTCTTCTCTAACAACATTCAACTGTAGAGGGTTACGATAAAGAAAAGGCTTGTATAAAAGAATAAAGGATGAATGTGTGTCAGGTTATCTTACCAACTCATTTATTATATTAAAACATCAGCTAGCAATTAGCATGCATGAAAAAATCCAAATACAGAAATGAATAGTCTCCGAGTTCAAACATTTCAGAGAGAGAAAATGACATGAATGGTATTGACGAGAGCATGTCATTATCTGTTCTCTACAACACAAAATTACAGAAAATCTAAGTACAAGATAACTAAACCAGCTAGAATATGAGTGAAAACGGGAACAACCATTCAAAGGAGACATGTTTTACTACAATATAACAATTTCAAGATTAGAACTGTTGACTTAACAGAAAAACTAGGAAGTGATCCAGGTCTAGAAATTTTTAAAGTAGTCAACACACATTTGACGCACAAAACTAGTGAATTCATAAGTATGAGGTCATAATACTTGATGTAAAAGAGGCAAACCAAAAAGGATATATAATAACTTGGTACTACGACTAAAGCAAATACTCAAACTTTGATAAGGGATGAAATCACATCCTGCAAATTAAAGTAGGATAAATCACAAAGTTCCGCCACAGATGAGATAACACTTGATTGAACTAAAATCTTATTCCATAATTCCCCACAGTAAAACATCCAACTACAGAATACATAACACATAGTAAATTTACAAGGAACAAAATACGCAATTAAGGTATATGCATGAGAGTGTCAAATGCGATGAACAGTAATTAGCTATATTCACTCACTCTACATCAAACCCTTTCTCTTGAAGCTCAGAAATGACCTCATTCCTCATCCTCGTCCACAGCTTGAAGGCTTCTTGGTCTAATTTCTTGTCCTGCAATGCTTTCTGGTAATTATAGGAATCTTTATCAGATTCAATGATTCCCTTGGGACCAATGGTAGTCCCAATCATACCACCTTTGGCAACGAACTCTTCCATGGCCTTCTCGTCACCTGGATATGGAAATCTCCGGCGCTCGTAAAGATGTGCTAGCTCTTTCTCTTCCTTTGGCCGTGGCTTTAAGGTCCACCAACCAAGCGGCGAAGTTTCATTCCACACCCACATGGCGCCAAAAAGCGTGTAAGTACAGAGCAAAGCCTTTCCCACTTGCTTCCAGAAGTGATAATCTTCTTTCCCTAATCCGACTCTCTTCAGGTATTTCTGTGCATCGAATGATTTTGCCATTGAAGCACCTGCTTTGGTACGCATCGTGAACACTACTTGGGCGAAAAGCCCTTGCCAGTGACAAAAAAGTTTCAAAATTAAAAACAAAGTAATACAAGTTTTAATTATTAGGTAAGTGACAAGTTTATAATTAAGAATTAATAATATTTAATTATTTTTAAATAAGTTATCAAGTTTTTTTTATATATTTTAATTTAATTAAATAAAAAAATCAATTTTTTAATTTGGGAAATGTCCCCAACGATTACTCCTTTCTCCTCTCTTTTTTTGTAAATTTCTTGTTCTTCTTCTCAGCTCATGTCTACTTCTTTTTGTCATTATTTTTTAATATTAGAATTTCAAATTTAGGAGGAAAGAGAAATCATTTTTTGGAGCATTTGTTTATATAATTTTAAAAATTACTTGAAAGATAATTTTTTTAATCATTATTATGACTGATGAAAGTGAATGTGATGATGTTTACTTGAGTTTTGTATTTTCTTGTTATTTCTGCCATTGTTGTTGTTTTTCATTATTGAGCTATTTCAACGACATTGCAGTAGGTGCTGAAATAGATTCAGCAGTTGCTAAACGATATGGAATAATAGTCAAAATATTCTTTTAGCAACTGGTTCATCATTTCTGCAGCAATTTTTAATTATTGTTGAATATACTGCAGTATTTGCTGCATCTGATGTTTCAACAGATGAAGTAGTTGCTGAATTAAATACAACAGTTGTTGTATTTCTGTAAATTTTCTCATCTTACGCTTTTAATTATTATTTATTTAGGTATCTTCAACATCATTAATGTGAGAAAATAATATTAGGAGTTAATTGTCATGGTGAATGAGTTGAGTCTAAGAATCGTTTTATTTGACGTTGGAAAGGCAAAGAAATGACCGCGACGATGGCGATGATTGTGAATTGAGATATCGCATATGAGGATTTTGTGAATCAAATTATTGCCAGCTGTGAATTAACTTGTGAGTCGAAAGATATTGCCATCACTTACATGCATTTTTGTGGCGAAAAACAGAGAGTGACTCCATTTAGAATAAAAAATTAAGTGAGTTTACGGATTTATTTGAAAAATGAAGGAAGACTCATTCAACGGGTATACATGGTTGAAAAGGCGGTGGATAACCAAAATTCACTTCAAAATCAAGAATTGTTGAATGATGAATGTGATGTGATGGATACGGACATTCCAGATAGAGCAAGTAGAGATGAGCAGAAGCCGACTCTAGAAGTTGGTAGCAACATACCACCAAATACACAATCAACACAGTCGAATCATGTTCAAGATGATGAAACATGTTTTTATAATGTTATGACATTTAAAAATAAACAAGATTTAGATATTGCGTTGAAAATGGCTTGTTTGAAGAAAGACTTTAGAGTAAAAAAGTGATAAACTCACATCTTATATAATGCGTCAAGTGTGTACATCCTGAGTGCAAGTGGTGATTGAGAGTTGTGAAACTTAAAAGTTATGACAGATTTTACACTAGAAAGTATGAAAAGTTTCACACTTGTGATTCTCAACATTTGACGAGCCACAATCCACATGTTACGGTCAAAGTAATTGGTGCATACTTCAAAGATAAGTTTTCTAAGGGTAAAGGACCATCTACAAGAGATATGAGAACCTCACTTCGTATTGAATTATGATGCAAGGTCAGTTATTGGAAACTTTGGAAGGGAAGCAAAATTGCGAAATCTTTGATAAGGGGAAGTGAAATTGCAAAATCTTTGTTGTAGATTCTGTCACAGTATCTGCTGCAACATCTTTAATATCTGCTGCAAAATTTACTATTTTTAAAAATATTAGTTATTAATTTTTATATATTTGTTGTAAAATTTACAAGTTTGGTATTATCACATTAAACATCGCTGAGTCAATTAATGCACTTTTTGTTGTTGAAAGAGAATTTTTCATTCCTTCTTTATTTGATGAAATAAATAAGAAGTTAGGTGAAAAATTTCACCAAAGGCGAGTGGAGTTCATCACTGCATCAACCATCTTGGTCCCTTTGATAGAAGAGGTCATTACAAAAAATATTAATATAAGGAACAAGCTATTGGTTTATCACATTATCAATTTTAGATATGTTGTCTCCTATCATGATGCAGTGGCAACGATTAATCTTCATTGCAAATCTTGTACTTGCAAAGTCTTTGATCTTGATAAAATACCATGTCTCCATGCGAAGTCGACGCTCCGGTGTCAATATGATAAAGATTATGGAGGACGTATTTATAAGTATACTTCTCATTAGGTAGAGACATAAATTTTTGCATACTTAGAGAAAATTAAATCCATGTTGTTCGAAGAATTTTGAGAAGTTCCTAGGGAGATTTTAGAAAGGGATATACTTCCTCCACATGTTGTGCAAGGAAAGGTGGGAAGAAAAGCAAAGAAGAGATGACCAAGTATCGGACAATCATTTTCAAGCAAAAAGAATAAATGTTCCATATGTAAAAGGGTTGGGCATAAGAGAACTACATGCCCGGAGCAAAATATTTCATAAGAACGTTCACTTTTATGTGGCATTTGTGAACTTATTTCATTTTGCATATTAATTTTATGTAAAAATTAATATTTGTTGTTATTTAATATTATCAGTATTATTGTTATTTGAATACATTTTTCATCGAATGCTGCAGATATTAAGAAATGACATTTTACACTATCAATAGTTTTACAGCAATTGTTACTTCGTTTACAGCAGCTGCTACAAAATCCCTAGCAATTTCTTTAAAATATTCAACAAATGAATAACTTGGTGAGATATTTTACAATAATTACTACAACTAGTTCAATAACTAGCCAATTTGCTATAGCAAATTCAAACAAAATCTTTACCACTGACTTAATTGTAGTATTGAATTTGACTAAAATCACAATTTTCATCCATAAACATGATCACATGGACTACTTAATGAAAAAATCAACTCAAATAAGTGTGATCTACAACTAAGATCCTATTACTTATATAAGTACTATCTCAATGTATAAGATCACTATTGATTCTAACATTTAACCTAATATTGGACTAACTTCACCTTATATATTATAAAATATATGGACACAACTAACTAATAATCAATTTACTTAATGATCATCACTGACATACGTAATTACTCAACAGATTGTATATTACTTGTCTAATTATCACCTCAATGTATAAAATCACTACTGAATCTAGCTTCTAATCTAAAATTGGACAAACACAACGTAATTTATCACTAGATATGACATTTACATAGGCAGTTATTCAGTATAAGACGACTTGTTGAGTAAATTTACAATAATGATATGATAGCCCCAACAAGATGTTGAGTTGCTGAGTCAATGTCTCAGCAAGTAGGTTACTTGTTGTGTCATTTCACAACATATATGAAGAAAGCCCAGCAAGATACTAAGTTGTTGAGTCATTTTCACAACAAATGTTAAGAATGTCCCAGCAAGTAGATCACTTGCTGTGTCATTCACAACATATATGAGAATAGTCCCTGCAGGATGTTGAGTCATTTTCACAGCAAATGTTAAGACTATCCCAGTAAGTAGGTCACTTGTTGTATTATTTCACAACATATACGAGGATAGTCCCAACAAGATGCTGATTGCTGAGTCATTTTCATAGTAAATGTTAAGAATGTCCCAGCAAGTAGGTCACTTGCTATGTCATTTCACAACATATATGAGGATAGCCCAAAAAAGATGCTGAGTTACTGAGTCATTTCACAGCAAATGTTAAGAATGTCCCAATAAGTAGATCACTTGTTTTGTCATTTCACAACATATATGAGTAGTCCCAGCAACATGTTGAGTTGCTGAGTCATTTCACAACAAATATTAAGACTATCCTAGCAAGTAGCTAACTTGCTGAGTCATTTCATAGCAAATCTTTTTATAAAAGGATATATTTCTATAAAAAAGAGATGTCTCATAACAAATATTTTTATAAAAGGATATATTTCTATAAAAAAAAAGATATATTTTTATAACATAAAATATCCACCGTCAACAGTCTAAAAAAGTCAAAAAAATAAGAAAATGCTATGTTCATAAGATAAGTATCCATCATCAACATCCCTAAAAAGTCTAGAAAATAAAAAAATACCCATCATCCAAACATTAAAAATACCCGTTATCCAAACATGAAATGAACTTACTATCCAAACATTAAATAAACATCATCCAACCTAATAACAAATAACATAATTAACATCATCACATTGGGTGTTGCTCCTTCGTAGATGCTACTGGTTGCTGCTTTTCTGTAGCACCTGCTGCTTGTTGCCTCTCTATCACAGTTGCTGCTTATTGCTCCTCTCCAATCGCTACTGTCTGCTGCTCCTTCCTAGCACTTGCCGCCCTTTTCTCTACGCTCATGAGTGTTTTAGAAACTTGCTTTCTCCTCCTTTGCTCACGAAAAAGAGTATATGATGACACCAACCTTGATGATGCGATGACACCTCTTTTGGATAGCGCAGTATTCAAGGTTTCTTAAAATGACAGTATCATCTCCATCATCTTATCCATCCTCTCATTATATGACACCATCATTTTCATCATCTTATTTGTCCTCTCGTTGCAAGTTTCATAACCCCAAGTACTACAAAGTGCTTTAAAAGTCCCAACACCCAACCGATCGAATCTATCAATGGTGAATGGAGTTTCAAAATCACCTCCACCATCAAAAGAAGAAAATCCTCCTCTACAACCACCAACTGCTTCATGTCCAATAGTTATTTCTTTTCCGAGCAAGTGCTTCTTCCCTAGCAGCTGCTTCTTCCCTAGCATCGAAAAAGTTTCGGATAAGATACTTCTTCGTCAAATTCTTTAAATATTTTTCAGATGTGAGGAATGACTTCAAAAGCCCAAGCCTAAATAAATCGAAGACATAAAATACTATTAATTAATATAATAAATAAATATAAAAAATACTATAAAAAAATACAACAAATAAAACTTACCATAAAAGCCCACAGAAAACCATGTAGATTTGAAGACTTTTTGATCAATATCGTTGCCTTCCTCAGATATTGAACAGTAAGGTCATAACTATCCAAACCCCAAAGATACGCATAAATACATCTGCATCGGCCGCTAATTCGAATCAAAAGTCTATCGCATTAGTCTCTATCTACCCATAAGAAACTCATGGACAAAGTAAACTAGACAGAGGGACTTCTTCACTCTCGTCTTGACTTTACCTGGCTGCAACAAGTCAAGCATCTCGTTCGACTTACAATGCTTCTTCTACATTGCTTCACATATTTTTTTGTATATTTTTTTTGCCTTTTTGGAATAAAAGGGAGGAGGAGGTGGTACGTGATAGTTCAACCCCATCACAATAGCAAACTCTCTCATGGCAAAACAAACAGGCATGCCATAAAAATTAATTCAAAAATCATTCTTACTACTAATCCAACGACGAAGAAGCTGATACATCAGCTTTATTTGAAATCTAGGGGTATGATCTTCACCTATATCTACGTATAACTTTCTAAATACGTAGACTTAAAAAAGGTCTCCAAGTCTTCCTTCACTAAAATTTTTTAAAATCAGAAAATAATTTTTCAAGTTTTGATTTTATTCTTATCTCACTACTCTCACCCCGATTCAAAAATTCAAGCATCTCAAATCTATAATCATCATACCTGAAAATCACAACTGTGGCAGTGTTTGCAGCTGGGTGGTCCCTGCAGCAGCTGTGTCCATTGGTGCAGCAACTGAGGGACTTTGTTCAGCAACTGTGTGAGTCCCTACAACATTTAAGGGACAGTCATCACAAGCTGCCTGACTTGGTTCAGCAGCTGAGGCACTTGCACTAGCAACTGTTGCACTTGATCTAGCAGCTGATGTACTGGGTGCAACAGTTGGGATACTGTGTATAATAACTGCTGGACTGAGTGTAGCAGTTCAGGAACTCTGTTTAACATCTGTAAGGCTGGCACCAGCACCAGCCTCTGCACTAACTTCTTCAATACAATGTGGTATTTCTTGCTCCTCTTGTTCCTTTTCTGATAAAATGAGCCCCCTTCTAGAAGCTCTAACAGGAGCATCGTCGGGTCCATAATTTCTTCGTTTTGGTCGTGCCATTTAAGTAGATAGTTCTATCACAAAATAGAGATTATCTATTAGTTTGGCCAATCACTCTCAATAAGCACAAGAAAAATCAATGCTTAAGAACTTCTTTACATGAAAAATATGTGCTCATTTTTCACAAAAAAATACAACAAAAATAAAATAAATACACCACCCACATATTCGAAAGTGTATCCTCAAACAGTCCAACAAATAAAACAATACAAACAAAAACATGAGAACAACCAAAATCAAACAAAAACAACAACCACAACAGTTAGTTAGTTCAATAGTTGCAGTCAATACTTTAAAATCGACCAACATTTTCTCTCACGAAGTACTACAACAACAAAAATCAAACAACAAACAACACTCATCTCAGTTACGCAGTTGTTGTAATACTTTAACAATTGTAGTGAACCCTATTAGAATTCAACCAAACCAACCTAATATTTTGCTTGCAATGACTACAACAGCAAAAATCAAACAACAACAACAACACCCATACCCAAAATCAACCGACCAACCCAATATTTTTTCAAAACTCACAATGACTACAATAACAAAAATCAAACAACACCAACAACACCCATACTCAAAATCAATCAACCAATCAAGTATTTTTCTCAAAATAACTACAAAAACAAGAGTATCCATATCCGAAATTCTATTCAAAAAATACAACAACAAATCAAACAACACCAAGTAGAAATTAGAGCAAAATACATACTTTTTCATCTTTCTAAACCTAAATAATCATTTGTACAACAAAAATAAAATTATAGCAATGGAAAAATAAACAAAATCTCACCTTTAAGGAAGATGAAATTGACGACGCAATGGCAGAGACGAAGTTAACGACGATACAGTGACGATCGAATGCTGACGAAGACAAAAATGGGAAAGAGAGTGAAGGAGAAAGGACAAAAAAAGAAGAAGAAGTGAAGATGAAGAACCTCAAGAAGAAAACCAAAAAATCCTTCTTTTCTCTTCTCTGATCTGGGTTTTATTTTGAAGGTGGGAAGTTGAAAAGATTTTTTATTTTTTTAATTTTATTATAAGGGTTGCATAAGTTTTTGAATTCAAACAAGTAGTTGCTGGAGTTTTTAAGTTATACGCTTTGCCTTCTAAATTAAATTAAACCCACTTAATCTCTAATTAAGGACAAATTTGACCTTTTTTAATTTCATAACTTAAGGGACACCTCTACCTCAATTTTCACTAGTGTCCAGTTGAAAAGAGTGGGATTTTGATCGACAACCCTTACATGTTTTGGGATGGTTTTTATTATTACTCCGCCCAACTTTATTTGGCTCCTATATTATTTTGGAATATCCAACAATACTTATTCACTTTATGAAATGAAGAGACAATTTTACATTTAATTCCTAATTTACCTTTAACATTAATTATAGTTATTTCTCTATTATATTTTTTAAGACATCATATTTATTATATTCAAAGGGTAATTTGATAAAATTACTCCATCATTTACTACTTCTTAATTCTTTCGTCAAATCAATAGGGTCAACTAAAATTAGATGAAAGCAATAGCATATAGGAGTAATTTGGGTGAAATATCATTTTTATTTGATTTTACATTTTAAAAAATGACAGTACTTAATAATTGAATTGGTTTTGACTTCTGATTTTGTAAAAAAAAAAATAAATGAAGAAATAATCAAATCTAACCAATAAATTATAAATATATTTTTTTATAATTATTTTTATCTTATTTATGCAACGATTATTCAGTTGTTTAGCACATTAGATTAGTTAATAATATAAAAATAAAGTTAGACATAATTGGAGCAGTATAAAGATTATAAGATTCAAAATATTACAAAAAGATTTTATTTCCTTTTGGAATAAATTATTTTTGCTTTTTTTTTAAATAAATTATTTTTTTAAAAATTTTGTACATGGTTATATTCGAACAGCTAGATCAAACTGAATCAAAATAGATAATTACCAAATTAATAAACGTATATTATATTTGATTTAGTTTGATCTTGATAATGAAAAAATAGTCAAATGTCATCTTGATTTAATAGTCAACCACTTAGGGGTCGTTTCGTGTGAAGGATTAATGTATTTAATCCCGGGATAAAAATATAATGGACCTTAATTTGATGTTTGATTGGCAAATTCGAGATAACTTATTCCGGGACTAATAAATAGTACTGAGATAAGTTATCCCTTTTCTTGGGGGTTATGATAAGTTATCCCTTTTCTTAGGGATATACTAATCCTGAGATAAAATGGATAAATGACAAAGGTACCATTTAGGAAACAGTCTCTCTACTTCTCTGAAGTAGCGGTAAGGTCTGCGTACAATCTCCCCTCCCCAGACCCCACTTG
>JAOTQJ010000049.1:23298434-23318596 GCA_025642045.1 Solanum sejunctum | reverse complement strand
ATAGCGGTAAGATTTGCTTACAATCTCCCCTCCCCAGACCCCACTTGTAGGATATTACTGGGTATGTTGTTGTTGTTGTTGTTGTTGTTATATCTCATTTTAAATATTTATGTGTATTTACGTTATTTTTAATACAATATATAATAACATTACAACCTTCACTCCTTATTTTTATAATATTTATTCATATTTTTTATTGAAAAATTGTATTATATAATATTTTTTTATTTATTAATTCTTAATTTTTTATATTCTAATTTTTCATAAATCTTTTTTACTTTAACAAATTTAAAAATAGAAGTTGTATTTTTAAATTAAACAAGAAGAAAGTTTTATTTTAAATGCATACCATGCACACATAAAAATATTTAGTATAACTTACACAAATCCCATACTTTTTGGAGTTAATTACAACTAATACCAACTTTTTTCAAAATTATCAAAAATTTCTTCTTTTTGATACAAAAAACGAAATCAGTGATACATATCAAAAAGGTGGGAACATTAAAAGATTTTAACTATGATACTTGGAGAAGTAGTTATCTAATAAATCACTTAATCAAAGTAGATTGTAATTTGTATCAATAAGTGTTGCAGTTTGTATCATTTAAAAGAGTTTTGTAATTTTTCAAAAGGGTCGGGATCATATGAAATTATGTAAATATAAGTTGTGTATTTTTGTAATTTTTTCAAAAGGGTATATAAGATGAAAAATTTATTTTAAAAATAAATATTAAATAACTAAAACAAGAAATGAAAATGTATAAAAAACTAATAAAGTGAAGGGTATTTTTGTAAACAAACAGTATATTCTTAAAATTTATGCAACAAACTAAACACCTAATAAGAGATGCTCGCAGCATAACTTATCTCATCATTACTAATTCTGACACAACTTATCCTATCATAACCTATCCCACCATAACTTATATTCAAACCAAATGATCCCTTATATTTTATGGGGTCTTATTACCCTCCGAACTACTTTGAAGTGGGAATTAATTTCACCTTAAAATGTCGTAATCAATTATGTGTCTTGGTGACATACACACACTTAATAGTAAAAAAAAGTGATTCTATTATATTGCTCTTATTTAATGTTTATTAATTATTTTTTTAAGTTTTTTTAGTTGGTTCCAAAGTTCATTAATTATCAAAGATAAAATAATATCATTTATGCATTGATTTTGTGAAATGACATATATTAAGAATAAATAACAATAACATATCAAATGGATCTTAACCACTATCTTATAAAAGTAGAAAAATTATTTTTTAGGAACACTCATCTCATATATTAAGAACTATATATTATAATAAAGATGATATATAAAAAAGACTGAAAGGAGTAACAGGTAAACAAAGATGGACTAAGTGAGAATAAAAATTTTCTAAAGAGAGAGAGTATAAAAATTTCCAAAATAGTCCCATTAACAAGAAGCCGCAGCCATTATTACCTTATAAAGGTAAAAGGTAAAAGGTAATAAGGTAAAATGGTTGGAGATGCGGGGTATCGATCCCCATACCTCTCGCATGCTAAGCGAGCGCTCTACCATCTGAGCTACATCCCCTGTTATGTCGAACGAATTCAAACTTTATTTTATTTATCCCTTTAGAACAGCAAGCTCCCTCAGAGTGTACAAAATACAAACCCTGTCCAGTGTCAGTTTTCAACAATCGAGGTCGACCAAAATCATCGAAATGTTAAGAAGAGTACTGCTTCAGGCTTCAATTCAGCGTCGTTCGGTGTTTGGTGCTTCCGCTTCACTCTCATGGTGTCGTCAATGTTCTTCTTCTCCTGCATCAACTGCCCAATCTCCTAACAGTACTTCTATCGAACACTTGGAGGGCACCGAAGTTAGTCCCACGCCCCCTTCTGCAGCAATCTCCATTGACCGATCTGGCTTATATAATCCTCCTGGTACTTTCTCTTTCTTCGTTCATAGTATTTCCAACTCTTTATCCTGCTGAATTTTTTTTAATGATGTCATAATTGCCTTGTGAACTGCAGAGCATTCACATGAACCTTCTTCGGATTCCGAGCTTGTTAAGCATCTTAAGAGCATCATCAAGGTTTTTAATCTTCCTCACTTTCCTACATGAGCGTTACTTGTCTATGCATTTGCGTTCCGTGTTTTATTCTGCCATTTTGGATAGAATTTGGCACTGTAGTTTAGGGAAGTTGTAGCATTTCTCTACCTTTCTCTAGACCTAATTAATGATGTATCAATCAGGTTTAATTCCATTTTGATACATGTGAATCAATCAAGAACTAGCACCTCATTTCCTTACTAGTCTGCACAGCATATTGGCCATATCCCTGATTGGTATGGGATAATTGCTGGTGAAACCATTTCTTAGTGGATTATAAAAACTGTTAACACATTGGCCAAATATACATTGCTGTATCTTTTGTTTTCCCCCTTATAGTGAAATTTAGTATATCAAGCTGGTTAATTTTTCAGTTCAGAGGTGGGCCCATCTCAGTTGCTGAATATATGGAGGAAGTCTTGACAAACCCAAAGGCAGGGTTCTATATAAATCGGGATGTGTTTGGCGCAGAAGGTGATTTTATTACCTCTCCTGAAGTAAGCCAGATGTTTGGAGAGGTAACTTCATTACAGTGAGGTTCTCTTTCTTGTTGTTCTTCTTGCATCACTTGTTGAGTTTTAAACGCAAACGAATAACTAAATTTACCACCAGTGTTTTGTTTGAATTCCTGATTTCCTTTTTTTTTTTAGATGGTTGGTGTTTGGGCGATGTGTCTTTGGGAGCAAATGGGGCAACCAAAAAAGATAAATCTTGTAGAGCTAGGACCAGGACGAGGAACTCTCTTAGCTGATCTTCTAAGAGTACAGCCCCATTGATACACATCCTCTCTCTCGCATATTCTTAAGTTTTTTATGTTGATTCTTAAATTATTGATCTGGTCCTGATATGCCTAAAATGCTCTTGTTGATTTCTGAACCACAGGGTGTGTCAAAGTTTAGGAACTTCACAGACTCTTTGCGCATACACATGGTTGAATGTAGTCCAACTCTAAAGAAACTCCAATATCAGACCTTGAAATGTATTAACAAGGATGGTACAGATGGAGATGCAGAGGAACACATTATTAGCAGGTTGACTGGGACCAGTGTATCATGGCATGCCACCCTGGAACAGGTTCCGGGAGGAAGTAAGAAATTATTACCAGCTATTTTAATAGATTAGAAAGGAGTGGAGGTTGCGAATTAGAGTAACAGGCTAATTGGTTGGTAAGGTTAGGTGGATATATGACCTTGGGGTATAGTAGGGTAGCAGGAATAGTCGTGTTATATCATGTGTTGTCATTATTTGCTGTATATGTGTTAATTTTATCATATTTACATACTGTTACGTGTTTTTCATTATTAGTCGCTCTTTCTGTTCCCTTTCCTGCCCTTTCCTTTTTGTCATATCTAGTTTATTCTGCTTATGGGTTTTTGAGACGAGGGTTCCCAGGAAACAACCTCTCTACTTCTATGAGGTAGTGCTAAGGTATGCGTACATTCTATCCTCCCCAGACCTCACTTGTGGGATTCCACTGGGTATGTTGTTGTTGTTATTTTAATAGATTACATGTTCTTTAAAGTGTAAACCAGTTCAAATGTTTCATGAACTTGTACAGACATACTATTGTTTTCTTCTATTTGGTCTTCAAGCTTCGATGGAAAATTGTATGATCAGCTAATAGCCTTTCTTATATTTTCTTTTCTTTGACTTCTCAGTACCTACAATCATTATTGCCCATGAATTTTACGACGCGTTACCTGTTCATCAATTTCAGGTTCGTTTGTATAACCTCTATTTTATTGGTCAATGTGATTTGCTAATCCATTTTTTCCCGACAGTTTCCAGTTAAAAAGTTTACTGCAAATTGTCTACTTTCATCTATTATTTAAACTACAAAACAACCTGAGAATATCCTGGAGACGGAAATACAATGAAAATATTTGATCTTTGTAGTCTGATTTTTGTGCCTAATGGAATTAGCCCCACGTCCTCACTCCACACCCCCGACACAGAAAAAAAAGAAGAAAAAGGAAAAGGAAATTTTGATGAAAGATTGCGTCCATATAGCATTATTAGTATTGTGAGCATCAGTTTGATAGGTGGTACTTTAGATTTTAGAATCTTAATTTTGTGCCTGTCAGCCTGTGGAAGTTTAAATCAAGAATCTCTCTATACCTGGCTTGACATTTATTTTAGTAACGTGAGCATCAGATTAATTTTCTTTGTATACATGCAGAGAGCATCTCGAGGCTGGTGTGAGAAAATGGTTGATGTTGCTGAAAACTCAATGTAAGGTCTCAAGCTAGTCTATCATATGTCCTTTCCTACATTAATTTCTTGTAATATTGCCCCTTTGTAACTTCCTTTTGTACTTTTGTCGGGTAGGTTTCAGTTTGTTTTATCTAAACAGCCAACTCCTGCAATTCTGTATCTTCTGAAGCGCTTCAAATGGGCTGAGAATGAAGCTATAGGCAAGCTTGAACAAGTTGAGGTTTGCCCCAAAGCTATGGAGTTGACTCAAGAAATTGCTAAAAGAATTGGCTCAGATGGTGGTGGCGCTCTCATTATTGATTACGGTCTAAATGGAATAGTCTCAGACAGTCTTCAGGTCAATTGCAATAAATGTTCTTTTCCCTACTTGCTTTTGGGTAGCCAAATCAATTTGCTTCTGCCTTGCTTCATTTTCATAGAAAGTGGGAACAGTGGCTGGACCAAGAACTGGTAGAAAATGTGTGATCTCTATATTCTCGATGCTCAATCTTTGATTGCACAAACATGAAGTCAACACTCAATAGTGTTTTCGGTTCATTTGGTGCATATTGTCTAATAAATTTGAGTATGTTAGGAGGCAAACAAATTATAATTTCTTAAGATTTGCTTCTTTCATCCAAATGGGGATTACAAAATTTTGGTTTATAGTTTGTTGCTTATTTTGAAGTCGGTGATTCAGATTATTGTTCTTGGCATCATTGTGAAGTTGTGTTTTAGTTTTGGAGGGCTTTGAAGATGAATTGAGGTAGTTTGGATCGAATTTGTAGTTGGGTTCAACGAAGGAGATGATCAATAATTTGAAGAGCAAATCAAATTTAGAATAATTAACAAGATGACAATCCTTAATATTTTAGGTGGATCTGGGTTTGGTTTGAGATTTTATTAGTTTAGTTTTATAAAATTGTGCCACATAATAACTGAGATCTTTAATTATATTTTTAAATGTGGCTGTCAAAAATAAGGATATTTCAGGCCAATATGTTAACGTCGGGGCATTTTAGAGCTGAAAGGTTTATGGAGGGTATTTTATACCATATTCGATAGTTCAAGGGTATTTTAGGCCCTTCTTTGTTTATTCTATTTTATTACAAATCATATTTGGCATGAAAATTGAACAACTCATTTGACTTGTATGCGATTTTGGTAACAGAGGAAGGACAACATTACATTGTTTCTTGAAAGCTGGTTTGATGATTAAATATGATTTGCAGTGCCCAAAAGTTTGTAAATATCATGAGGAAGTTTTGTAAATTGTAACTGCTTTGTGTGAAAATCATGCTGGGATGTTTACAACTCCCTATTAGAAAGCATATATAGTTTGAGATGGAATTAATTTTTCAAAGTTCTAAAAGTTTCACTAATGTGTAATCTTTCCCTTCCAACTTATGTAGCGCTATTTGACTGGATAAGAAATTTAAGAAAGAACGGAGGACTTATGAAACTCGTGATCGGTGAATCATCTCATTAAAGGTGAAATGAGAATTTTAAAGTTAAAAAAGAAACCGTGTCACATGAATTGGAACATGCAGAGTATTATTTATGCAATATGTTATCTAAGTTTAACTTCCTAAAGACAAAATAAGCCTGGAAGTTTCTTAAATTTGACCACAGAAGAGCATGTTAGTTAATTTGGAATGAAGGGAAGCTCATTTCCGTTTTGGTAGTACAAACAGTACAAAATAGCTGGTATATGCAATACCTAACTGAATAGCAGAGCTATACCTATTCATAATTGCCATTTTAAGTTTTGGCCATTGAGTAAGAAATTGTTTTTATTGTTAAAGATGAATCAAGAGGTTTCATTTAGGTTAAGAAGGCGATGAAGATTCTTGATGTTTTCATTCCTACCTAACAGTTGATCGCAATGGTTATTCTTCTATTTTGCTCAAATAGGCTATACGAAAACATGGATTTGTTAATATACTGGATAATCCTGGAACTGCTGATCTTAGTGCTTATGTTGACTTTGCTGCAATCAGGCACTCTGCAGAGGAAGCTTCAGGTACATTTCATTCAAACCTTCTTAACTCCAACCTCTGAAATTTCAATTCTATATTCCCAAGGTTAACTTTTACTAATAGATATTTGATGTTAATTTGATTGTTGAAATGTTTGCAGATGATGTGGCTGTGCATGGTCCAATGACTCAGTCTCAGTTTCTTGGGTCACTTGGAATAAATTTCAGGGTTGAGGCATTGATGGAGAACTGCACAGATGAACAAGCTGATTCTTTAAGAACAGGTTACTGGCGTTTGGTGGGTGAAGGCGAGGCCCCATTCTGGGAGGGTCCTGAGGGGCAGGCTCCTATTGGGATGGGGACTAGGTATTTGGCAATGACAATTGTGAACAAGAAGCAAGGAGTACCTATTCCATTTCAATGAAACATCTGCAAATGGGCTTTCCTGTTGTACTGGTAAAATGGCCAAATCAACTTAATTTTTGGTTATAGTTGAATTTGCTTCATAACTTTTTCATCTGCCAAAGTGAAAGATTAGGAAGAAACAGGAGTTTGATAAGGTTTTGTCCCGTTTCCTTGCAATGACTCATTTCGTTTAGTTCTAATGGAGAGAATATCTAGTCCTTCACATGTCTTTGTTTCTTCAGTTCCCTTGTGTCTCAACCGTGGAGAGATTTGGCCAACAGAAGAATGTAGATCCTACATCAAGTTGTTAAGCTATATTATTCCTGAAAGTTCAGTCAAAGCTAAGAGATTGAGCGACTGGTCTATTTATTTGAAGCTTCTACTAAAAGCGAGACTTGAGCAAGCTGTATGCAGTGGGAATAAGTATATAAATATAAACAATGTCTCTCCGTGATATTCTCAGGCAAAGCTTCCTGAAATAATTATATGAGAATACTTTCTAAGAATATTTTGCTGTATCTTGTTGTCGTGTTGTTTTAATGCTTTGGTAGAAGAAGAGTGGTTGATATGTGTAGGCTGTAGCATGTACATTTGGGAGGGAGGACGTGTATTTTTATGTAGATGTCAAAAGGATCAGACAACTTTGTAGCACCAACTTCCCCTTTGACGATGACCTGATATATATTTAAGTAAAACTGAAATTTTAAAGCTTCTTGTCTTGTTTAAATACTTATCCTTTTTTAAAGTAATATATATAATCGAATCAAGACCAAATCTGTGAAATCAATTTGCTGGTGTGATACCGTTTTAGTACTGGAGTCGTATAAGAAATGGTGCTGTAATTATTTGAGGAATTAAATAATCGTTTCTTTGATTACCATTTTCTTAAATTAGTGATTTCTATCAATCTTGGATGGAGTCAAAGATTCATAATTTTTTGGTTTTGGGGTATGATGGAATAAAGCAAAATGACTTTTTAAATTGTCTGTGCTTCTTTCAATTGTGAAGTAGTAGTTAGTCAATGCAACTTTCGACGCTCATCATGGGTTATCTGAAAACAGTCACGCTATGTTTTTAAACATAGGGGTCAGACTGCGTACATTCGACTTTCCTTATTCCGCAATGAGCGGGAGCCTTTGAGGCATTGGGGTGATGTTGTTGTTGTAGTGATTTTACTGGAGAATAAATAAATTAATGTTTGAATACATATTTTAATTGAATCTTGTACTTTAAAAAATTGCTAATCTTTTGTGTATAGAAAAAGCAAAATGACTACTAAGACAAAATAAATAGAAGTAATTGGTGCAATAGGCAGTATAAACCACAGTTTGCGAGTTATTAGCGTGGTATTTGACAAAATGACAATTAGGAATTGCGAGTAAGAAAAAAGCATTATTATTATTATTATTATTATACTCGTCTTCCTAATAATTTCTTCCCTATTTTGACTACTTTGCGTAAGAAGAGAGCGAAAGAGAGAAGTCTGATGGGGTCGTATCTTTCAAGTTTTCTCGGCGGAGGCGAGTCGCAGGCAGCGACGGAAGAGTCAGGATCACCGTCAGAGCCGTCGCGTGTGATTGCTTTTCATTCATCCAATCGGTGGCAACTTCATTTCAACTCCTCCAAGCAATTGAATAAACTGGTATCACTCCGTTCCTCTTCGCCTTTGCAAATTTTAGGGTTTAATCTGTCCGTCTTACTTTGATCGATTAATCTAATTGCCAGATAGTTGTGGATTTTGCGGCTTCATGGTGCGGGCCTTGCAAGTTCATGGAGCCGGCTATTAACGCCATGGCTTCCAAGTATACCGATGTTGACTTCGTCAAAATTGACGTCGATGAGCTCTCGGTCAGTGACGTGAAAATTTCAATTGGGAAAATTTTCCATTGATCCATTTGTGGTGATAATTCGCACCAAATTGAGTTAACTCCACATATGCTTGATTTTGTTTCTTTCTTCCTATAATAGGATGTCGCCAGGGAGTTCGGGGTGCAAGCTATGCCGACATTTTTGCTGCTGAAGCAAGGCAAGGAAGTAGAGAGAGTGGTTGGGGCTAAGAAAGATGAGCTCGAGAAAAAGATTCTCAAGCACAGGGAAGCCCCTAAATTTGCTGCTTAGTATTTTTAAATCCTCCTGGTAATATTGGAGCTGAATTCATATCCAGCAAATTAAAAAAGCCATGTTACTGCCTTATTCTGATGTGATTTGACTATGGTGGAGTCTTCCATTTTCCCATGCTTAAGTTTCTAATTGTGTAATTGTACTCTCTGAAACTTTGAACTCATGATTTGCCTGAATGTGATTAATGGGAGTTCAGAGTGGTGTTGTTAACTCACTTACGGACTTTCATTTGATCAATTAAGATGATGTTGGTCTTTGTTTGGGGAAAAAGAAGTGAACGAACATTTGAGAAAATCCGGTACAACATACAACTTAAAACTGATCAATTTCGGTTTTACTGATGAAACGTAGAGAAGGTGGAATTTGGAATTCGATATACAACGTTTTGAGGATATTCTGGCATGATTTTACTTGCAAGAAAGAACGGTAAGCAGATCTATCTCTGAAATCTCATGCGATACAAAGTAGTCAGTACTAACGTCAAGCAAAAGCCCTGGCACTCTTGGGGTCCTTATTTTATGATCCAAGTTTTTTAAGTCGCAGAAAGTTCATCGCTATAGCAGTAGAGTCGTATTTGCGTGTGTTCAAAACAATCAAATTTAACACCAAATGCATCTTTTAAAGCACATTCCAAACATCCGAGAAGTAATAAAATGAGAAAACTTATGGTCATTTTAGCCGCCTTTTCATGCCGCAACTTGTGATTTGAAACATTTGTATGAATATAGGAGCACGTCATTGCAAATTTCTTGCTGACATTTCACGAATATCAGCACAAAGTCAATATAGCCAGAAATAATCAAGAGACAAAAGAGTTGACGATTTAACGGCAAACAGGAATTCATTTTAGGGGGACTCTGTTATAGACGTGGGTTTGTGAGCCTTGGCTGGTGCTAAACATCAACTGCAAAATTTTTTCCTTATCTACACGAACGAATGGTGGAAGAGAGAGCGAACACATGTCTAAACGGACAGTGTAGCTCCTCTTCCCGAATTCTTCAGCTGTTAATTGATTCTTGATTTGAGTGTAAAATACCTCCAGAGGAAACTATCTCCACAACTCAGTTTGATAGCAGAACCATCCAACAGGGAAGAAGATTGTACTACTTCCCATTACTGTTCCCGTGCTTGTGGAAGGGCCAAATTTTTGTCAGGCGCTCTAGAACCGATGCACTTTTCGAGAAATATCCAGAGAACCCTTGAGGAGTCGACGGTGGTGGGAAATCTTCAGCCGGCATGGCAAATGGACGCATCAGTTTTTCCATGTCTGCCAACGTAAGATATGAACCGATTTCTTGAAGCCTTTCAGGACCCATTATTGGCAGTGTGTGTTCTTGATGGAGTGAAGCAGCTATCTGATCATTTACCTGCAAATTAACAATGGCAAGAAAATAAGTTGTAATTCAAAACAATTCTTGTACGGACTGCTCATTTCTAAACATAGCTTTGCAAAGACAATTAAAAAAAGAGAGAGAGATGACATGACTAATACCTCTAGCGGTGATAGATCGGCACCACGGCTAAAAGTCAGCTCTATCCGGAACCTTTTAGGGTCTTCCAAAGACACCTGCGTCAAATTTCAATACAGAAATCTATCAGGAGTTTCACATCAGGCGGAAACATTACTACATCACATGTTGCTATAACGCTAATCAAGTGCAAACATTCTTTGAAAATAACACATCTTGTTATACTTACCAAGAAAAAATGGGGAGACTACTATATAATTTCAGTTCTTCCATACATTATGACATTCAAGATTTGCTTGTAAAGCCATAAGAGAAAAATGCAGTGTTTCCCGCAAACATCCGAGGAAAGAAGCAAATAGCTTTCATATGATTAAGGTATACCAAAAGCAGCAACTACTTATACTGCCTATCATTTTCTTTGTTCTTCCGAAGGAAAAGATTTACGAACCTCTGTATTCTCGAACATCCTCAATACAATATAACTCATGTAATCTAGCTCCTTGGTTCTGTACAAGCGATCCAAAGCATTATCACACACAAGGCTGGCCTCTCCTTGAAGAGACTCATCCAGGTTGCAATAACGAAGAACATTCATCAAGGAATGGATATGCGACTCCTGTCAAGTCAAACACTCAGTAAACTGGAATTGAAGAAAGGAAGGGGGGGGGGGGGATGAGGGAGAAAATCTAAATAGAGAAAGTAACAGTATGCAAAATGTTAACAGCACTACAGTGTCTTAACAATAATCTAACCATATCAAACAAGCAGAGTTATTATAAGTTCAAAGAGAGTAATACCGCATAGCGCACATATTATATTGTTACATATGACAGAATTGAGTCCGCAGAAGAAAAATGAGAAAATTCTTTCAAGTGATGGAATATTCTCCTTCACACATCAACTTCGAAAGTTTGATCTAACCATCCATATTTGATACGTTGATTAAGTGTTTGCTCTTTGTTAATTAGTTTTAACAATAGTTAAGTTACGTGAACCATCTTAACTATTAAGCTAAAATAAGACATTTTTATTTATTTACTTTTATTCTGATCTTCAAGATGCTACTCGGTGCGAGCTAAAAGAGTTTCCATAAGTCAAAAACACGTACATCAGCTAAAAAATATAGCGGAATAACAAGAAAATCAATTCCAAGTTTCCACTTACTGATGTAAAGTACAGACGTGTTCGCACATGTCTTTCAGGTGTTCTGACATTCGCATACCTGAAAAAGTAAATCACAAAACAATCAAATACAAAACAATAAAGGACTTCACATTCTTATCTTAATTTACAGACACATTTCTAGATACACACAAAAGTAACACTACGAAATACAAGTTTCACCAAACATATAATTAAGTGAATAAAAGAAATCACATACTTTGGATCTAAGCGGTACTTTGGCTCTTTGTCATCATCATCATCTTGATCCATGGATCTGTCACTATTGAAGCTAGTTCTTCTAGACTCTTCATTACGAGTGTGAGGCTTATACTCTGTATCTTCCTTTGTTGTCTTATTCACTACCAAATTGTCTTGACTACCTTTCAACTCAGCCACACTTAAAGCTTCTTCACGGGTATTCCTTAGATCAATCATAATTTTACCCAACAGGCGGCGAGCAATCTGAATGAAAAAATTGTAGATTATACACTGATGTCTATTATAAGCTATCACTACCATACAAGCAGGCAAATAAACGCAAACAAATTGCACCACCCTTCTTTTATTACATTCTGGTTGGAAAAGAGACTAACAAAATAGTGGTGGACTGACCCAAGATAAGTTAGCTGGGGAGAAAAAAAGTTATTATTAAAAGTAATTTTCTCATTTTTGAAAAGCTTAAAGATTAAAAATTTAGTTCAGGAAACTGAGTTGACAACAGCCACAGCCACGGCAGCATGTAAAAACTGTGATAACTAGTAGTCTCAAAAGTTCAGGATTGATTTAGCAGTGGTGGACATTAATATTTGACAAGATGTGGAGGGATAACTGACAAGCTATTAAAGATATCTAATATATCAACCAGGAAATCTCAAGCAAAACACAACTTATCCAGATTTATTCGATAACTATAGACTCCTTCATTCAGATTAAGATTATGAAATCTAAGGATGCCACAATAGCAGTGAATAGGGTGGTACAAACAGATATTAGGTTACTTCCCTCTCTCTAAAAATAGGTAGAAAAAGAATAACGCGTGAAATCATTCGACTGACTACAAATAGAGAAAGACCGAGAAATGGACCTGGCTCTGAATGTAAGAAGTTTTTACCTTTGATCCAATCTTTAGTTTCTGCTTTGGATTTATCCCGTATTCATTTGGAATAACACCATCTGCGAGTAGCTGAAACTCAAAAACGATTATACTTTCTTTTAGAAGTCAGTCATGATAATCTATCGAAAACATTGCAAAACCCTTATAGTTGAAACCTAAAATTTCAGGAATATTGGAGAAGACAGATTCATAGCCTAAAGAGGTGTTGCTACAGAGAAAATTAAAATTGGGGGTGGGTGGGTGGGTTTTGTGTATTGGGGCAGTTTCTTTTTCTGAAGAAGCTACTCATGTTTGTACCTGAGCAACCTTAAAAAGTTCATTCAAGCCTCCTAGATTCAGATGTGAATTGTGCAAGAGGTCATACCTGTAAACAATTTAAAAAAAGTACAAAAGAACATTAAGACAAGGCATAAGTGACAAAATAGAAACTTGAACATGCTCTTTCAATGGCATGTTGCTATACAAAAAGGTAAAAGCATTTTGCATTAACCAAATATACCATGAATGTTATCGACTTCACTTACTTGCACGAGTCATAAACATCTGGAATTTGCGTAATATCAAAACGGCTGTAATTAAATATAGAGTGTTAGCGGAAACACCAACAAGGAACCAGTTTAATCCACAATGAGCAGCTAAGTGAAGATTAGGAAGAGGACAATCCCAACAAATTAGCATCTGGGCTGCAAAGGTACAAGAATAACAAGCATATGTTCAAGCTCAGTAAAAAGTAAGATTAAGCTAGCAAAATCTTACTCTTTCCGTTCATTATATAAATCTCTCTCTAGTTTTCTCCATCTTGCATACATGAGTAGAAATCCCTCGCTGCCACAAGGTAAACCCGCAGCAATACGATCAACATCAATATTTGTTTTACCAAGCGCTTTAGCTTGATCATAAGGTGGAATTACGTCATATGGGCTTGCCTCTGCAAGTTCTTCATCCTCATCCTTAGCGAGAAGCCTTACTTGCTCTGTCACCTTCTTAGTAAACTTCACCTGATTGCAAGAGACAGATTAGCACAGAATGAAACTATGGAAAGATACAAAGCAGCATAAAAGAAGGAAATGGCGTCAAAGGACCAAATTCAAATGCTTGCTGTATAGTTCACTGAAATCAGTGATTCAGAACAAAGAATTTCACTGAGAAGGGGAAAAAGTAAAGTTAGGGGGTAAAAGTTGAACATTCAACAAGGGAATTACAAGATGAATCATGAGCTTCAAATTGATTTTGACTAGAAGCATGATCAAATGGGAGATACACATTAAGACTTACCAATTTGGGCAGAAGTTCAGATGCATTAGCAGGGAGTCCTGCTCCATCAGCCATCCAAGGTTTCTCTGCTGATCCAATGTTATGATGCATCCTCGTTCCAGAAGTAATTATGGCATTCAACCTAGTCTAAAGAGAACAATGGGACAGGTATGTTAACAACAGAATGTAAAAGCATTTCTGTAAGTTGAAAGATCCTGAATATGTAAACAAGACTATAACTCAACTGTTACAGTGATCTAATACTTTTTAGTGCTTAAAGTAATTGCCAAACATATTCATTCATAGGAATTAATGCAGTCCTTGTTTTATATAGCAACATCAACCAGAAAATACTTGTTTTATAGTGTCAGATCATATAGTTTCAAAGATTCTCATAAGCTTCAAATCCAAATGAAAAAGCAACAAATGGCAAGACAACTGACTGCTATGCTCTTCAGCCTGCGAACAGGTAATTTTGGTATCCCTGTTTCGGACTAAAAATATATTTAAAAAACATAAGACACTATGTTGAATTGCATATTTACAAAAGTTCTACCCAATAGCCTAACTTGCCCAGTTCAAACTATTTTCATCCTAAGGCTTAGGCAGATGGGAGGAAATCAAAGCACTTCCCTTGAACCACAATATTGGAGAGACTGTTAGGTCATGGGTCATTACAGCAGCTTCCACAACATGACTTTTTTCTAAATATCCTGCCCCAGAAGTAATTGCTGAGGATTCATAAAGTGGATTGGAGCTGTAATTGCTGCTTGTATCCTGCCTCACGCAGTAAATATGAAACATTAGGGTTTCTGTCCCTAACTTTTATCCATCTAACTCTTGATTTCTGAAAAGAGACTTCCCTTGAAAGATAATTAAATTCTTAAGGCAAATGAATTCAAGTTTCATGAGAAGTTGAATTCATTCTTTAGATCTACCTTTGGCAAAGTTAAATCAGGAAAAGGCAAGTTCATAGAACCAATGAAAGTTACATCAAGGTAATGATCATATCACAGACACTTGACCAATATCATCAGATTTTAAGTGGAACTTATCACTGTTTAGAATCAAACTAACACTACGGATTGAAACAATCACAAAGTTGAATCCATACTAGCTGGAGATTTTCCAATGTGCTTGTAAATTCGAACAGTGTAAGGAAAAGAAAACCTTAGCATCTTCCATTTCAATACTGGCATTGTCAAGTCCATCAAGCATTGAAGAATCCTTGCTAACCAGTGACACCTTCAAACAAAGAAGAAAACACATCAATATCTCAGTTGTAAGAATCCAACTCTAGAATTATACCCTGTAACATCAACACACCAGGATAGGTGTCAATTGTCCTTCCAAGTCAAGTAGACCTTTAGCAAATGCAGCTGCAGACATCTGCCGAAATATCATACATAATGCAAACTCAACATTAGAGGACCAGGCAATTGGCCAAGGACAAAATTTAAGATCATTGAACAAGACTAGAGTACTAGTATGAGAAAATTTAAAACACCAACCAGGAGGAAAAAATTAGAAAACAAAAAACACCAACCAGGAGAAAAAATTAGAAAACAAACAGATAAAGCTTGATACTTAACACCACAAAGTAATTCTTGTGCAAAAGCAAGGAATTAACCTGCACACGGCCCTCATCGGAGCTGTATATTTTTAGGTCATGGCGATATGTACTATGGAGGCGAAGGAGGCCTGTACCTTCACCTGTGTTACAAAGCAGATGGAAATTAAGCAGCAGATTTCACTGAGCACACCACCCACCCCACAACACCCAGTTTGGTCAAATAGGAAAAAGGGGATATCCATCAAAACATTAAGTCGCGTAGCTGCAAATCTTTGATACACCATTTTTGAAAGACGATCCAAAATAAACTTCTCCACTACTGTTAACTTAAAAATGCTTCAGCTGGAAGTAGGTTATCTGAAACTTCATTATCACATTTTGCAAAAGGAAGATGTGACTTTTGAGAAAACTTTGGGAAGTTAAAAGAACGATGGCAAAGGGCACCAGCCAACCTGGATACATGTTATTACGGAAGTATCTTCCGAGCTCTTCAGCCTGCCAAGCAATTTCATCAAACCAAGGAAGGAAGGTTAAGACTATTTAAAAACCTTCCTATCACAAGAAAATGTTTACTTCAACAGGCCAAGCTAGTTCACAATATATAAATCATTTTTTACGCATAATAGAACCTGCTTTCTGCCAGCGTGAGTGAGAACACCTCCATATTTTAGAACCATAAGAGCTTCAACAGGCCGTTCTTCTTCACCTTCGCCATTTGACTTGGCAACTTTAGCCCAATTTAGTGGCTTTAGCTGAACTTTTCTATAAATTCCAGAAAAATGTCCCCCCTGTCATCCATATTTAACATTTTTAACAATCAAAACAGAGGAAATTAAAAGCTTAAACGTTTTTGTATACTATGTCTTTTTGGAATATACTTATGGAATTTTTGGGAAAATACATGCCAGCACTAAACCTCCACAGAATTTGGAGAACGCAAAACAGAACAAGATTCTGGCTACCATTATACTTGCCATAATATTCACCTTCACACCCTGGTCCTGTCTACCTCATCTGTCAACCCAAAAATATTGTTGACGAACCAAAGATCAACTAGCTCAAGAGTCTAAAATATTGTTGACGAACCAAAGATCAACTACCTCATTTTATGTGGTACCCTCAAAATTGGCACGGAGTTTAAGGAAAAAAAGGAAGACTTTTGAAACCTATGGTCTAAAACAATCATTAGATATTTGTGTGGTTACAAATTAGTTCATTAAGGGTAAAAGAAGAATTCTAAAGTTAAATTATTTCTAATTATAGTTAGATGACATTCTTTTTGGGATATACTAAAAAAGAAGGTGTGCCATATAAAATAGGACAGAGGGAGTATCTTCATCACAAAATGGGATAGAGGGAGTACTATTTTTCTCTCTTACCCTATCAGGACACCTTTCTTTGCACATTCCACTCCTCTAACTAAGTGTATGCCACCACTAGCCGCAGTATTCTACTGGTACTACTTAGCCAATAACAGTGATTATTAAGTAAAACAGAATGTAACACAGATGATGTATAGATGCTTTGAACTAGGTTAACTACTTAGCTTGGGTAACAGTTACCAACGAATATACTACATTGTAATCATGTTATGGAAGCAAACTTCATGATGACAGCAAAAGAGTAAGAATTTTCCTCCGAATCACAACTGATTATAATGTCAAATTTCTGGAGCAGTAAGGCAAACAAAACTATGCAAAGAACTGTCAAACAACAATTTCAGGCCACCCCCCCCCCCCCCCCCCCCGCAGCAAAAAATCCTTAAATCATTTTGTCTTATTGTATTGGGATTTTTTCACTTATTTCTTAATATACAAAAATATTCTGCAATTCCAATTCTAGAACTCCTGATATAGTCCCAAATCTAAATTACAGGAGAACGGAGACGAACTATAGTAATGAAACCAAAATTTAACCTTTCAAAATATCCATGAGAGGTCAGATTATATCATCAATCATCAGTGTGATGAATGATATTTTTTCCTTAAAAGGTTGAGAATGATGTGCAAGATCACAATTCATTTTCCTCCACATATGAGTAATTCAGTCTGCTAAGGCCCAACTTTTTCCTAAACTAAAGGTAGAGAAGATATGAACAAAGTTCCACATAGAAAATTTATATATCCCAAGACCATTATTACTCTAATGAGAAATGGATGCACAATCAATTGTAGACATGTATATTTTTATAATATCTTCTCCAACATCCAGACCCAGTTGTTGAATTATGCTGAGTATGTTGTTGTTGTTCTCCTACATGTTTACCAACTTATAATATTGCAGGTGCCAAATGCATAGCTCAAGAAAATCATACTGACCTCCTCAAGAACAGCTTTTACTTGACGAAGTTTCTCAGCATGCTCAATGTCCTCAGCATCACTATCACTTTCCCTTCCAGGCCTACCACAAGAATGAGCAAGAAAACCATGTTTGCTTCAACACAAAGTCCATTAGCAAGTGACATTCTTTTAGCTCGAGTATATTACAACATTAACCATAAAACAAGAAAACTAGAATTGAATCAGGACAGAATTGAATAAATTGGATCAGATGTTATTGTGTATGCATTACCACATACACAAGATTAATCCCCCTTCACTCTACTTTAGTTTGAAACAAATGTCTTTTTTCTTCAGGTTCCCTCAGAACCAGGCCAGGAAGAGGTGAAAGACAATTTATTAATCATATATAACATAAGCTCTCAAGCTTTGCTTTTGTAATAATGCACCATCCAGTTGCCTTTTGTCAATGATAACTTCTTTCTGAATCAAAATATAAAATAAAATCATGTATAACCCATCTTATGTAGTTTCAAAACATTGACTTCAAAAAGTTATGACGCACTAACGATCAATATAATGTACAGTTTGAGCAAAATTGAAGAGTAAATATGAGCTGAAGAGATCAATGTGATTATGTATGCTCTCTATGAATCAGAGTCTCACTAACCTAGAACGAGGCACTAAGGCTCTGGTGGCATCCAAAAGATCTTGCAATTGCACAGCAGTTTTAAGCTTCGTCTGTGCAAGTTTAAAAGCAGAACAATATTAATTATCTAATATGTCAGAAAGGAGATAAAGAAAAGCAGTTGTACCATGAAAGCAAAGAAGCACCTCTGATCTAGGTTTACCACCATTGTACTTTAACATCAAATTTAAGAGTTTTTCCTCAGTAACCTTCAACTTCACTTTCTGTTTTGGAGTTCTATCACCACTGTTACAGTTGAGAAAGGTTAAGTAAAGGAGACCAATGCATCGCCAGCAAGGGAAAGAGCCATAGGGAGCACGTCTTACTGCCGAACGATTGCAACTACACATCTTAGTTCCTCTGCTTGTCCAAATGTGCCGATCAGCCCACTTCCTTGACGCGTTAACCCCTCAGAAGGCTGAACTGGTTCATTGACTTTCCATGGTAAAATTGGTGGGATTGTTGATGGACGATGTGGAGCTTTTGCCTCTAGAAACATCTTCCTCAACACACAAGCGGCATCGTCATAGTACCTTTACTTGGACATCATTGCAATAACTACCTTTTAGAACAAATCAAATAATGCACAAACTGATGATAGTACCAGTCATATAGCTGCTACTTTTGTAATTACACCAACCATAGAGATTTAGGGACATCAGTAATGATATAATATGATAATACACCAAGCATGCAACATCTTAACACTAAAAAATGATAGGAAGTGCAAAACAAATTCTGGTTGCCAGAAAATACAAGATGAATCAATTGATGCAGCAGATGGCTCCCGGATAAAAGAAAATTGTTCTCTAAGTATCTAAGTAAAAGTATTCTACCTAGATGCAAGATACCAGGCAGGGAAAGGATGAGAAAAATAGGCATGCATCTGATGTCAATTAAGGACTTTAATCCCCCAAAAGGATTAGTTTAAGAAAAGTTACCATTTCTCAAAAAAAGAATTAGTTTAAGAAAAAACTACATGTGAATTGATTGGTAGTGATCTTGATATGTTAGCTTTCACATTTATTTTTTTGAAACTGCATGTTCGCTTGAAGAAAGAGGTCAACAGAAAAAAGAAATTGAAAAGGAAATACTTGAACATTTATTACTATCCCAGCCTCTTCTACTTTTGTGTAAAGTGATGTTAGGTCCCTGGCATATGTAGTACCAGTAATGATCAACACTCCATAAGGAAGAAAGAAAATCAGAAGAACAAAGATATTAAAAAGGAAGTACATGAACCTAATAAATGTGAAAAAGCAAACATATCAATTTTCCTAGCATATGTACTACCAGCAGTGACCATTCCTTACATAGTGTTGGTCACTGCTCGTAGTACATATGCTAGGAAAATTGATATGTTCACTTTTCACATTTATTAGGTTCATGTACTTCCTTTTTAATATCTTTGTTCTGCTGACTTTCTTTCTTCCTTATGGAGTGTTGATCATTACTGGTACACATATGCCAGGGACCAAACATCACTTCACACAAAAGTAGAAGAGGCTGGGATAGTGACTTCCGCTCAGAGGATGAGTTCTATACAACATATTTCTAGGATTTTAGATTTTTTAGTGGAAGGCGAACGGGTCCAGGCTAACAGATAAATTGCACCTTAAGGAAAGCAATACTTTCTTCTTATATTCATTTTTTATAGCGTGAAAGGGAATATTCATCTAGACATGTAATGTTCTATCCAGTGAAAAAGATGGCTTTTTATAACCACCCAATCAACATGTCTCACTATTCTCCTTTTAAGGGAGAAATTCAGTTGTAATTCTGGTCTCTTTTTCAACTTCTGGTTTGGGGGGGGGGGGGGGGGGGTATTTTTAA
>JAOTQJ010000049.1:23270538-23288692 GCA_025642045.1 Solanum sejunctum | reverse complement strand
TGAGTGGAGGTCGCGAATTAGAGTAGCTTGCTAAGCTCTTCTTCTTCCTACTTCTCCACCCCATGGCTTTTCTCCTGCGATTCTTAGCGTTCTATTATTACTATTTTTGTTATTACTATTACTTTTATTCTTCCGTATCTTTTGTGCAGGTGTTGATTTATCATAGTTACCTACTGTGAATTGTAAGTTGCTCTTGATGTTTCTTACCTTGCTTTTATTTCATTTAGTTGTTTTCTATTTAACTGCATTTTGTCATGTCTAGTTCTTCTACTTTTGGGTTTTGCGATGAGAGTATTAGGAAACAAACTCTCTACTTCTATGGAGTAGCGGTAAGGTCTGCGTACGATCTTCCCTCCCCATATCCCACTTGTGGGATATCACTGGATATGTTATTGTTGTTGTTGTTGTTGTTTGCATTTTTGGACACGTGATCAAAGCGTGATATGTTTTTTAGATAAAAATTAAGCTAACTTTTAGGCTTATAATTTATGTGTATTGCCGCGGAAAGTAAATAGTAAAAAAAAAATTTTACTCGCTTAGTTAGTTGATTATTTAAATTATTTTATAATTTATTAATGAGAATTTGATTCTTTATATTATAATTTTTTTTCTTTTTTTTTTCATCTCCAATAATAAATATAGTGAACTTGTTTGAGATTTATATTTTTTTTTCTTGTTCTTCTTATGGTTAATATATTTATTATACTTTTTTTAAGAAAAATTTAGAAGCTATCATAAACAACATTTCTATCTTATGAAGATAGAGATAAAATTTATATATATTTTATTTTTTTTAAATTTATTTATGAAATTATATTGAATAATTTTTTTTTATAATCATAATGCACAGACCAATTTATCCAATATCTGAACTAATTTTATGAATTTTTCTATGTGCAAAACTTTAACAGAAATAAATTCTGCAAGACAGCGACCCATAGAGGCACTGAAGGGGCTTCATGAGTCATACCAAAAGTTCATAGAAGTATATACTACTACTATATGCTGTAAAAAAAAAAAAAACTTTGCACTTTGCAGGTGTATTCTTTGAAAATGATGCAACTTTTTGATAGGGTCCTCCAAATATAAAGGACGTAACCTTTACATCATTGTGTTAGTATATGTTCCTTTAGTTATATGATGGTTCTTTTCATATCAAATTCGTTAAATAAAATGTATATTGTAGGACTATAACAGTTTGCTTACTGTTTATTCTGTTTGATGGTTCAAACTTCAAAGTCATGAGTGGTCAAAGGAAAATAGGTTTTATAAGATTATTGGGACCACAAAGGTTAATCATGTCCCTAGAACATTCCCATCTTGTTCTGTTTTAGATTTTGCATTTTAATATTCAGAAAAATATAATTACACCTATACTTTTCTTTTTGCAATTTATGTGTGTACGACTTTTTTTTTTAATACTATTTTTTAATAATTTTGAAATTTCAATTTTGCTCATGCATATTCAAGAAAATAAAATTCAAGAATATTTGACATATTTTTAATTTAATAGCATAAAATTTGATTTTATTTTTTTTACACTTCTTATTTCTTGTTTGATTTGGTGTATTAAAAATAACATGCATTGCATAATTTTTTTTTAAAAAAAATATTTATAAAAATATTCTCTACAAATATGATGAAAAAGACGTAAAAGGAAAGGCTTTAAAGAGCAATTGAGTCTTTCGTCACTCTAATACATTCGTTAAATCCTCTTATATTACTATACCATGATTTTTTATACATTTCTCAATATCCAATAAAGTGTATAACTAATATAATATAAAAACAAATAGCAAACAAAATATCACCAATATATAAAATAATATATACATTATTTTTTATTAATACACTCTATTAAACTACCACTTAGTTTACCCTTGAGATGTGGTGTTCTTCATCATAACCGAAGCCTTAGTTGACTATCACATCAGGGATGTATAAGGTAGTCAATTAGAGATGGCAATTACAGCCTATAATTTTGTGGGCACCGACCAATTATTGTAGTCTACTCGTATGTGCCGAAAGCAAAACGCACCATAAAAAGAAGGAAATTTTGTACAGAAAAGTCTGTCAATTAACCGGGATTTTGGACGTGAATTGTTTAATATTTGAAATTAAGTTAAAAAAATTGAAAGTTAAAGTTGTGTCTCGAAATATGAAAATCTAGAGTAATTTACATGTTCCTCCCTCCGTCCCATGTCAGTTGATCACTTTCTTTTTTACACGTATATTTAAAAAATCATAAATAAGAGAATAGTTTTATTAATTCACCCCTTAAAAGTTTCTTTGGAACTTTATAAACAAGTGCAAAAACTTTCAAAAAGAATTAATTGCAAGAGTAATATGGGAATCACTCAATACTTTCTTGATTTAGTGACCAACTAACATGGGATGGTGACCAAGTAATATGAGAGAGAGAGATACCCAAGTCTCATTCATGATATCCTATGTGGCACAGAAGTAAACTTGCTCATGCGATATGAGGTTGCTGAAATCAGGATCAAGATATATTAGATCAAGCAGCTCATGTATATCAGCTAGACATGGATGGGAAACATCTCCAGATACAAAGTCATCAACCATCCCATCAATCTCAACTGCACTGTAACCAGGTGTCTTCTTGAGCCCTTTGTCACCAATCATCCTCCTGATTCGACGTGCATCATCACGTTGTCGAGCTGCCAAATATATATTTGATAATTGAACATAAGCAGAATCTTCTTCAGCTTCATTTCTATCTTCTACCAACAAAATCTCTTTCACAGCAAGTTCTGCAAGATTCACGTTATTGTGATTTCGGCAACCACTCAACAATGCGCCCCAAACAGATGCCCGCGGTTTCATTGGCATCCTTCTAATAAGCTTAAGTGCATCATCCAATCGCCCAGCCCGGCATAATAAGTCCACTACACAACTGAAATGCTCATGTTCTGGTGCAACACCATATAAAGATTCCATCTCATCCAACAAAACTTGGCCTTCTTTCTGAAGTCCCGAATGTGCACATGCTGCTAAAACTGCAAGAATGACGACACCATCAGGCTTAAGCCCATCAACCACCTGCATCCTCTCCAAACAGCTTATTGCTAGATCAGGTCGACCATGGACAGCGAACCCTCGAATCATTGTTGCCCACGAATGCTTATTCCTAGTAGGCATGCTCTCAAATACTTCAGCAGCTATGTCGATACACCCACACTTAGCATACATATCAACAAGAACAGAGCCGATAAAAACATCAGATTCAAGCCACTCCCTCTTTGTAACATGCTCATGAATCCATTTTCCTTGCTCAAGAGCACCTAAATGAGCACAGGCCGCAAGTGCTGTAGTCACACAATACTCATCCGGGCTAACCCCACGTCCCAACATATCTTGAAAAATACTCAATGCTTCCTTTGCTAGTCCGCATTGAAGGTGCCCACACATAAGAACATTACATTGGATAACATCAATGTCAGTAATTTCATCAAACACCTTACGAGCATCATCCAATGCTTTGCAGTTCGTGTAAAACCGAATTAATGCAGTCTGTACATGTGCGTTTGACACGGATAAGGAATTCTTGATTATCCAACTGTGTATTTGCTTACCCTCCACCTCCAAAGGACCATTAGCGCAAGCAATGAGGAGGAAGGGAAATGTAAAGCCATCAGGAGTGGCAGCGTTATTGGTTTGTCGCATGAGATTGAAGTAGTTGAGGGACACTTGGGGTTGGGGACTGCGAGAGTAGGCCCGGATAAGGGCGTTGAAGAGGAACGTATTGGGAGTTTGAACCTGTGCGAAGATCCGTGAGGCGTAGGAAAGGTCGCCGGAATTTGAGAGGACAAAAAAATCGAGGAGCTTGCTGACGGCGTAAGTGTTGCGGTGAAGACCGAGGGTAGTGTAAATGGCGTGGACGGCTTTGAGTTGGCGCATATTGGCGCATTTTTCTGCCATGGACATGCACCATTTCCATATTTGGAAGCTGTCGTTGCCTCTCACTAGGACGCGGACGTTGCTTAGACAAGCGCACATTGTTAAGGTAAAAAAGGTTCATGATTTGACTAAAAAGATGCAAACTGTAGCTTGCAGTAAACGAGTACTTTTGGCCTCCACTGAAATATGTAAGGAGCGGGAGATAGCCATCAATAAAGACGGGCAAAATTTGGCCACTGGCACTGCGTCTGCCTAAAACTAATATCATGAATAAATTGAAGCAAACAATTAAGCTAGAATACACCACCACCACCACTTAAATGAATAATGTTCTTCAAACTAAGAAGTACTCGGAAAACCAACTTTAAAGTTCATGTGAGGACAACAATCTCATTGATCTTTTGATACATTCTCTTCGTACAATTTGAAGCAAATAAAGCAAAAGCTTCAAAGACTTAACAGCAATTTGGTTCAACTGCTCAAACTTGTTACATGTCTAGATTGAAGAACATTGGCCAACTACCTAAATATATGAGACAACTATGCATCAAGCTGTGCTGGGTTTGTCTTGTAAGTTCCTTGGCATGCTCCAAATGCTTATCCAAAGAATCCAAGCCACAGCTTCAGAATCCCCAAGCGGACTACATTACAGAAATTTGACCTAAAACAGAGACCATTGAAGTCTCAGCAAAACTGTATGAGAGCCAACTGCTGCAGAATTATGTGGTACTACAAAAGTATTTGATCCTTTCAAGACCAGGCAAGGTTTGATATGTAGATATCATATCAAACCTTACAAAAGAATTTCCATTGCCCTAAGATTTTACAGCGATCTACAAAATTGGTAAAAATGATGGGAACTGAATTCACATTACTTTGAGATACAGCAAGGAGCTCAACATGTGACGATCTTGAATGTGCTAATCTCACGCTTCACTTGCTTCAGCATAAGCAGGCTACTGCCATATACACCAACCCATCAAACCATCACCTGACAAGGTTCTCAGCAACAGAAGAATTTGGATGATCTCCTCAAAGAACCTTGTCGCCACACCTGTTACTCAATCAGGATACCTATATGGTGAAATGCAGCAGGGAGAGTGAGATTGTAATTCCTAGCAACTGCTCACCCAGAACACTAACAACATTTTGCAAACATTTGGCTTCACAACACTAAATTTGCTACTTAATATTTTTAAACGCCAATTTTCAATAGCCTAACCCATAGCCTGTTATACTGTAACATCTATATAGATCCAAAAACTAAAGAAACAAAAATATGTTCTGAACCATATAAGATCTCAGCATAACGGCTATTGAAATATCAAAGGATTTGGACATTTTCTTTTGATAAGGAAGAATCTAGACTCCTATTAGAGGACATATAAGCCTCAAAGTATCAAAGCAAGGTATTCAGACGAACTAGCAGAAGGGGGATATAAAAACTTTCACAATAAGAACCATCAGTGATACATATGAATTGAATTGAAACCTGTGAAATTTGGACAAGTATCATGTACAGGCTGATGGCTTGAGCAGTCTGGCGCATGATAAACAAAAGAGCTTTGAGGCTATCCTTGTGCTAAATGTTGCTTCAAAAACACAAAGAAAACGAAACAGAGCAATTATATTTTTCCCTCTCGTCCTCCTTTTATCAACTTTGGCCTAGGCTTCATAGGCTTGAGGAAAGAAGCCTGAAATTTAACCATACTTCGTAAAACCTCTATCAAACTTGACTCTATACCAACTCCATTAGGCTCAAAGATCCGTAAGCAATGCGCTACTGCCTCCATGGTACTCATGCACCCACTAAATGGTTCCTTCCTAAGAATTAAATCAGAATTGAAGACTGTCCCGCCGTCATTACCAACATCATAGTCTAAGTGAACCTGGACAGCAAACTTGGACAGAAATGATAAGCTTGCACGCATCATCTCTCGAGCATGCTTCCAAGTTCCATCAAAAGCAATCAAGACATAATTACTCCTCTCTACAGTAGTTTTAGAGGACTTCCAATGGTTGATTTCCTGAGATGGTGAAGTATCAGCACCTGGAAGAGCCACGATCACATAAAATGTTTTCCATTAGTTCAACAACCAGATGAGAAAATCTGAGAGAAATAAAGGGAAGGAAGAATATCGTTTCCCTTGGAGTGCATCCTGCAGGTTTGGGAGGAGGGGGAATGAGAGTGCCACCCCTAGGGTTGGTGTATATAGAAAAAGTGATCATCCACTTATTATTTTCATTTGATGTGATTGAATAATTATGGCACAAGGATCCAGATAAATAGTCAAAAGAAATTTTGTCCAGGGATGATTGAGTTCTGACTTCTATCCATAGATAGACAGATCGCCTTCCAATATGCCATTGCCAACCAATAAACAATCAGCCATCTTTAAGCTTAAATATATGTGACCACATTCAGTATCTTCTTCCATTTCAAGATATTCTTTTGGCATTATCATCAAAGGGGAAAAGCACTATAGTCTATTGAAGTTTAAAAGAAAAGTGCAGTCTGAGGGCAAGATTCAGTGAAGAAAAGCGCAAGTGAAGAGAACAGTTAAAACATATACATGTAATGGGAGAAAACCTAATTGTAAATACAAAACGACAATTATATAGTTGAGAAACAAATCAAAAAGATAATTTGAATCCAAGTGAAAATCTAAAATCTACATTTTTTAATGTATAATCAACTTCAGAAATCTCACGCAAATATCATAGAGGGTCATAGTTCCAAGATCCCAATATGCTGTACTCACTGAGAACAAAAGCTTCTGTCCTCAAGATGATTCTTTTCAGTAACCATCCTTCTCATTTTTCCAGGTACTGTTAGCTTTGTACATAGAGAATCCACACATAGTAATACCAGATTACAAGTAATGGAATAAACATAAGCACAAACCTAAGAATGACTTTCCTTTTACTTACAAAAGTAAATAATTTTTCTTGTTTTCTCTGCTAAGTGGGGAATCATCTTCCAAATATGGGAGCATTTTCTGTTTATTTTCTTTCGAATAACAATCTAGCAAAGAAACCATGGTTACCAAGAAAAAATCAAACATTTTGTCAGCACAGATGTCGGCCACACAAAACAGTCAAGGAATTCAGCAATATATAGCTATGTGCTGTGGCCTGTGGGTCAAGCTGGTCAAGGGTATTACGAGACAGCATTATTCTCAAATAAACAAGAGACAACAACAAAACCTCAATCCCAACTAGTTCCGGTTAGCTATATTAATCCACAGTAACCATTCCGCTTCATTTGGACCCAACTAGAAGATAAATTAGTCTCAACGAATGTACTGCACCAAAATCGAACCTAAATTTCGACATTATCATCAGAAATATATATGTATTTTTCTTAATAGAGTCTTTAGCTGAAGTAATAAATTTTGTTGACTATATTTGCCCTCAAACAATTCATCAATTTAAGAAGATACAAAAACTACACAAGATACTTATACAAATCGTTCATACCAGGAAAGAGATAAATAGCTCGGTTGGGGGAATTAGGGTTACGAAGAGCATCATCATGGAGAGAATCGAGAACGTCGCAATCACCGTAGCGTAATCTCCGGCCCACAATAACATCGCAACTGCGGAGGCACTTGGATATAACAGGGACTGTGGCAAGCTTGTGGCGCTGCTCGTGAGGGTGGTGAAGAATTACGATTCGAGTAACAGTGGCTATTGGTTCCGATGGGATTATGCTGCATAAACACACTTTTACTGGCCTATCACAGTCAGAGCAAATTTTGCGCCTATTTTGTTGGTGGCCATCGGCATAATCGCCGGCTTCAGACGAGACGGCGATACAGTTATCCATCTGCATTGTTCCTACTAACGGTAAACCCGGTTAACAAATAGGGGTCGCAACGGGGCGAAGCGGGGTGCAGCGCGGATTCAAATACTCTTTCCTTCCCGTTTTCTATTTTTTTTTTCGTTTTCTATTCATTCTTTGCAATTTGTTTACTCTATTTTGATTTTAAGAGATTAAATAAAATTTTAAATTTTATTATTTTTTAAGTTAAAAATATATTACATATATTAAAATATTATTTAATTGCTTATCAAAAAAAAATTATTTAATTTTATAATTTTTAAATATTTAAGTTTTTATTTTAAAATATAAAAATAATATAATATAATTTAATTTTTAAAGATTGATCTAAATAATTTAAAAAATGTAATATGATAATTAAAAGAAACGAAGAAAGTAATTGTTAAGGATCGTCATCACTTCAAAAATTATTTACGAACATATTGAATTTGAACTTTTTTATACTTATTTAATAAGAAAATAACTTATCAATAGATAAGTAATATTTGATGAAAACAAAAAACAAAAACCTAGTTTACGAAGTAATTTCATAATTGGAATCCCTCTTTGTGACTAAATAAACCAATATTGTTTTCCTCTTTTCGGTAGATAACCACATTTTTTATTTCGATATTTACTACTCTTTCAATTTAATTTTACTTACTAACTACTGTGGTCGGAAATCTTCAGTTTGGACTTCCGAAATTCTTAAATAAATTAATCTTATTGTTATTTTCTCAAAGAATTAATCTAAGTCCAAGTCTCTTCCCAAATACGATTAGTAAATATTTATCGTGAAAAATCTCCTATTTTCCTCGTCCAAATCTAATTAGGATACATAAATAGGAAAGCTTTACCGTGAAACAAAAGCTACTACTTTTCCCTAACCAATTCTAACTAGGATTAAAACGTGTATATATAAATATTACTAACCTTCATGCATTACTTTCATCACCTCATACTTTTACTTTCTACAAACTTGAATTTGAGCTACTGTTAGTGTTGCACAATGGATTACGAGTTGTACAGAGTTGTCGAAAAATCTCCTTGTGGTAGATATATTAGATATGATCAGTTGTTGGGTAGAGGCGCTTCCAAAGAAGTCTACATTGGGTGGGATCGTGTTAAGCAAGTTGAAATCGCGTGGAACCAAATTGTTCTTATTGAAGATGATGAGAAGTTGTTCGCTCAAGAAGCTACTCTGTTGAAATCCTTAAACCATGAAAGAATTATGAAGTGTTATCGTCATTGGTTTGATTTGGAGTCCAAAACGCTTAACATGATCACGGAGTTATTCCCCTCAGGCAGCTTGAAGAAGTATGTACATAATGATATTGGTGTTGATTTGGAGAGTATCAAGAATTGGGGCAGACAGATTCTTCAAGGTTTGAGTTTTCTTCATAGCCGGAGCCCGAAGATCATCCATCGAGACATCAAGTGTGATAATGTGTTCGTTGATAATACTGGAAAGAAAGTTACGCTTGGAGATTTTGGGTTGGCTGTTCGTGTTATGGAGGGTAATTTTGTGAAAGAGGGAGAGCCTAAAGGTACCCCTGAGTTCATGGCTCCAGAGTGTTACGATGGAGAATATAATGAGTCGGTTGATGTATATTCATTCGGGATGTGTCTTCTTGAGATGGTTACCGGTGAATATCCATATATGGAATGCAGTAATCAGATGCATATATTTACGAAAGTGTACACTGGTGTAAAGCCTGCGTCTCTCGGAAAAGTGAAGGACTCCAGAGTGAAAGATATTATTGAGAAGTGTTTACTTCCCATGTCTGATAGGCCGTCTGCAGAAGAGTTGCTGAAAGATCCATTCTTTCTATACAATGGTGGATCATCAACATTGGAGGCTTGTTCTCCCATTGACAATATTGTTAGTAGACGTGCAAGGGATATTAGAAATTTATATTTGGTGCAAAGATCGCAATCACACGTATAACTGATTGATTGCTTTTTTGTCACACATTGTCTCTTGGAAATTTTTTAGACGAGCCAGGGGCCTTTTCTTTCGAGAATTTGTTGTAAATATCAGAAATTAGTTGCGAAAGTGAATAAAAGCAATTTGCTTTTTGATCTGTTCAGTTTGCTTTTTCTTTTATTGTGAATATTGCTATTGACAGAATGGATATATTCTTGTTTATGAGTTTTTTTCTAAATTTTTCCTTCAGCTTTAGACAAAAGAAGTTGAAATTATCAAGCTGCAAAAGAGAAAAGAACGCTGATATATGAATAATAATTGCTATAACAACTAAGGTTTAACAACAAAACTAGATAAAAATAAGAAGATAGAACAGGAACTAGAAAGTAGGGAAGAAAGAAGGCGGACCAAATATACATGAGAATACCACACGTACATGCTAAATTTGCATTCGAAGTGCTTTCTGTAATCGATAATCTCTCAGCTGCACATCTGCACAAAGCTACTGTTGAAAAATAGCCATAAAACTAGGCCAACACAGCCAGAGAAGAAAACATTTCATTGCAAGGAGTCAGAGTGGTTCATCAGTTATGTTGATAGTATACTTCATAGGAAATATGTAAAAATTTTGGTTCATACATACAAAATCACCCATGGTTCTTCTCTAAACTCATTAAAGTTTCATTGACTCGAAGAGAATCTGAAGTTCTTACACCTAACAGATGCAAAACTTAACCAATACCTCTTGGTGCTCCACGCATGCATCTAGGAGCATTGCATAACCAAGAGAGCCCATCTGATATTAGTAGTTCCACAACTAAAAATGATTGTTTGTACGTACTGCTGCTCATGAATGAAAAGACCAAATAACACCGCAACTGCCATTGTGAAAATAGCAATCAAAAAAATGTTTCTAACCATCTTGGCAAAATTTACCAGCTAGAGACATGAAAAAAGAAACACAAAATTTGCAGCGTCTTTCGCACAGTGAATTCTACAAACTTTTGGCTGATGCAGGAACTACCACAACATTCATATTTGCATTGTTTGGAGGCAATGCTAAACGGAGAGGATACAGATTCCCATTGATCTTATTTCGCGAGCAGACAGTAATATTCTCCAGCCCTGTTATTTCCTCCAACTTTTGAGTCAGCTCCTCTAGCCCGTCCCCTTTGAATTGAAAAGATGGCCCTTGCACTGCATCATTAGCATCTCCATTTTCATCAGCCACATGGTAATAGATCAACCGACCTTCAGATTTCACCAGGGAAGCATCAAATGCATCTCTTGACTGCAAATTCAATAATAATAATAGCGACAATCAGTTGTTAAATCTCATTTTGCAGCATGATTAAAGAACAAAGACTAGTTCATTCTCCAGAAAACTAACCTCACTCCCTGAATATGTAGGGGATGTCAAATGAAAAGAGCTGGAATCATCGTCCAATTGTTCTGATTGTGCAACATGTTGTTCTGATTCAGGCAGTATTTCAACAATATCCACTTCCCATAAGATCCAATCGTGATGTCTATGAGGTATATCATGTGTAATTGAATTTCGCCAAGGGGGTAATCCACCGTTTGCACGTAAATAATTTCCATATCTGGTTTTAAGTTTCACGAGGGATCCATCCTTGATTGGTTCCCACTGAATTGAGGAATCCAACTTTTTAGGCAAACTCTGAACAACTTTGCTACCTGTGACACCAAGAAGGAATTGGTGTTCTGTGGCTGTTAGATATTTGCCATAGCAACTCTTCAACCTGATGACATCTTCGACTCCTTCAGGGAATTCAATTGTCCATACTACACGCTTGGAAGTTCCATGACGATCTTGATGCACGGTTTCTTGATCAGGATCGGCTAATAAAAATTTGTCATGGCGGCTTTTTAGCCTAACCGATTTGGCTTTTTGAAAAAATTCCATGACAGAATTCTGCAATGATTTACAAAAGGAAAATGCAATTGCAATGATCAAACAACGTTTGGACCCGGGAAAAAGATCTGCAAATTTATGAAGAAACTAACAATGGAAGCTTAAGGGGTGCATTATTGGTGGAAAATAGTAATCTGAGTTTGGATTTATTTGTCTGATTATAACTTGCACAAGATTTAATTAATAAGTAAAGAAAATTTTTAAATTTTGTGATATTAAACTAAAAATACATAAAATATTAGTTAATCTTATCATTTTTTAATGATTTTTACTGTTTTTAAAAAAATAATTTTGACTATTGAAGATTCGATATAATTATCAATTACTACAATTGATCGACATAGGAAAAGGAAATATTCCATCCAGCGTTGCATGTTGACTTTACCAAATTGGGTTGTTGACCAGTACGTGGCCTATGGCTGCTAGACCCCACAGCATAGTGCAACTCTTATTGCACAAATAAGATTTGATTATATATCATGTATATTTGGGTACATATTGTGTGTCTAAGGAAAAAAAATGCAGCAACTACTTATTCTCTAAATTGCTAAACCAAAAATATATAAGAAAAAAAATGAAATAAGGTTAACTAGAGCAAACGCTTAACCTATTTATACCACGTTAATCATGAACTTATTTTTCAAGTTACCAATTTTACTTATTTTGAATGATAATCAGCAATATATTTACACTAATAGTTTATCGAAGTTAAACTCGATGAAAAAGTATAGTACCTGTTTCATGAGTGTGTTCTTAGACCTTTGGGATAGGTAGTTTACAACATTTGGGGATCCAATATTAGGAGAAGACATATAATCATGGAGCACATAATTTAAACTTGACGCAGACGATAAACAGTTCCCAACTGATTCATTAGCATCTGAAAGAGTGATATCCACAACTTCTACTCCCCACATTACCCAATCTTGAGTAGCTGTCCTGTTAGGAACATCATGTGTTATAGAATTTCTCCAAGGTGGTGTAGCTCCATTAGCCCTCAAATATTTCCCTTCATTTGTTCTAAGCTTCACATGAAATCCTTCTTTTATTGGTTCCCATTCAATGGACCCATCCATATTCTCTGTGGGAAGAGTTTGAAGAACTTTTTTACCGGTCATCCCCAGAAGAAATGGCTGCTCAGTTGCTGTTAGGTACAGACCGTAACAGCTTTTTAGTCTAATTAAATTGTTTTTCCCGGCAACTAATTCGACTGTCCATCGGCCCCTGTGTGATGATCCGTTTCTGCTCTGTCGAACAGTTTGTTCGTCTTCGTCAGCAAGTAGATACTTTCCTAGATGGCTCTGAAGTCTAACTGCTTTAGCTCTGTCGAAGAATTCCATGCCATTCTACATTCATAGTTCAAAGCGCATCATCTCAACTAGCCAAAGTGAAAAAAAATGAAATAGATTGCAGAAAATATTCGAAAATTTCTGGTGGAAAATCAATCCATTTCCCAATTCGTAAAAGTTAAACAAGTTGATTTATGACTCATTTGTTTACTCAATTAGCAGTTGAATGCGAAATGGGCCTATGAATAGTTTTTATCCGCTCAAATTTGATCCAATCCATACATTTGAGGCCACTAATCTCATACCTGTCTGGAACTTGAATACGAAGAACGGTCAGATGAAATTGATGGGCAATTGGGAATTTCAGAAACAGAGAGACGAATGTTTGAATAATCTTTAAAATCATCATCTGCAAAAGAAGAAAAGCTCGATAGAGTTGAAGGATAACTCTGTAGAGATTCAGAGCCCAGCGCAGATATATCAATGACATCCACATCCCATAATACCCAATCTTGTGTAGCAGTTCTATGAGGTAAATCATGAGTTACAGAATTTCTCCAAGGTGGTGTTGCTCCATTAGCCCTCAAGAATTTACATCCTCTTGTCCTTAATTTCACTTGATATCCTTCCTTTATTGGTTCCCATTCAATTGAACCATCGCTATCTGGCAATGCTTGGAGTACTCTTTTCCCCGTCATGCCGAGGAGGAATGCCTCCTCAGAAGCCGAGAGGTATTTGTCATTACAACTTCTTAGACGAATGAGGTGAGGATTGCCTGGGACCGTTTCGACCATCCAACGTGCCTTTCTAGATGACCCATTACGGCTTTGACGGACCGTCTTTTCATCATCATCGGCGACAAGGTACTTGCCAAGATGACCTTTGAGCCGAACAACTTTAGCTCTGTTGAAGAACTCCATTATTGCTTAACTTTTCTATATGGTAAAGCAATTGTTTGTTTGGTAGTCCTTGGTTCTTACGGTCATTTGATTTAAAGGTATGTGCTTTCCAGGAAATAGTATATCTACTACTAGTATAAGATTTGTATATATATATTTTTTTATCTCATAAGAAGTAACAGTAAGGTATACGTATATTCTATTCTTCCCGGAGATAGCAGTAAGGTATACGCATATTTTATTCTTTCCGAACCACACTCATGGAAGGTGGCGATAAAGTCAGTGTACATTCTACCCTTCTCAACCCTACTTGTGAGATTCTATTGGGTATGTTATTATTGTTTGTTTTTTAATATTGACAAATAATACTCTTTGTTCTAATTCATTTGTCTTGTTTTAACTAGTTATCCAATTTAAGAAAATAAAAAATATTTTTTACTTTTTAATTTTAAATTAAAAATATATCAAAATATCTTTTAATTCTTATACCATTCAACGAGTTCAAATCGATGACTTGGGAGGGTTGACTTCGAAAATTCAACTGTTTTTTTGGGTGCTTTGGGGCTTGGGCACGGCACACGTTTTTCATGGCCCTTCATATGTGTATTTGAAATGTCAACTACTGGAAACAACAATTGGATTATTTTATTTAAAAGAAATTTTAAGGAAAGTGTATACGTCGTTTAGTGGAAAGTTTTCGAAGACCAGATCAACGTTGAAGAATTATCGGGTCAGCAACTAGATGTTGGCTTATATTATAAAAGATAAGAACAAGTTGAAAATTTTATCAACTCAGTAGAAGAAAATGGCGTGATATTTAATTATATGTGACATTCCCTCAGTATGAATTGAAAATACAAGTATGAAATTAATTAGACATTTGAAGTCAGATGGTGATTCACTATTTTTTTTATTTGGAGTATGGGATTAACTGTTATTTTACAAATGAAAGAAGTACAAATAGTTTAAAGAGACATTTTACTTTATTCTATCATACTCTAAAATCAAAAAATAATTAATCTTTAGCTCCATCCAAGACATATAATTAAATAATAATATATTTTTTTTTTACAATTTTACCACAATTGTTTAAGTAAAATGGCCAATGTTAAAATCAATTGGATATAGATGGCAAACCTTGAGGAAGACTTTGTGGAGGGATGAAGTGGAAAGTGATGTTACATTTTTGGAATCTTATCATTATTTTCAAATATGGTGGACCAAGGAAACAAAACAATCATGAGTAATTAGTGGGATTTTGGTGATCATGTTTGAAGGTAAATTTATTTTCTAGCTAAAGTTGGATTTTTTTCTTCTTCTTTTTTAAATATATTTTTTACATTGTACTACATCATCTCCACAAAATTGTAAATTTTTAAATACAACATTCATTCAAAATCTTTATAATAATAATAATAATAATAATATATTCAATATACTTTTATAAGTAGAATCTGACGAAAATGTAATGTATAAAATGTTACCCTATCCTTATGAAATAGAAAAATTGCTTCAGATAGACACTCAATTCAGAACATGAATAGCTTCAAATAGACACTCAATTCAGAACATGATTTAAAAGAAATGTAAGAATAAAAACTTATGACAATGAAATATTGAGGTAAAATATATTGACAGTAAAAATTATGAGTGTTAAATTTGCAAGTTGGATTGAAATTGAAAATATTGAAAGATGTTGAAATAGAAATTAGGTTAGTGCCAATTCAACCTGCTTAATCATATTATTATTTTCTTTTTATAACCATAATTTGACTTTAAACTCATGAAAATAAAAAATAAAACTTATAAATAGATTGATAAATCCTAGAAGATACAAACTAGATATTAATTCATATCTTCAATATGAGAAAATTACATTACACCAATGCAAATAAATAATTTTAAAACGGATTGAAATTGGATATCAAACTGCGATCAATTGAAGATTCTTCTAAAATGAGTTAAAGCTTGAACGTGTTAACATTAATCCAAATAAAATTATCTTGAGTCCAACCAATAAATTTTTTTGATAAATTATCTATATTTGAGCTCATTTTGACGTCCCTAATAAAAATTATAGATGGATTATCATACATATTTGATATAATTATATTATCTTTTCTTTCGTTTTCATTTTTTCTTCAATTACGTGGAAGAAAGGATCTTTAGAAACACGATGGCACTTAGCTAGCCAAATTGAAAAAGGAAATTAAAAAATTACTCCTTTTATATTGTTTAATATATGAATTATAAAAGATTAATTATCCTCAGAGATAATAGAATAAGATAAGAGACAAATATCGTTTTCTCAAAGAAATATACAATAAACTTTGATTAACATAATTATTTGATTCGTACCTAACAAATAGAGAAATTATATATAACTCATGAAATTAGTTAAGATACTCATAAAAATATTAATGATGACGATAAAATTTTCAAATGTTCATAAAGTTTGAATAGTAAAGTGTAATACTCTCTCTGCGGTATATTAGTTGTTTACTTTTTTCTTTACACGTTCTTTAAAAATTATGAATAAAATGTTAGGTAGTGGAGCCTGATAATATATTTAGTAGCTATCGCGATTCAACCTCCGCGGTGAGTTTACCGGGGTGTGTGGGGGGCGGGAGCCCTCCACCCGAAGGCCGGGGTTCGGGGTTCGGTGCGGAGCCCCGACCCAAATTTTAGGTGCTACTGTTTATTCTCCGTGTATACATATATTCTGTGTAATTGTGAATATCCGGCTATCATTAATATATATAGCCCTATCGCCGTGGAGGTTACCTAATTTTGGGGTTTACCACGAAAAATACTTTCTCTCTTAAATTATTTCTCTGCCTTCTCTCTAAAACTAAGTTACTATTCATCATCTTCTTCTCCTCCCTTTTCAAATAAGAAGTTACAGATCATTACAGATTTATATTACCCAATATAAAAAATAATAGTTTTATTAATTTACCTTTAAGAAGCTTTATTGAAATATTACAAAATTCATATTTTAAAAAAATTGTTTGCAAAAGCAAAATGCAAAAAATATAATTGTGTTTCTATTGATTTTGAAAATTAAAATAATATAACTAACTAATATGAAATGAAAGAAGTAACGAAGTAAACCCCAAAATTAAATAGATTGGGGCAATCACTCATTAAGCCATATGATACATGTATATATATTTAAGTTATGATTTTTAGCTGGATTAACCAGTCATTATGAGGCTAATCAACCTTAAAAGACACGAGCAAATTCAAGATGAGCAGTGAGAAATAATTATCGGATAAGATCATAAGAACTATCTACGATGTGTGATTCCATCTAAGGATCGTATAAATCTTCTAACATATGAGAAATTTAAATAAATATATATATGTATAACATTGTATATCAACTTGTGAATTCCTTAACAAAACTAACTTATGGTGCATAATATCTTTGCATCTCCACGGTATCCATATTAAGTCTTTTTTTTGGTTGTATGATTTCTCGTTTATATAAATCTTCTCTTTATTTACTAGATGATTCTAGTGAAGGATCGTTTGGTTACTGCTTTGGAAGCGAGTTTTGCAAGTATTAAATTTTATTTAACTAATATACCAAATTTCATTATAAACTCAAAACATTATTGATTACTGCTACCTTATTTGTATCAGATTATTATCTATTTCAACTATACAATACTAATTTCTAATATTGACCAATGAATATTTCTTACACAATCATATTTTTAGGATGTCCACTAAATACAATTAATGGATGTTTCAACTTTCACGTATCACTATAAATTTAAAAAAACAAGGCATGCAAGAAAAATTACAGGTAATTAAATATTAAGTGTATTGCATTATATGAATATTATCAAAGTTTGATCATTTGGAGTAATTAAGACTTAATCGTAAGTTTGAAATTTATGAAGTTAATTAGAAAGTTGGGTGAGTTTTCGAATCTAGGTTAGACATATAATAATATAAGTGTCTATGAACTCATTTACTTATGAATATCTCTATTTGATAGATTAAAAAAGTTCAGAGGGATCGAGGAAGGAAAAATCATTGGGGAATTAGCTTTCTTGATTTGAGTTTTTCGATTAAGGTAGGTTATGATTTATTTTATATGTTAGAGAGACTCTTAATAGTGATTGATGTTCATTGAGTAATATTGTGAAGTTTTTCATGCATTTAATTGTTGTGATTTAGATGATTGATAATTGTTGTAATTGGTCTAAAATCCAAAGAGCATTAAATCCATAATTTTGAATTTGTCTTATCAAAGTGATGCCTTATAAAAAAGGCTTGATGAAATATTGTTTATGAAGTGGAAAGTAATGATAAAGAATGATGAATTAAATATATTTGGATCGGGTG
>JAOTQJ010000049.1:23240454-23270438 GCA_025642045.1 Solanum sejunctum | reverse complement strand
GTATAAATGATTTCATTTAGCCAAAATATACAAATAATGAGTCATGACTATAGTTATAAAATATAATTAGTTAAACTGTATCTATTTTGACCTATTAAGTTTCAACAATAAGCTATTTGTGAAAATTCCTCTTTTATATTTCATTTTATACTTAATCTATATGAATCAATGATCCTATTTATCCATAAAAAAATATTTGAAAGAATTGACTTTGAAAAGATAAATTTATTTGTATGACTCTAAAAAAGCTAAAAGAGTGAAATTTAAAAAGAATAGTGAAATTTTGTTTAAAATATTATGAAAATTTATTAGGTTTTGGTTTTAGATCACCGGTGATAATGAGCCACCTTTATTGAATTTATTATATGCAAACAAAAAATTATTATTTTATTAATATAGAAAAAGTGTCTTTCAAATTAATTTGACATATTTTCTTTTCCCTCTTTGATCAAATATGTGCGTTTGGTACGAACAAAAATATTTTTATAAAATTTTAAATTTTTTTTTTTACTTATTTTCTAATATTCAATAAAGAAAAAAAATATTATTTTAAAAATATATATCTAGCAAGACATTGCAGAACTGGGGTTGAGGTTGCGGGAAGGAAGAGAGAAGTATTCAAGGAGCTAGAGTTGGGGAAAATTGCATGGGTTTGTAGGACCTATTTATCCTAATGAAAATATTTTCCAAATATTTGGATCAATTAAACATGAAAAAAAATATATTTTATAAAAATATTTTCTTCAATAGCAAACTCATGGTATCTTTGTTTTCGCACGACAAATCAATTCGTAATTAGTAGCAAAAGCTAGTCAGAAATCTACTATAATTTTTTAAGCAATTAACAAGAAAACTATCATAATCCATTATTTAATTACTCGATAAATAAATTGATATTAATTTGACAAATGGACGCATAACATGCTAAATGTACGCACTCTTTGTACTTGGATTTACGGCTTATTATTCAATATTCATTTTATTGATTCATCCCACTAAATAAAATGATTAAAATAAATATTATTATTTATTTAAAATTTTATGAGGTATGTTGTTATTGTAGTATTTAAAAGGTCAAACACCTCCTTAAACTTGGTCTCAAATGTCATTTGACACTCCAATTTAACTTTGTTCCATTTAAACTCCAATTCAACTTTGTTCCATTTAAACATTTCAATTCTATTTTTTATATTTTGTTCTAATACTTTTATCCAGTGAATCAACAAAATGAGAAACTCTATTTTTTATATTTTATTCTGACACTTCTATCTAATGAATCAACAAGATGGAGAATTATATTTTTTATATTTTATTCTGACACTTCTGTCCAATGAATCAACAAAATGGGGAGAGTGAACACATGCCAAGGCATGCATAAAAGACAATTAAAAATACATACACAATTTATTTTTATTTTGATATTTTATCTTGTGTTTGTTCTATTTTAACCTTTCAACTTTATTTTTATGTATCATTTAAACACAATTAATAATTATATAATTTATTTATTTATTTATTTTTATAACGATGTTTGTCTGTTAGTTTTCAAAAAAAAAATATTCTTAAAGAATTAGCAAACAACTCTTTTTTAAAAATAATATCTTTTTTAGAATTTCTCTATAATTTTAGGGATGTATTTGGTCTATTTAAAATTTAGCATGTCATTTTAAAAAAAAAAATCATAATATTGACTTGGTCTTTGCTGAATAATTATCCTAACTAATTTCTTCAACGTGTGTTTCTGTTGAGATAAAAGATATACACTACCAAATTTGAAAGTTAAAACAGTCTCCTCTCCCATTTCCAACATGTATGTTCATTTACTCCAACATGTATCTCTGTTGTCAATTCTGAAAATTGAAACAATCTCCTCTCTCATCTATTCTCTAAAAAATGACAGGCATGAGTCGAGTATCTTGCGCTGCGTGCAAGTATCAAAGAAGAAAATGCACTCCACAGTGCGTTTTAGCTCCTTATTTCCCAGCGAATCAGCCCAAAAAATTTCAAAATGCACATCGCCTCTTTGGTGTACGTAACATTGTGAAAACGCTGGAGAAATTGGAGGATGAAGATCAGAAAGCAGATGCAATGAAATCCATAATCTACGAGTCAGATATGAGAGAGAAGTTTCCTGTTTATGGATGTGTGGAGTGTATTTTTTGTCTTAACCAACAACTGGATGATACTAAACAAGAACTTGAGTATGTATATGCTCAACTTGATATGTATAGACAACAACGTTCCAGTGAAAGTTCTGTTGGCAATGGGATGTTAATGATCCCATTATTCTCTAATACTGAAGGTGAATCCAGTAATCAAGGAGCCACATATAATATTGAAGGTGAATCCAGTACTCAAGGAGCCACATATCCTATTTCTCATTTGTCTGCTTCATCTAACCAGAATCGATAAATTTAACTGTTTTTTTTTTTCTTTAAAATTATTTATTGTTTGTTTAAGTTTAGGTTTATAGATCCTATAATTGTTTTAACCTATCAATAATCATAGGTTAAAACAATTATAGATCCTCTAATTGTTTTACAATGCTCTTTAAAACATTCTTTAAACAACTTGGACCTGTCTTTGAGAAATTTCTTTTTGTTATCAGGAAAGGCATATATATATATATTTGTTAAATATTAGTACATTCCAATATATAAAGAAAATTTGTTCTACTAAGAGCATCAATGAAAAATAACAATTCAACTTAATTGAATCAAAAGATTAAGTTTGTATTGTAAAGATTTAATTTTTATCTGTAGACAAATTGGTGAACAAATAACTGAAAGAGACTGAACTAATAGTCATCTAGCTCAGATTCTTAATTCATATCATTACAAATCAATCTATTATAAGGCACAAATTAATAAATTAGAATATGTACAGCTGAAAAAGCAGATATTACTTACTTTCAAGAATACAAGAGTTAAGATCACATAGTTCCTCTATAAGTCATCCGGTTTACAATTCGAGATGCATCAGTCACTCTGTTTGCTTTTTCATAAATGCCAGCAACAACTAGATGCAATTCTTTCTTGTTAACATTAGGATCAGAGTCGAGCATTTCATATAGTGTCTCGACCATCTCATAATTCTTTCTAGCACCATAAAGACTTAGCATTTGAAAGTGAACTTCATCAGAGAAAACACATCCCTCGTCATGCATCTCTTTATATACCATGTCTGCTTTTTCAAACTCCTGCAACTTCCCATATGCATTAAGTACTAGAGCAATCACATTAGAATTAGGAAAATATCCTGCTACTCTCATCTTCTCGAATACCTCAATGAGATTAGTGTACTTCCTATTTCTGGAATATAACTCTATCATACACTCGAAAACTGCAATATCCTTCAACTCTCCAGCATCAAAAGCTTGTCTAAACACCCATGTAGCTTCCTCTATTCGTCCAGATCCAGCAAGAATCGTTATTGCAGTTTCTCTAGGAATATTGTCAGGGCGCTTCAACTCATGCAACAAACGTTTAGCATGTGCAACCAAACCAGCTCTCTCATATGCTACAATCATTGTCTGGTATAGAACCTGATCAATTTCAACTCCAGAACTCCTCAGCTTCTGGAATAACATAGCAGCTCGATCTAGTTTTCCCACTTTACCCCATATTGATATTATGGTTGAGTAGGTAATAGCATTGGGCTCAATTCCTATGTTCTGCATTTCCCGAATAAGATTGTTGGCTTTCTCATGCTCCAGTGTCCTTCCATAAATCTTGATCATGGTGTTGTAAGTGACAACATTTTGTTCAATATTTTTCCTCTGCATCAACCTAAACAAATGTATAGCTTCCCCGAAAAGCTCAGCCTCACCATAAACCTTCAGAAGAGTATTGTAGCTGACAACATTTGGTTCAATTCCCATTTTCCTCATACCCCAAAACAATCTATCAGCTTCCTTGGCCATATCAAGCTGTCCATAAACATCAATCATTATGTTACAAGTTGTAAGATCAAGAGGGCACTTCACCTCATTCATCTCGGAGAAAACAGACAGAGCCTCCAAAAACTTTTGGTTCTCAACATACATAGTCAAAAGAGTCGAGTAACTCACTGTATCCGGCAAAACACCTATTGACCTCATCTCTTTGACCAACAATTGAGCTTCACGAAAGAGCTTTGCTTTTCCAAACACATTAATCATGGTATTGTATGCAACAAGATCAGGAGTAATCCCTGATGTTTTCAGTCTAGAAAAAATCGAAATCGCCTTAGAATAATCACACAGCTTTCTTGACAATTCAATCAAATTAGAGTACAGAACAAGATCACCAGACACATGATCCTGTTCCATCTTCTGAAGCCAAGATAAAGCATCATTGAACAACCCCTCTTTTCCAAAGTAGGTAATGAGAGTAGAGTAAGTGTATCTATCAGGTGACAAAGCCCTTTGACGCATTTCATCAAACAGCCCATATGCAAGCTGCCACTGCTTCGCCCGTAGTACATTACGCAATGCAACATTGTACGCAAACACAGAGGGAGTGTAAAGAGCTACTTCATTAATCCAATCAAGCAAAGCTAGCGAGCGCTGCCAATCAGACTCACGAGAGAGTAGCGTGACCATGAACCGCATGGAAAGATTTCTATTTTTGTAAGGCGACATTAACGCAAACAGCTCATGCTCGTTAGTAGTCTGTCCAATTGAAGACAATAAGTCATCCATATCAACGCTGTGGTCCAAGTACGAGTTTGACTGCTGTCTCCGGCGGTACGGCCGGTGTTGGGAAGGCGAAACCGGTGGCGTTGTCTTTCTCCAGACATCTTTTGTGGATGAAATGCCGCAGAGAGAAAGGAGAACGAAACGGGTTCGGAGTGGTTTACGTCTGGTGTAACGAAAGAGGATAGTGATTCGATGCTGAGAAAATGGAAGGCAGTAATTGGAAGAAGAAGAAGAAGGGAAGAACAAAAGAGTGGACATAGCACCATTCAAAGGGGAACATGGGTCCAACCATTTATCTCATATTCATACGATTTATTTGGCTTAAATATTAATTCCCTCCGTCAATATTTACTTATCCTCTATTAATAAATAATAAAAAATAAAAATAATTTTATTAAATTATTCTTTAAATATGATAAATATAATTTTTTGAAAAATTATCTTTAGAAAAAAAAAATTTATTTCTAAATTGGTAAGATTGACGCACATTTTACCCTCCTCAAATTTCAATTGGTATGATGTTATTGTTATAATATATTTTTTAATATTTTAGAGTTTAATACATAATTCTATAACTTTAATAATTTTTTAGTCTTATACGATACTAATATGGTATAAGATATATCAGTATCATAACGAATATATTTTCTACTAATTTAGAATTTAATATTTTTTTATTTATTTCTTATTTATTTCTTTAAAAAAATATAATTCTATATGATATCAATGGATATCAATAAACCATTAGAGTATCGCAAAAGATTAAACTTATTTTATATGATATTGATATAATATATATATCGTCAAAATATATTTATAATATTTATAATGACATCAACATGACATCAAAACAAAATAAAAAAAATAAAATAAAAAATAAATAATTTAAATTATAAATTTTATTAAAAATAAATAATTTGAATTGAAGCTATAGAAACTTATCCGCTTTATTGTAAATTGTAACATCAAACAATTACAAAATCCAAATATACTGATTAAGCAGCATGGGCCGGCATAGGGGCCAATTTTATTTCCTTCTAAAAACAAAAATGGCCTCAAAACCATCCATAAAATTATGAATTATGATGGAATAATTAAAATTAATTTGTTAATAATAAAAAAAGTTATATTTAATTTTTAATATAAAAAAACCTTGTTGAGAGAGTTACTCTAAATAAATCGTCAATATACAAAATTAAATTTAATTAAATTCTAATATAAATATAAATATTTTAATAATTTTTTTTTAAAAAAATTCTTCCATATTACTCAAAGAAGTTAACACGTCACAAGTCAAGAATTGATTCCCCTTGTCACGGGCTAGTAAACACTTCAAACACACAAAATCAAATCATATCATAAAATTTACTTAATTATATGCATTTCAATGGAATATTTTTCTCCAAAGATAATCAACTTCACTCACTCTAGTCATTTATTTATCTGTAATTTATTTTTTAGGCCAGGCAAATTTAGCATATATGTTATGAGTTCATAATCAAGAATTGACTCAAATTCAAAAGTTTTATATATATTTAAATAATAAATTTTAAAATTAAAACATAAAACTTATAATAAATTTCATTTATATCACCAAACCATTTTATTGTAACCTTTTTCCACATATCCAACTTTATCATTATAAATACTTATCTATAATTATTAATTGACTAGACACAAACTTAGAAGGTAAGCTAATGACAGATCCCATATTTTAACTCAAATTTTGTACGATATTATATCAATATAAAAAAGAAATTTTAAATATTGACTCATAAATTCAAATCTAAAATTCATCTCTATATTTGTAATAATAATAAAATATTATTCATTTACATCTTTTTTAATCATAAAAGATCTATAAAAGAAAAAGAAAAAGAAAAAAAAAGAGGAAGAAAAACAATGAAATGATAAAGAAGATAACTCCCTACCGCTTGCCGGCCTCCATTATTTTGCAGCAGTTAAGTACAACTTCCGTTGTTGCATCTTTCCACCTAACTACACTCCACCACTGTTAACACAATCTTTGTCAAAATCCCAAAAAAAGAGATTACTTCTGTATTATATTTAGTTAATCTTGAATTTTGTTGTTTTAATTACGCAATTATTGTTTTACAGCGATGACATCTTCTCACTTTATGCACCGCTGCACCGTTTAGAGAAAATCTCATTGTTGAAATTCTCCATTTCAATCTTTTTCTTTTGCATTTGTTAATGAAAAGATTGAAATGAAGAAGTTGAAAACCTATTATCTGCACCTTAGACACCCAACAACAATCGAGAGGAAGTGGATCTTTCCACTTGCTATAAGTTCCATTGTTTCCCTTTTTCTGTTGTTTTTAACAACCCTAACCTCACCGGATGGAACTCCTCTTTTGCCCCTTTATCGCTACTATTCTTCTTATTCGGCAGCTAATGTTTTTATTGAATCGAAGCTTAAGCCGTTACCTATATCCACTGTTCCTCCACCGCCACGGTTTGCGTACCTAGTTTCGGGTTCTGCCGGCGATGGGAACATGCTGAAGCGTACCCTTCAAGCTCTTTACCATCCAAACAATCAGTACGTAGTGCATCTCGATGCTGAGTCTTCACCTGAGGAGCGTCTCGATCTGCATAACTTTGTTATCAATCATCCAATTTTTATCAAATTTAAGAATGTTCGGATGATTACCAAAGCTAATCTGGTGACCTACCGGGGTCCTACTATGGTGGCCAATACCCTTCACGCAGCAGCCATTTTGCTCAGGGAAGCTGGGGAATGGGATTGGTTTATTAATCTCAGTGCTTCAGATTACCCACTTGTTACTCAAGATGGTAAAGACATTTTCTTGTAGATTACCTTAATTTTGATTTCAGCTGGTATATCTATTGCTCGTTTCGTTTTGTAGATTACCTTAATTTTTTTTTCCTGTTTGATTAGATCTGCTGCATACATTTTCGTATTTACCCCGGGATCTTAACTTCATTGATCATACAAGCAAAATTGGGTGGAAAGAGTAAGTTGTTCTATCTGCAACTCAAAAGAAATGTTCTCTTCATTCTAACTTTGGGTGAGAATTACGGATTTGTTATTTGAGTTCAACTTGATTCTTGTTTCTGAAGGTTCCAAAGGGCAAAGCCAATTATTGTTGATCCTGGATTGTACGCGACTAAAAAGGCAGACGTTTTCTGGATTACACAGAGAAGAAGTGTGCCAACAGCTTTTAAGCTTTTTACAGGTGAGGTTTGGCATCATTTATGCTTGGGCTCAAGGATTTGAACTTTCCCTTTTAGCACATGTTATACTTTATATGTGATGATGTCTTAATCATTGTTCAGTCTACCCCTGCTAAATAGCACTTGTTATACTTTACATGTGATGATGTGTTACACTAGAGAACCTGACATTGTTCAGTCCACCCCTGCTAAACTGTGTTATCTTGCTTTCTATTCTTTACCCTACCACAAATCTGAATTGACTCACCCAATATGTTTTGTTGGTCTCATAAAAAGGTTTGTGGTGAAGACTAAAAGCAGGAGATCATATACTAGTGGGGGTCTTGACTTTAGTGCCACCCACCCTGTAACTTGAATTAGAACTTGCAGGAAGGGTTGTTAAATCACTTATTGGCGAAGACCAGGGACTGAGAATTCTGTTTAAGATGCTCAAGATTTAATAATTCATGGTCAATAGGGATTTTCTTTGTAATGGAATTTCAACTTTGACTTCTTTCTTTTCCAAACAGATTGTGTTTGTTTTACCCATTAGCTCAAAAAGAAACTTGTGTTATGCTTTAGTACAACATAATTTGGTTAATTGAATTGGAAGAGGTCATACGTCATAAGCACGGATTAAATTTTTTGGACAGTTAAAAGAGGATTTCTCATTTATAACAAATAAAGCTCAAGATAGGGAAATTAGGTGTAGGAGGAAGAAATCCTTGCTCCAAATGCTTGCTCGGGGTGAAAATACTTTGTAGGATTATGCATGTTCTTATGCCAGTTGACAACATAGACACGGGGTACGGGGGTAATAATTGGGATTTCTAGTATATGGAAACACTAGCTATCGAAGCAATTCACCTGGTGTATTAACTTAGATGGCCTATTGTACTGAACAGTCGTTGAAGTATTTGAGCTGTATGACAGTTGACAATGATAAAAGGAATCCATAACAGCCACATTAGAGGATTCGGATATTCTGTGATCCAAAATACTAATGATTTGTGATACAGTCATTGGAGTGGTGTTTGATTTAGTAGCAACTCTACTAGTCATTTGAGTGGATGGTAAAGGTTCCCCAAATCAGTGTGGATTCAGGATTTGTTAACTAACTTTTAAAAAACGTTTTTCTTAAGATTTAAGAGTTCCCAAAAATTGTGGATTCAGGATTCCTTGACTACATTGTTGAAAGCTTAGCTTGCCTGAGCTTCAGATCTCCCCCGACTTGAGTAGTAAGTTTGATTATACACACTTCACTGGAGACCTTTTTAAGCAATTACATTCATTTGGATGAAATGGAGGTGAAGTTGATGTCATTCATTGTTATGATCGGTAATAGGAATCAAGTTCTGTTCATACAGCTTGATGGACTGTTTCAATTAAGAAGTTGTGTTCACAGGGACAAATGTTTTTGTTGAGAGAAACTGTCCAGGATCATATTTTCATGATTTTAGACTCATTGTTGGCAGCAATTTATGTATTGAATAAAAATCTATCTTAATGAAGCCCACAGAGAGGAAAATAAAGATATCAGATTGGTACATGGGGTGGGTAAGGCTAATGAATTCATTTAAAGGTTTCAGATACATTGTCCATTTTCTCTCTTGTTGCAGTCGGTGAATATAATTTATGTCTCATGGTTTTAAGATCATGAGCCTTGTAAGTCTCGTTCGTTATTGCCAGTATAAATAGAAGCAGCTCTAGTTTCAGTTTGTCATGTCTTTGTGAAAGTTACTTCCTGAAAAAGCAGTATACAATGGGCAACATTTCAACATGGGGAAATATTACTTCATTTATTCCCCATTTAGTTTGAATAGTTTAGTGAAAAAGAAAGCTTAAACAAATTTGTGTATTAATAATAATAATATAACTGTTGCTGGTTGAAATTCCACATACTAGATATAAAACATTGTTCTTGCTCTCTTTACAGGGTCAGCTTGGATGGTTCTTTCTCGCTCTTTCATCGACTTCTGCATATGGGGATGGGATAACTTGCCCAGGACTGTTCTTATGTACTACGCCAATTTCATTTCCTCTCCAGAAGGCTATTTCCATACTGTCATCTGTAATGCCCAGGAGTTCCGCAATACCACAGTAAACAGTGATCTTCACTTCATATCATGGGATAACCCTCCAAAGCAGCACCCTCATTACCTTGCACTTGAAGACATGCAAAAGATGGTTGACAGTAATGCGCCGTTTGCTAGAAAGTTCCATAGGGAGGATCCCGTGCTTGACAAAATTGACTCGGAACTCCTATTTCGAGGTAAAGATAGGCTTGTTCCTGGTGGGTGGTGCATTGGAAATCGGAAGAATGGGACAGATCCTTGCTCTGTTGCAGGTAATATCACCATCCTCAAACCTACTTCAGGGGCAAAGAGGTTGGAGAAGTTGATAGGATCTCTATTATCAAGTGATAATTTCCGCCCCAAACAGTGCATATAGCAAAAAACATGTCATAGAAAGAAGTTGTTAAATCATAGTCTTCAGAGGAAAGCAAGGAACATCTAAAATGTATTAAATCTGCATTCTGCAGAAAAGGAAAAATATAGAGTGCATCTGTTCTTTGGTTCCTCACTCTATTACTCAGGTTGCGCTGTATTAACGAAGGGTGCAATGCCCTCATTCTGAACTTGTCACATACTAGGATGGAGCATTTTGACGACGTGTGACTTTTGGAGGAGAGAAATGTATCAGGTTTCGTTTCCGCTTCACATGTGAAACTACAGTGTAGTGTGATATCTTTTGTTTATAGGTTGTAGAACAAGATTAATTGGAGCCTCTTTTATGACTACAGTGTCATCTTCATTGTTGTCAAAGTTTCATCCCCATGATTGCCTGCACGCGGAAAATGTCTTAGCTTCTCCAGTGCATGTTTATGGCTCGTATAATATATATTTTCCCTCTACGTAGAGTAGATATAGTTCATACTCTTTTAAAGTAAACCAACTGGTTGGTGGATGAAAGAAGTTGATTAATGCAGTCCAGTAGATAAAATTGTTTATAAAAAGTTTTCGTGGACCAACAAGATTATATAGGACTTGGAATACTGACCTAACTGTGGTAGGTGAGTTGTTTTGCATGTATAGACAAAGCATGTGGACCAGATCTATCCTATTTTATAATGTGCAGATTAACAAACAACCATAATAAAGGAAATAATCAAATGAATTCATTAGCCTTACCAACCCTACGTACCAATACGTAATGTTTATTTTCCTCTCTGCCAGCTTCATTAAAATAGATTAGTGTTCTTTTCGGTCCTGATTGTGTAAATATTTTCTTATCATAAACCTCTGTAAAACTTAGAATTCTTTGGCATTGTGTTTGGTCACGGATTTCGGCGGCATTTCTCCATCCAGAAGCCCAATTTCTAAAATTCCACAAAGAGACGACTTGTTTTTACAACCTTTCAACATTTCTTCTATCATATGTAGTCAAAGGAATTCACATACGTGCTATCAGGATAATCATGGTAGCTTACTTTGTCCATCTTTCACATCCGTTGCTTTCTTGTTTTTCCCTAGCGTTCTAATGTATGGCGAAACTTTCAATGGATTCCTTTATTGGTTTTGATAATAGTTGTGATGGTGAAGGTGGTTGATGCTAGTAATTTGATGGTGATGGCTGTAGAATGTGTGCTGATTGACAAAGTGTTAAATGGTAGTTGACGACAGTGCTAGTTGTGATGATGGAGATGATTGGTAAGGGGTAGGTCACAAGGGTCGTAGTAGCTGATCAGCAATGGTGGCAGCGAATGGCGATATAATTATTATGTCAAAGTTGATTGATAATTGTGTTAGTATTGGCAGTTGGTAATTGTAATATAGTGATACTGAAAAATACGCATACAATAATATCTCTTAATAATTTAAGTTATGAACCATTCAGATTCAAACATCTATTGAGTAAGGCCTTAGTGGTGCAAATTCATGTCAATATGAAGCGATAAACATCGTAGAGTAATCAAGAAACAAAAAATGCTACCTCCTATATATATGCAATCAAAACGAAGACAATGAAAGAAGTAGAAGGAATCTCGCAGTTAGTAAATCAAAAATGGATAAGATGAAGTTGATGTATCATGCAATAGAAAATGTGGGCATCGTGTCGCAAGAAAGAGGCACTTATTTGGTTCCATTTAGGCATTAAAAGGAATGCTAAGTGCCATCTCTCCTGCGACAAGATCCCCTCAATCTCTTCTTTTTTCCATGACTAATGAATTCACACAAAGCCCTCCATTTTCAAGCTAATTTATAGAGGCAAAATTAATTTTACAAATGACTTAGCTCCTGGCTCTTTGTGTGAGAAAACCAATAACCAAGTCAAGTCGACGAGTTTGAATGAGTAGTGATTGATCCATGTGAGAAAGAGAGTCAAATAGTCTTTGGTCTATGAATGTGTCATTTGACTAGTTCTACCAATTTCACATTACTGTCTTAATTAAGACCAAAAGACTTCATCTTAATACTTGGGATTTGGGAAGTCCAACATATATAGTTAGAATGGTCTATTGACAAACACAATATTATGTTTTCCAAAATGAAGTATCTTGAAAATGGAGAGTGAATCAAGCCTATAACTTCTAGTTGTGATTTTTCCATTTTTTTAAAAGTCAATTAATTAAATTTGATCAACATAATATTTTAAAATTAAATTTTATATACTTAAATACAACATAAAAAGTACTACAAGTCATATATACTTTTTCTCATGTAAATATGTTGAAAAGCTATATATACAAAAATTATGGTCAAAGTCAATAAAATTTGACTATTGAAAAAATAAACATAACAATGAATTTGAGACATGGAGAGTATTGGTGAAAAATAATAATTTAAGAGCACGACCAATATTTATGGAGTTGTTTGGTAGAGTGTATTAGAAGAAATAATGCATATATTAACTTTATGTATTAGTAGTAATTTTATTTGGTACATTTTTAATCTATAAGCATTAGTTATACACAATATTGTGTATTAAGGTGTGCATTACTAATACATAAAAATTTGCGATATTTGTAATGCAAGGGGTTTTATTGTAATGTTCATGCAAAATAATTTTGCTTATGAAAGAAAGGAAGACGGGTGAACACAATGAGAGTGAAATAACATTGAACTGAAATGCAGCGCTTGGTATTGCAGCAGAGACCGATGGCTTACAGAAGGCCCATTAAAGAGGATAAAATTGGGCCTGCTCTTCTTGCTTTGTACCAAAGGCCCAAGCCCAAGATTTTTCCCTTTTTAAACACTTATGGCATGTTTGGTAAGCCAGCCTGGTAATTAGATTGGATGTAATTACACTGTTTTGATACATTGATTAGTCATATAATTACTTAATCAATAGATAATTAAATATAATTTGCAAGAGTAGTTACTCTCTGATTCACGAAGGAGACTGTAAATTACTACTAGTTACATGTTGTAGTTAAAAGTTGGTTATTTATTAATCTCTTGTTTTTATTTTTTGCTGTAATTTATTTTTTATTTTTAACATTTTAAATTCTATTTTATTTTTAGTCTTTCTAATATTTTCTAAAAGTGCATTTTTTAATTTTATATTACTTACATTTTATTTCCTTCTCATTTTCAACTTTTACTTCATGTGATTTCATGCAATTTTTTATGTCATATATTTTTATTTGTTTTTTGTTTATTTTTTCCATCAACATAATTTTGTTCATAATCTAGTTTTTTGAATTTTGAACCTATGTATATTTTTTTTTATTTATTTAGAAGTATTGACTTGATATTTCATATTGTAGATTATTTTTTTAAGTTAGACTAGATAGATTATCTTTATATCTAGTGCTTTAATAATTTTATGATGTTATATTTATAATATGAATCGTTTTGTCAAATATGCATTTCGTGATGTTTATAGAAATTTGCACTTTTAATTTTTATTATTAATTTAATTAGAAATACTAATTCAAAAAATATAAATCAAATTATTTTTTAATAGTATTAATTAGTTAAAAACATATAATTATTAGTCAATATATTTTTAAAAGACAATATATATTTTAAATATTTAATTCAATACTTTCTCTATTCTATATTAACTGAATTTGTACACATATTAAGAAAAATATCCACTATTGTTGTTTGTGAGATCATAAATATAATTTTGTAAGTAGTGTAATTTATCTCTTAAAATATTTAAAACTTCAATAAATGAGACAAATATAAAAAAAAATAAAATTAAAATACCCATCTTGAAAATTGACCAATATAAAACTAAAAAGACTCAAAAATTCACTTGATATATAATAGAGGAGTATCATCTATTTATAAAAGTCCCGATCTATCTAATATAAAGTTTTAGTTTTAGAATTTTTATTTTTAAAATTTAATATAATCCTATGATTGCACTTATACAATAAAATAGTTATCATAATTATTAAATTATTTAATTATTAGATTGATAACTACTGACAATTGCACCAATTTCAATTGGTTAATAGCTTTTCAAACAGTCTCTTGCGAAACATTATTAGCCCAAAGGAAAAACAACACATGGCATAAGTCATAACCAGCCAATATTTGTAATGTATATGCAAAACACTTGGGATAATTATTTTTTTTAATCTCTTTTATAAAATATTTATTTAAAAAATATATTATTTATTTATTATCTAAATATATCATATTTAAAAAATATTTATCATCTATAATAATTGTATTATGTATTAAAAATGAATTAAATATATAATATATATTGCAAATGAATTAGGTACGTAATATAGACGTGTTTCATTAAGTACTCACTGTGTATTTTTACTTGTTCACTATATTATTCTGGAATGTCCAACAATACTAGTCCAGTTTATAAAATCAAGAGATAATTTTATACCTAAATTTGAATTTATCTTTATCATTAATTATATTTTTTTTGTATTATATTTTTTATACATTATATTTTTATATTCAAAGATAAAATTATCCCTATTATTTTGTGATGAACAATGATAAGTATATCTTATCAGTTTGAACTTTTACGCAAAATAAAAGTGACAAATAAGTCGACATATCTAAAGACTTCTTTGTAACTCAATCATCTAGAAATTCAAAAAAGAAGGTTCTTTTGGTACGTTCTTTTAATGTAATTACTTTGCATTTATGTATATTTAAAATGCTTTTAGAATGTTCGAAGAAGTGAACTAGTGATATTCTAAGAATAATCCTCATACTCTTGCAAGATATTGTTATAGTCGATTTTTCTAAATGTCTTTTGGTCAATTTAAAAATTTAAAAATTCAACAAGATATACATATAGAATATCTTCTTCCAAGTTATAATTGTTTTCCTTTAACTTCGCAAAATATTTTTGGACATTTTGTAAAATTTATCAATTTGAAATATTTATGGACCAATTCCATTATCTCTATCCCATAAGAATTATCAAATCACTATGACATTCAGGAGTCACAGAGTTTTTTTTTTAATGTTCTGATTGAAAGAATAAAAAAAATGATTTTAATATAAAATTCAAAATAAGATAATATTAGATTAAATTGACCATGTGCAAAATATATACATCAGACTAGAGAAATCGCTTCCTATATAAGTATATATTGTCGTATTTGATGACAATACTGAATGAACCTATTTGCGTTAATTTAATCATGCGGGATTTTTTTTTCTAATTGTTAATTTTGGATAAAATTTTATTGAAAAACACCCAAAGTAATCATTATAAGAACTGTTGACACGATTCTATATGTAATAATAAATATACAAATTTTAGATAAAAAAATATGAGAAGGTATTGGATAAAAATAATACAGTTAGAATCCTAGAATTTGATTAAAGAAGAAGTTGATAACTTGAGATTCCCACTTTAATATACTTGTTGGAATGATTGAAAATCTAAAAAGAAATAAAAATAACAATATAACTCACTTAATTCAATACTTTTCAATTATATATTCTTATTTTTTTTGACAAAATATTACTCTAACTTAAAAGAAGAAAATGCAAGAAAATTTAGAAATAAATAAACCATATGAATATTAAATGAACGTACCATAAGAAGGCAAAACAATGTTAGTATAATAAAAAATTATTGACACATAATTTATTGTAGATAATATTTGGAGACCTAACCTATATGCATTAGTTTCTTGGTCGCAGAGGCGGCCTTGAATTTACAATAAAAAAAAAAGGATGGTTACGCTATGAAGTTTCCACTCTAAGTGCTTTGGCTTATATGATATGGATAAATAAAAGGCATAATTCTAAAAAATAATCTCAAATTTAATATAATTTTTTAAGTTAAAACTTAAATTTTTATAGTGCACAAATATGATTCTTAATTTGATAATTTTTGAATAAATAAACACATAACATTAATATAATTAACACATAAGAGATCATATTTATGCACTATAAAAAAATTAAGCACGCTTGGCTATTTCTACACGAGTCTTTCGAAACTGTGTCATTAGCTGGAGCTTTGGACTATCTTCTTTGGCGTTTCTGTCAGAGTTGTTGACACAGAAAATTAATAAAACTTGTGGGAAGCATCCTGACAAATGCATGGGACCCTACAGAAGACTACTCATTTTCCTTTTTATCTTATGTTAACCTAACTAACCCAATTCCACACATGGCACATCACTGATCGCATATTATTTTGGATTTTATACCGACTAATTGTAACTCTTGTTACATAACCTTCAACATTGTTATAATTAGTAAAAATCATATAAGCTTAAATCTGACAAACCTATATAGTATTTTTTCCTTAATTATTACGATCAATCAAACAATACGAAAAATATATTAGCTTTTCTTTATAAAATAACATATAAATATGTTCTTTAATCTGGTCTTAGTTAGCATTGTGCCCTCCAACTTTAGCTGTGTCAAAATAGTCTCTTAAATTTGTATAAAATTGAACAAGTAGAGATACACATCAAACATGACAGAATACATGTATGCCACCACGCAGGAACTTGTATATCTACTTGTTTAGCTTTATACTCATACAAGTTTAAGTGTTTATTTGTATACATTCAAGACACAGGACCAAATTAAAAAATATAAAATTTTGAAGGAGTTGGATGATGCAATTTGTATGACGCAATTCGCAATACATAGTAAGTACATATTATCGTCATTTAGCACTTCATTGTGGCCGTGTTGAACCAGTCAATTTCCTTGCTCTACACGCTGCAGACACTGTTTCTATGGTAACTTGGCCAATTTATTCATATATAAATTGTTAACTCAACACGTTCACTCAACACGCTTCTCAAATTGTTAAAAAAAAATTACTCACCTCCCATTTTTCATTTCTCGTCCACATTCATAGTCTTCAGTCGAAAAAAGAAACAACAGTATGACAGCCTCATTGACTGAATTAGGGTCCAAGCTTGCTGGACTGATGTTCATTTGGGGCACAATTCAGCAATTCTTTCCCTATCCACTCCGCAAGCGCATTGACTACTTATGGAACAAACTGGGAAATTACTTCTACCCTTATGTCCAAATTACCATTGATGAATTCTCCAATGGTAAAAGCAACGAAATCTACAGTCAGATTAACTCCTATTTGGGTAGTAAATCTGTTCAAAAGGATGCTAAGTTTCTCAGAGTTGAAAAGTCTAAGAACAGCAAGTCTTTTGCTGTTAGCTTGGATGAAGGAGAAGAAATTACTGATGAATTTCAAGGTGCTAAGCTCGTTTGGCGCAGCTACACGGAAAAATTATCCGATGATTTTTTAGGCCATCGGTCGAGCCGGTCTAATTCCGTTCCAATGCAAAAGAAAAGTTACAGAATAACTTTCAATCAACGACACAGAGAACTTGTTACTGGGAAGTACTTGAACCATGTGATGGAAGAAGGCAAGGCAATTCAGTTTCAGAACAGGAAACAGAAGATCTACTCAAACAATTGCAGTGATGATTGGTATTGGTATGGTAAAGGTATGTGGAGAGATATCAATTTTGAGCACCCTGCAACATTTGATACTCTGGCTATGGACCCAAAGAAGAAAGCGGAAATAATCAACGATCTCGTTGCGTTCAGCAAGGGGAAGGATTATTATTCCAAAGTTGGAAAGGCGTGGAAGCGCGGGTATCTTCTGTACGGTCCACCAGGAACTGGAAAATCAACTATGATTGCAGCAATTGCGAATTATTTGAACTATGATATTTATGATCTTGAGCTCACCTCTGTTAAGGATAACTCGGGGCTTAAGAAATTGCTCATGGAAACAACGAGCAAGTCCATCATTGTCATTGAAGATATCGATTGCTCTATCGATCTCACTGGTAAGAGAAAGAAGAAAAAGAAGAAGGAAAAGGAAACAACTAGTGAAGATCAGGAAGAAGATTCGGACTCGTCTACAGAAAAAGAAAGTACGGAAAACAAGGAAACGGGCAAACTCACACTTTCGGGGCTGTTGAATTTCATTGATGGAATATGGTCAGCTTGTGGTCAGGAGAGGATTATTATATTTACCACAAATCACAAGGACAAACTTGATCCAGCTCTAATTCGTCGAGGACGTATGGATATGCACATTGAGATGTCTTATTGCAGATACGAAGCATTCAAAGTCTTGGCTAAGAATTACTTGAATTTGGAGACGCACACTTTGTTTCAACAGATTGAAGGTTTACTAGAGGAAGTAGACATGAGTCCTTGTGATGTGGCTGAGCACTTGATTCTCAAGAATGCTTCAGGAGGGCCTCAAATGTGCTTGGATAACTTAATTCAAGCTTTGAAGGAAGCCAAGGAAAAAGCAAAGAAAAAGTCGAAAGAATCCAAGGAAAAAGCCAAGCAGAATTCCAAGAAAATTAAGTTCTCCACAAAATTTGTCAGAAGTTTTAGCAGTGTACAAAAGTTGTTTAAATGATGTTTTTAACTTCAATTGCCCGATGATTTTTCTCCGTGTATAGTCTTGTATTGTTGTAACCTGAAGTAAAATTATGGTTGCTGTTTGAGCCATTGACAACTGCATTGAGTTAGGATGTCATAATTTGCAACAAATCTTATTAGGTGTTAGTGTACTACTGATGCTGTCACTTGGTTCTTTATAAGTTGCTAAGTCAACAGAATGGCTAGTTTATTAAGACTCATCATCCATTATTCACTATCTTCATCAGTTGGTATTTGCAATTCAACCTCAAGAACTACTTTGAAATCTGTAGGCATCAAACTCAATTTATAGTAGTTGGGCATTTCATTGGGTTAGTGCTTTCGAGCTAATTATAGTGAAATTTCAAAATTACTGCCATCTCTTGCATTATGTTCCAAACTGAGAATTGATCATCTCTCCTAGTGGATGTTGGTCTAATGACTGAACCATTTGTGCCCATTTCTCTTATTAACATTATAATTTTATTAGTATAAGATAAGTGATTCTATCAAAAGAATCATCCTTTTTCGCACTTCCCAGAAAATGCATAAAGATTATTTACACACATTTAACAAAAGATTCTTTTGACCTTATTTCTTTAAACAAATTTTATTTAAACTTTATCCAAAGGTAATGCCTTTAGAAGGTTCCAACTTCCAAGAAGCAACGGTACCTACTCTTGAGAATATGCTGGATGGTCTAATATGCTAGGATCAAAAGTTCATCATCCTGTTAATAGTTATATATAGTTGATTGTAAGAACACAACTTTATTCTTTTAACTAAAGTTTACTAAGCAAGAGTCATTATAATCATCTGATTACCCTAGCTCTCTTGTGGGGCTTGCCCTAGGTTAGATATTAACGTTACCCAACAATCTCCCTTCTAATATATACCTCCCTCATGCAAAATATAGCCCACCTTGAATCTGATGGGCTGACATCATGAACAGATACACGACACTTGAGCATGATTAAGATAACCTCTAAAACTAGCTCACGAGAGATGATTTATAGTTTATAAATAAATTCTGGAATTAAGCACTCATTACTAATCTAGTGAAAATGGTAAATAGCCTGCTATCACATACTAAAATTCATTGATAGTGCAAGGAAAATGTGTATATAGCATTAACTCTTCCCATGAAATGCTTCGTGGCCAAGGATCTCCCTCGTATAATATATATTAATTTGCACTAAATGATTGATGCATTAATATTGGACCGTGCAGAATGCATGTCATTCCCAATTTTATACTAAGCCCGACTAATAAAAGAAATTGTATTCAATGAAAAAGCAAAAGTAATAGGTATAGTTAATAGCTCCACTTTAACTTTCTTTTCTATTTTGTCTTCTTTATTTCACAAAGTTGTGGAAATTGAAGTCACCCCCGTAAAAAGCATCGGAAACGAACATATTGAATTTTATATTTTCCTTTTCAATTTACTTGTAGTACACATGTTTTAGGGAAATAATATTCAAATGTAATACCTGTAAAGGTGACTGAGTTAGCGCATGTGCAATCCCAAAAGGGAGGTTACCGATCAATTCCCTTTGCATCAATCTTGTCTATGTGATATACATTATTTTTATAATTTGCGAGCTATTGTACAAGAGCAGATTTATCAATACACACCCAAAAGATGGCAACGGGAAGTGTAAAAAAAAACTCAAAATTGTTTTGTTCTTCTAAAACAAACTGGACCGCGTACAACCGGGCACCGGCCACGAAAAATATTATTAACTACATAATACATTTCTTTACTTCATTCATAACCTTGCACGCAAAAAACAACGACAACATGGTAGATACATTGACTGAATTATGCTCCAAGCTTGCTGGACTGATGTTCATTTTGGGCACAATTCAGCAACTTGTCCCCCATTCTTTCTACAAGTGCATCAAAACATTATGGCATCGATTAGAAAATTATTTCAACCCTTATGTTCAAATAACAATCGATGAATTCACCAACGATAAAAGAAATGGAGTTTACGCTCTTGTCAAAGTTTATTTAGGTTCCAAGTCCAATAAGGACGCAAAGTATCTCAAAGCTGAAATGTACAAGACGAGCAAGTCTTTTGCTGTTAGTTGGACGAAGGAGAAGAGGTAATTGATGAATTCCATGGTGTCAAGCTCAGATGGAACTCTTACACGGAAACATTCCCTGATAATTCTCCAGGGGGACGTCCCAAACTTCCGATTGAAAAGAAATGTTACACGCTTACTTTAAATAAGAAAAATCAAGACATGGTCACTGGACAATATTTGAAGTATGTGATGGAAGAAGGCAAAGCCATTGAGCTCAAGAACAAGAAACAGAAGATCTACTCCAACGAAAACGAGGATTGGCATTGGTATGGTAAAGGTAAGTATACCACCCCGTCCAATTTGATCAACGTTCTCTCCTTGCTAATTTGCTTTAAATAAGTTTCCCAACCTTACTAAATTTTTATGCTTGGGTTAGAGTTGCAATTTGACTTAGTTTAAACTTGGATGAATTACTAAAAGATTGGTTCTTTTTTTACCATCTATAGGTATGTGGAGGTACATCAATTTCGAGCATCCTGCAACATTTGATACTCTGGCTATGGACCCTGTGAAGGAGGAGGAAATAATCAACGATCTCGTCGCTTTCAGACAGGGGAAGGACTACTATTCCAAGGTTGGAACGGCATGGAAGCACGGCTACCTTTTTTATGGTCCTCAAGAAAATAAATATCATAATTCAAGAAATTTGCAATAGCTGCGATCATTGTTGATTTTCCCGTTCCTGGTGGACCATAAAGAAGGTAGCCGCGCTTCCATGCCTTGCCAACCTTGGAATAATAGTCCTTCCCCTTGGAAAAAGCAATGAGGTCGTTCATTATCTCCTCCTTCTTCTTAGGGTCCATAGCCAGAGTATCAAACGTTGCAGGGTGCTTGAAATTAATGTACTTTCACATCTGGTTCAAACGCAACCACCAAACAAGCTTATCGTTGTTGCAATAAATCCTCTGTTTCTTATTCTTGAACTCAATTGCCCTACCTTCTTCCATCACATGCTTCAAGTATTTTCCCATGACAATCTCTTTATGTTGCTGATTGAATGTTATTGTGTAACTTTTCTTTTCAGTAGGCTGGGTTCTTTTACTCCTTTGAGAATTGTCACCGAATGTTTCAATGCGAGAGCGCCAGCAGAATCTCACGCCTTGGAATTCATCAATGATTGCTTCTCCTTCGTCCAAGACAATAGCCAAAGACCTGCTATTGTCCGACTTTTCAGCTTTCAGAACAGTGTCGACAGACTTGGTACCCAAATAAGTATCGACATGTGTGTAAATTTCGTTGCTTTTTCCATTGGAGAGTTCATCAATGGTAATTTGAACATAAGGATAGAAGTAATTTTCGAGTCGAGTCCAGAAGGATTTGATTCGTCTGTGGAGTATTTGAGGGAAGAATTGTTGAATTGTGCCCCATATGAACATTAGTCCAGCAAACCTGGACCTTAATTCAGTCAATGATATTCCCATTGTGTTTTCCCCACCTTCAGTAACATGAAGGTGTGTATTTTTGTGAATTGCAAGCAAGGTTTAATATATGATGCACACACATAGTAGCCAATTTCGTGGAGAAAAAGCAAGTTGATTAGTTTAACTAGGCCACAAGTCGGTCTTGTTTACAGTATTGTAATAGGATTCGAAATATACGCATGGTAATTGTACTTATTACTAATATAGTTCGAACTATTTCTATTTTTAATGTAAAGAAGAAATTGTCTTCTATTTCCACAGCAACAAATAAAAGAGGAAAACACCTTTTCAAGAAGGACACAAATTGTCTTCTATAAGGAATCAATCTGTTTACAAAAGTTTCTAACGTGAAGGAAAAAAAAACAGAAAGTACCTTTCGAAAAGGTTTGGTTTTGGGACATCCTTTTGTTTGTTTGTCCCAAAAAGAGTAAGATTACTTTAATTGAAAACAATTTAATTTAATGAAATAATTTTTAACTACACAAATATCTCAAAAAGATTTTAGATCACAAGTTCTGTCACAAGTCAAACGATGTCACATAAAATGGGGCGGAAGAGTAATATTTTAGTTATTAGTTTTATTTTTTTAAAAAAAAAACTTGATAAATTTAATATTTATAAAAATTAAGAGCATTTTCATAAATTCATTAGTTACGCCAAACAATAAATCATCAATAAATAATAGCAAATAATACATCTAAACACTGTATTACCGTTCCGTATAGTACGGTGTACGGAGGGTTAAAATAATCATCTGGTCTATATATGTCAGTGTAAACTCTAAAGCATGAGTAGTTGTGATTGAAACAACTGAGAGAAATCATAATTTGATCAAAATGTAACATGAAAGCCCAGCATTTTGCGTACAAAGCAATGTGACACGGGCCGAGAGTCTCTTGACAAATGTCTGCGTACACTAAATTCAGGTTAATTGCTTTTAATGTATTATTAATGTGTCTTTTAGGAGAGTGACTTACTGCTCTTATCCTTTAATTGAATGAAAGTAGCTTGCTTACTCTCAAGTCACTAGTTAAATGAAAATCAAAAGTTACCAACACAAACATAAATTACTCACCTCACGAACACGTTGAATTTTCAAAGAAATATTCACACTTTTTGATTCGAAAGCTATTTTGTTAGCTCGAATTTTCATTCTCAACTCACCTCAAGGCTCTAAAATGGAAAACAAGTTCCTTTCTAACCAATGTTCTACTCATCTTTCAAGTCAGACTGATGTGTGAAATTTTCATAAATTCATCAGAGAAGCGGAAAGGAAACAGAAAAATTTACTCAACACATTAATTTAATTATACAAACTGTTACCCATTAGTTGATGATTAACTAATACAAGCTATTGCATAGGAGCCAGATTTACCCAAAAGGATAGAATCCATGGCTCCTTTGTCATAAAAAAATATTGATGATTAACTAATAATTATTACAGATTGTTAATCTCATTTTTTCAAATCGAGGTAGGCTAATACTCATACAGTTTAGTGCATAAGGAAATTGTAGAAAGTAGAATTCACATCAAAATCAACTCTCCATGATCTAGAACAATTTACATTTCTCAAAATTGATAACCATTTCAGTGGAAAGATTCAGGGGTTCAAGTCCCAAACATTGATGTACATGGTTCTAAAACAAAATCAGCTGGAAGGTCCTATTCCAAAATCACTCCTAACCACAATGAACTATATCATCTTCTCCTTTCGCACAATAACCTTAGTGAACAAATTGCTTCAACCATCTGCAATCTGAAAACACTAGAAATGCTAGGGGAGCAACAATCCCACTATGTTTGGGTGAGATGAGTAAACTTTGGATTTTGAACTTAAGTCACAATAGTCTTAGCGGGACAACTAATACAACTTTTAGTATAAGAAACCAACTTGAAGTCATTAAATTTGCCGGGAATAAGCTAGAGGGGAAAGTCCCGCAATCTTTGATCAATTGCAAATATTTGGAAGTTTTTTATTTAGGTAACAATGAGTTGAGTGACACATTCCCTGAATGGTTGGGAGCCCTATCTGAGTTGCTCATTTTAAAGTTGAGATCAAATACGTTCTAAGGCCCCATAAAAGATTCAAGGCCTAACAACATCTTTGCTCAAATTCTAATCATAGATCTCTCATCCAATGGATTTAGTCGAGATTTACCAACGAGCCTTTTTGAGAATTTTGAAGCCATGAAAATAATTGAACTGGATTTTTACACAAATTTTTACATGAAAATCCATGTAGTCCATCACTCCCTTGGTACGAACTGTTCTCAAATGTATCACCTTGTTGGAGGCATCCCAAAGGGAAACAATTTGATACACTTGAGAACAATTCATACCAACGGAATGATGGATTACGTGGATTTTCACGTAAAAATTTGTGTAAAATTAGAATACTCATTTGGTGGATTCAGAGAATACTCCCAACCATTCAGGAATGAGTCACTCAACTCATTGTTACCTAAATCAAGAAATTCCAAATATTTGTAATTGATCAAAGATTGACGGACCTTCTCCTCTAACTTATTCCCATCAAATTAAATGAATTCAAGTTGGTTTACCATAATAAAAGTCGTATTAATTGTCCTGCTAAAATGACTGTGGCTTAAATCTAAATCCGAAATTTACCCATATCACCCAAACATAGTGGGATATCTAGCATGTCTAGTGTTTTCAGATTACATATGGTTGAAGAAACCTGTCCACTAAGGTTATTGTGCGAAAGGAGAAGATGATATAACTCATCTGTGGCTCTGATTGTGTTCTATCGTATATCAATGTTTTGGACTTGAACTCCTAAATCTTTTCACTGAAATGGTTATCGATTTTGAGATATATAAATTGTCAGTCTATAATCGAAAACCAAAAACAAAAATATCTCATTCAATCGAGCAGTAACAGCCCTAAGCTTGAAATAAACCTTACCAGCAGGAGATCCCATTATAAGGCTACAAAGCGAATCTCTTGCCACTTCTATATTTGAAAAAGAAGCCAACCCAATATATGAATCTTCGATTCGGCTGTGTCGTGATGGGTTTGGATCTCGATCCCACGCATCTTAAGGTTCATTCCGATGTCGATTTTCATTTGTTCGTAGATTGGGTTGTAGATTTCTTCTATTCGTGTTTTTCTTTCAGTGGAGTGTAGCGATGCTGAGGTACCGTGACATCGCCAGCTTCTCTGTCGTCGGATTGTCGATTTCCATGGCTGCACCGACAGAGGCAACGGAAGGGCACAAGACTAGGGTTTGTATTTTATAAGGACTTCGAGCGGCCGGGTATCAGCTTTGGAAATGAGCCCATTTTGCTACATAAATTTGGGCTCTCACCTATTAGGCCCAGTTACCAGTATTTTATGAGATCTTACATTTTAGTCAACCGGCTAACAAAAAAGGAAATATAATTCAAGGGGAAACGATCACTATGTATTTTAGCTACAGTTTGATTAATTATTGAATACAGTTATAATTTAATTAATTTTATTAGAATTTATATAATTTAATTTAATTGTATAAATTTAGATTTTGCATATGCTTATCCTAGCTATTCTTGTTCAATATGTTGATACATTTGATTAGTGTTCGTTTTTGGTATACAATTTGTTGATACATTTGATTTTTATAAATTATAAAAAAATTCATAATTGTATACACAAAAATTGTATGTACTTACTTTGTTTGTAAATCCGTAAGCAAATTCTACAAACAGACATACTCCTATCAAATGAAATTATACCTATGGAGCATAATTAGACAAATTATGATTAAAAACTACGCTTAAGTTATTACTCTTTTCTATTTATGAAATTTGCTCAACAAAAAATTAATCCGCTTGACCGAAATAATTTGTAGTGCTCGTTGGTGTATGCTCGATGTATATAATAAATATAGAATTAATGCACATATTAATTATATGTAGATTATAAATGGTGATAATATATCTATGGAGCAGATTTCGGGCACCTATAAAATGAAGCATAATATCATATGCGGTTTTAATTATTTGAAGTTAATTTGTCATAAAATTTATTCAACACTTAACCAAAAATTTGGTGCATCATAGAATGATTACAACTTTATAGGAAGTTTTCTCACCAAATAATTAATATATTAAGTACAACTACGTCCAGAACCATCCTCATTAGTCATTATCAACACAATTAAGCCATATTTAATCTTTTTTATAATTTCATTCAACAGTTTTGAAGCCTAACCTCAACGAATTGAAGTTGTAAATCAATTTCTAAATGTGATCTGACCAGTATATAACTTAAAACTCTTTATTACAAAGAAATCAGAATAATATGGAATCGAAGATTATTTCGATTTTTGTATACATATGATAATATTCCAGCTAACTAAAGATAAAAATGCTTGCTGATTGTATAAACCCCAATTGTATCAAGCAGATGAATGTTCAGTGCCCCATTTATCTGGACAGAAAGTTATAACAAATTGATCGGAGGAACAGCTGACCACAGGCGAAGGAGTGTCGAAAGCATAAGTAACGTAAGAGGGACAAGCTTTTTTGAACAAACTCGAGTATACATTCGCCTTGCATTTTTCAGGAACCCCATATTTGTTCCTACAGCAAAATGAGTCGAGATTGAAAGCCAAGCAAGCACTTTTACATGCCACCACTTGTCCTTCGTCATTTACCACCTGTTAAAAAAATATAATTAAGTAAACAAAAATGTATATATATTGATGAATTAGATTTTAGGCTTAGCTCACACCTTAAAAACTAGCTCAAGGGGAGGAGGATTGTCTAATGAGTCCACTCATCTCATTAACCAACAATGTAGAACTTTTTGTCTCAAAACCCCACCTCACGCACAGTGTTTAGCATCTGGTGCATGGGCAATTCCCGGCCTGATACCATAATAAATTAGATTTTAGGCTTAACTCACTCTCCAAAACTAGTTCAAAGGGAGGAGGATTGTCTAAACCTTATAATGAATTCACTCATCCCATTAACCACCAATGTAGGACTTTTTGTCTCAACATATACGTCTTGGTCATGTAATTCAACATAATGTACCTGAAGCTCTGACGGACACGTGTCTTTTAAGTTTTTGTTGCAACCTCTAATAAGGCACTTTGATGATACTGGCTTATAACTTGTTACTGAAACAGGGAGGTTGTATCCATCAACTAAGCTAACATCATAGAAACTTGGCTGTCTTTGTTCATATTGTATAGTCATTTCTACTAGTGTGGCTGGAGGAAGGCCTATACTTCCTTCACATTCGAGTTTTCCGTCACAATCGCCTGTTTGGCAGGCTGGTTTGTGATTAGTGGGCTCATCGAAGTTGCAGGCAGTTCGAGCCCAAATGCGTCCACTCCAGTCCCCCGGGGATCCAATTCCGCGAATTCCGCCGGGTGGAAGGTAGAAACCACCGTTTGCTAAAACTGGATGGCCCGTGTTTGGGGCTGTTGCTGGCCATATAGGGAAGGGGCATTTGTTACTAATGTAAATAGTGCATCCCTCAACCCTTCTAAATTTACCTGCACAAAAATGGTTCCGTCTTTAAATAGGTGGTACTACACAAATTGTGTATTATTTGGTTTATATGAAACGTTTGTTTTTGTATCTGTATCTGTACGAAGGAAATATGTTTTATTTCGACTATTTCTGAAAGTATGTCACCTTCAAATATAGAGCAACACTGAGACGGCCCGCGCCCATTTTGCCAAAATTTTAAACTCTAAGGCCGTAACAAACACAGTCTTAGCATAAAAATGAGTAGTTAAATATAGATGTGGCAAAATTAAACTTAACTCTTTGAAGTTTGGGCGAATCATTTATTAGTTCAACCTATCTCAGTCAATTTAAAATTAGGTTGATATTTAATCGAATTGACTCGAGAAAGATCTTGTCAAAATATTTTTTTTAATTTGATGTGTTTTATATAGTCAGAATTAAAAAAAAATTTAATCAAGTACTAAAATATTAAAAAGAAAAAATAAATAAAATTTAATAAAAGTCGGATCAGATTGGGTATTAACTCGCTCTATAACCTATTACCCAACCCATTTTGACCCAATCCATTGTGATCCAAACAAATTCGAGTTGGATTTGATCTTGACGTGTTTGTTATCTTGATCTATTATGATTCACTCAAATTTAATTCAACCCACCCGATTATCGCTCCTAATTAAATAATTGACTGACTTAATAATTATGAAAAATCGTAAATATTCACAAGAAAAAGGAATCAAAAGTGCATATTTCAATTAGTTGGGGACTAAATGTGTTTGGTGAGTTATCACAATGACTTAAAGTACCTGATGCAATGAAGTGGCAAATAAAGAAGAGTTGAAGAGCAAAGGATATCCGTGAAAAATTCATCGTAATTTGTATTTTTGACAAGTACAAACAGCTAAAGAATGCATATTTATAGGTTGGATATATGTTAATTAATTAATAGAAAGTGGTCCAAATCCTTCTTTGATTTTACTTCAAGTTTAACAGCCTTTGAGAAGAAGAAATAACCTTGACGATATATATGATCGATGTGTTACCTCTCCACTTAAAGTATAATGTTTCTTCTACTTAACGTCATTTTTCTTCGTGGCAGCTGTAGAATTTACTTAGGTATAATGCTGCACTCAATTGCTTTTAAGAAATAATAATACTTCTAATTAAGTTTGAAAAAAGAACAAAGAGTGTGCATGCATATATATAGAGATAGTGTTTTGTAATAAATAATATTTTATTAAAAATTATTGAGTGACTTTTAACTTACAAATAGAATGTCAGATAAGTTGCGTTCTTTAACTCATTAAGATATTCTTTTATTTTTTAGAGCTCATAGTCTACACGAAAAAAAAATTATCTCAACATTGTATTATAAACTTATGTTGATTCTTGACATACCAAGTATTAGGGCCAACAAGCACTTGGAAAGTATAAATTATGATTTAAATTATAAACACTAGCAATCTAACGATTCGTATACATTATATAAGTAGAATTCAACATGTGCTAATATATTGGTTATATTTAGTTTTTACCGAACAATCAATTAATGTTTACCAAGAGATTTAACTTTGACTAAATGATAAGTAACGTGAATGTTTAAATTTTATTTTCAGAAAATATATTATTTGTTAATAAAATTTGGTTAGTTTTTGAATATCTGTATTCAAAAAAATTGAAGTTTCAAGAACTGGTGCAAAATAACTTTTTGGCAAAATTTCAATTCCACTCCCAAAGCTTTCAAATAAAATAATGTTCAAACACAATTTAAAATTTCAAAAACTATTTTTCAACAAATTTGATTTTTTTTTTTAAGTTTCAATGTATGACCACACACTAGCTATATCTTCTTTGTTATATAAAAAAGAGTATAGATAGAGAGGTTTGTAGAATTAATAAAATCACGAGAGATGTGTGTGTATTATTTCCTATGTTTTTTCGTGTTCCGGAATAGCGGGAAAGGAGAAATAATGTCATCATCTTACTTCAAAGTTCAAATAATTGAGCATTCAATTTTATATTATTGTTGATCAACAATAAATTATAAAAAATACAAAAAATTATAAAAAAAAAATAAAAATTTAATTTTTTTTACATAAATTACAAGAAAAATAAAAAAAATAAAAATATTTTACAAAAAATTTAAATTTTATAACTTTATTTTTTTTTACTTCAACTTGGACCCTCATCCCCCTACCCCCACTCCCCCCACCTCAACCCCCTTACAAAAAAATAAAATCATTT
>JAOTQJ010000049.1:23162264-23174729 GCA_025642045.1 Solanum sejunctum | reverse complement strand
AATTTGTGATCAATAATAATTTTTTATATAATTTTAAAATATCTAAATTTTTATTTAAAAATATTAATTTAATTTAATCTAATTTATATTTAAAAATTAGTCAAATTATGCTTAAGAAAATTCAATATGACAACTAAAAAAGGACGGAAGGAGTAATGAAAATTTGGCTGGATTTTGTGATATATACTTTCTTCTAAAATGTGACGAGTTTTATAAAATTCGGCCATAGTTATTTTGTAATAATGGGAGCAAAGTATGATGATCTTAACGTGATAAAATAAAAAGAATAACATTAATTTCAATAATAAAAATAAATCTGGAGATGACCATCCATTAAATTTTCACTCCATTTTTCCATCGAAGAATAATAGTCGTTATATATCCCTTCTTATCATTTTTCAGACTATCCTCAGATATGAGTAAATTACTTTGATTTACATTAGATAGTCAGCTTATATCCAGAAAAAGAAAGTCAGCTTATATTATATACAAACATTTTTCCCACCAAGAATTAATTAAAGAAACTTAGAAATAAATGATGGTAGACTTTTGCTAAGTTTCTAAATATATTTTTATTTTATATTTACGTGTGTGTGTCTCTCTCTCGAGTCTTCCATATATACACATACAAATTATTAAACGTGATTAGTTATCACAAACTTGAGGCTTTAAGTATGTCAAAGGAATAATTTAACAAATTTAATTAGTCGAACACCAGTTAATTAATTATATTTATTTTTATAATGAATAAAAGATGAACTGCTCCAGCTATAAATTACAAGAGTGAAGGAGATCATTGATGACGCTTAAAAGAGAATCATTCGAGCTATTAGCGTCATTAATGACGATACTTGGAAGTTTTATGAAAAGTCAACCGCAATACACTCTCCAGCACATGTATATTCCATTTTTTTTAAAAAAATATTATATTTGTAATTCTATTATTAGTTTAATAGTTCTTACTATTTCTTTATGTAGTTGGCTGATTTATGTCATTGTTTATTTTTTTAAAAGAAATATTTAAATATGTTAGTAAAAATTATAATAACAATTGAAAAGTAAAGTAAAGAAAATAAATCTCTTCAGGGTGAGATGTCAAGATCCCACTCTCTTAAAGAAGATTTAAAGCCAACTATAGCAAAATTTTTTGATATATAACTCTTGAATTTGACAAAACCTTTGATTGATCTTTAGACGTAGTTCAAAAAACTCATAAATCATAATAGAGATAAAAAGATGATTTATTATATAATTATCTCGAAAAAGACTTGGAGGAACACTTCCTATCCAATACGAATTTGTTATAGTTATTTCCTCCATTCACTTTCATTTCTCATGTTTTGCTTTTCGATAGTTAAATTGCATGGACTTTAATTTAATTAACTTTTTTATATATATATTTTCATCATATTAATATAAGAAAGAATGTATTTTTTCTATATTTTTTTGAACGTGTAGTTTTTAATTTAAAATACAAAATTAATATAATTCAATTTAATTTGAAGACCGGTTAAATTTGACATTGATAAAGTGAAACAAGACCAAAAAAGTTGAACTAAACCATGTGATGTAGCAGATGAAACTGTTATTCCTTCATCAGAGGTCTCAAGTTTGAGTCCTGGGAGAAAAAATTATTAGAATGAAAAAAAAGTTGAACCAAGGATGAGAGAGAGTGCGTATAAAATAGTAGGTGCAAAGGCCTTGCATTCTGCACGACTCTCAGTTATCTTCCTCTATATATAGCTCCAATATATGAGTTGTATTTTATTGAGTTATGAACTATCTCAATATTTTATTTTTGTTCTGTGTTTTACATATATAGCATAGAAACAAAGGGGTATTAATTAATTTGGAGGAAAAAATGAGTAAAACGATGATACAAAAGAAAAGGTCCGGTTCTTTTCGGTCCATTTTCATGCATGCCGATAAAGCCGATATGTTGTTGATGACTTTAGGATTTTTGGGAGCTATTTGCGACGGAGTTTCTATGCCTGTGATGCTTATAGTCACCAGCAAGCTCATGAACAATCTTGGTGGTAATGACACTTCAAATACTAACAATTTCACGCACCACATCAATGAGGTATAGATTTTCATCTGTATCACTAGACTATAAGCCGTGATGCTACGTACAAATATGGACTAATGGTGACTTTATATGTATATAACTAAGGGAGATTTTTGTTTTTGTTTATGTGGCTGCAGAATGCTTTGGTTCTGGTCTTCCTGGCTTGTGGACAATGGGTCGCGTGTTTCTTAGGTTTGTCTAATTTCTTTCTGGTGGAGGTGTATTTATTCCTACTTTATAAAGCGGGGAAAATCGAATATTTATATAGTTAATCAATTGAGTTATTGAAATTTTTAGGTGTAGAAATATGCATGTAAATAAAATTTTAAATGTATAATCTCCTGAAATATAATAATGAATTTAGTGATAAAAACTTTTAGAAGCTAATCATATATTAAGTTTAAATTCTAAATTCGTCTCTCTTAAAATTTTTAAATCATTCTCAAGTTGGGTTAGTTGATGTAAAAATCAAGTCTTGGACTAACTCAAAGAGTGGAGAATTGCCCAAATCTTAGGAGAACTTTTGTCATTGAAATAAGGATTTTTTTTTGCTATAATATGTTTTTGTTGTGATATTTTTTCAGAGGGATTTTGTTGGACAAGAACAGCAGAGAGACAAGCGTCAAGGCTACGAATAAGATACTTGAAAGCAGTTCTAAGGCAAGATGTCGGCTATTTTGATCTACATGTTGCGAGCACAGCTGACGTCATAGCTAGTGTCTCTAGTGACAGTCTTGTCATTCAAGAATGCATTAGTGAAAAGGTTAGCTATTAAAGTCATCGCTAATAACGAATTCTCTGTTAGTTTTAATTTGACCATATTTATAATATTGAAATTAATTATAGGTACCAGTTTTCTTGATGAACGTAGCAACATTTATTGGTTCGTACGTGGTCGGATTCTTGATGATTTGGAAGCTGGCACTGGTCGGATTTCCATTTGTTATTTTCCTAGTAATTCCAGGTCTTATGTATGGGAGGGCTCTAATGGGAATAGCAAGAAAGATCAGGGACGAATATGGCAAAGCTGGAACCATTGTGGAACAGGCAATTTCTTCTGTGAGAACAGTTTATTCATTCGTGGGAGAAAACAAAACAATAGGAGAGTATTCAGCTGCTCTTCAAGGGACAGTAGATTTGGGATTAAAGCAAGGTTTAGCAAAAGGATTGGCTATTGGAAGTAATGGCATTGTTTTTGCAATTTGGTCCTTCATGTCTTATTACGGTAGCAGAATGGTCATGTATGATGGAGAACATGGTGGAACTGTTTTTGCCGTCGGCGCTGCAATTGCTATCGGTGGACTGTAAGTAGTTTTAGTGTATCGAGCTTGCCTCCACCCATAATTTCATATAAATTAAGATCATATATAATAGAAATTTCACAATATTTTCTATTGATCCACGTTATTTTTGTAATTATTATATTATACTAATAAATCAAGATGTGTAGCCTCACAACAACAGTAATTTTTACGTCTATTAATTTTATCCTTTTTAAAAGTCTGTACCCTATGTAGTTTAAGTGTTGGCTTTTTCTGGAAAATTATCCTCCATACATTGAGAACCCTTTATTTTTTGGATAAAATATTTTATAAATTCGGATTACTTTATGGAACATATTTTTGATTTTTTTTAATATAACTAACACATTAATTTTCGGAAGTTATTTCAAACTTCGGAAATAGAACAAACCTTGGAAATGTGTGATGGTTCAGTTATTTGGACTGTCCATTTATTTCTAAATAAGACAAATTTGACAATACTGCGTAGTACGATACCACTAAATTCCTTAAAATTATTTGTGTTGTTTCATATTTTTTTTTTCGCTGAACAGATCATTGGGTTCTGGTTTGTCCAACGTTAAGTATTTTTCTGAAGCAAGTGCAGCTGGTGAACGTGTAGTGGACGTGATAAAAAGGGTACCGAAAATAGATTCGGATAATATGGAGGGCCAAACATTGGATAACGTGACAGGTGAAGTGGAATTCAAACACGTTGAATTCGCATACCCATCAAGACCCGAAAGCATTATTTTGAAAGATTTTAATCTTAAAATACCAACGGGTAAAACCGTGGCATTAGTGGGAGGAAGTGGGTCGGGTAAATCTACAGTAGTAGCATTATTGCAGAGATTTTATGACCCACTTGCGGGTGAAATTCTTCTGGATGGAATTGGTATTGATAAACTGCAACTCAAGTGGCTAAGGTCACAAATGGGTCTAGTGAGTCAAGAGCCTGCACTTTTTGCAACTACAATTAAAGAAAATATACTTTTTGGGAAGGAGGATGCATCTATGGAACAAGTTATCGAGGCCGCCAAAGCTTCTAATGCTCATAACTTCATCTGTCAGCTGCCTCAGGGTTATGATACCCAGGTGTGTCATCCCTTTTATACTTCACCTTCTTACTTTGTCCTTATCCTTATAAAATTGGCCATAAAATAATTGAGTCCTCTTTGACCCTGCTTTAGGCATTACGTTATCTTGAGAAAATTAAAACTAAAATTACTTGTTGTTACTCTCGATAACTCCTATTATGTGACACACTAGCATCAAGGAATAGTATTCCTGTCTTGCTAAAAATATTCTCACGCTGATTTCCACTTTGGCCATAAGCAAGTCGCTGTTAATGAATTTTAATATTATAAGTTATGACGTCCTTAAACAATGTCTTGCTAAAAATGATTAATTCTTTAGTGTTCAAAGAATTTTAAAAGCCACTTACCTAATGCCTTAAATAATTATACCGTCTCAGTTCATAGAATTGCCTAGCAATCATTGTCTTTACATGTAGTCATACAAGTGGATTCTGTTGTGGAATATGCCATTAAGTGTTTTGACCAAATAAACTTGATCCAAAATTCTATTTTTATAATGGTGCTGCAAACGTTTTGTCTCTTTCTCATTCCCATTTATTTAGTTAAGGACTTCTTTTTCAATCAATTTAAAAGTTATTGCTCAATATGTTGCAATAAGTGTGTTTGAGACATCACAAACAACAATAACATACCCATACCCAATGTGGTTCCACAAAGTGGGGGGATCAAGGAGACCAGAGGGTATGTAGAAGTTAGATACCTTTATCTCCGAAAGAAAGATAGAACCAGATGCATTCTTAAAAGAAAAAGCAGAAATAATATGAAAGGGAAAGGAGGAAATAAAATGAAACACTTTATTACTACGTTGGTAATAAGAGGCCACCTTGTTTTAGGAAAGGCTACCATCGCCTGCGTAATGTTGAGGCGTAAAGACTCTTTTTTGGTAGAAAAAAATGAACCAGGCGCTAAAGTCAGGTAGAAAAGTTATTTCCAATAGAGCACAAAATTATTATAGTTCTTAGTTGAATATTTTGTTATTTTAGATAGAATCTTTAAACTCAATGAAGTGCAGATGCACTTTACTCAACTGAACTTATCCATGCTAGCATATCAAAACAAATTTATAAAATTTGAACTCATAAAGATTAATTCTTAAATCTGACTGTGCGCGCATGTGTACAGGTGGGAGAGAGAGGTGTACAAATGTCTGGGGGACAGAAACAGAGGATAGCAATAGCAAGAGCCACAATCAAGTCACCTAGAATACTCCTTCTAGACGAGGCAACCAGTGCACTTGACTCTGAATCTGAACGAGTGGTGCAGGAAGCCCTAGACAAGGCTGCTGTTGGCCGCACCACAATCATCATAGCACACCGCCTTTCCACTATTCGCAATGCCGACCTCATTGCTGTGGTCCAAAATGGCCAAGTCAAGGAAATCGGCTCACACGATGAGCTAATTGAGGATGAAACCGGACTATACACTTCCTTAGTCCGTTTCCAACAAACTGAAAACCCCAGTGATGAGATCTCAACTGCACCAATCAATAGGAATACTGTTTTCGCTACATCAAATTTAAATTCTGGATTCGCCTCTGACCATGACATACAAAATACAAGCAGCCGAAGGCTTTCAATTGTGAGCAGATCGAGTTCGGCTAACTCGGCTTCACAAAGCCGTAGATTTGATCAAAATGCAACAGTTTCCAGCACTACAGAACAAGTATTTCCTGTACCTTCATTCAAAAGGTTACTGGCAATGAATTTGCCAGAATGGAAGGAGGCAACATTGGGCTGCATAGGAGCAATATTATTTGGTGGAGTTCAACCAGTGTATGCTTTTGCAATGGGGTCAATGATATCTGTCTATTTCTTGCCAAGTCATGCTGAGATTAAGGAGAAGACAAAGATATATGCTTTGTGCTTTCTGGGGTTGGCATTCTTTTCCCTTTTTGTGAATGTACTTCAACACTATAACTTTGCTGCCATGGGAGAGAGATTGACTAAAAGGATCCGGGAGAGGATGTTGTCCAAGATGCTTACTTTTGAAGTTGGATGGTATGACAAGGAAGAGAATTCCACCGGTGCCGTTTGCTCTAGACTAGCTAAGGATGCCAATGTGGTAAGTCCATTAGTACTGATCGAGTTTAACTTTCATAGACAGACGACATAAAGAACTTTTATGAAGAATCAGGTAAAAACTAATGATAACATTTGTTGGTTATACAAATGTGCAGGTGAGGTCTTTGGTTGGGGACAGGATGGCATTACTCATTCAAACAATCTCTGCAGTGACTATAGCTTGCACCATGGGCCTAGTTATAGCGTGGAGACTTGCATTGGTCATGATAGCGGTCCAGCCTCTCATCATAGTGTGTTATTATTGCAAGAGGGTGCTATTGAAAAACATGTCTAAAAAATCCATCAAGGCTCAAGAAGAAAGCAGCAAGTTGGCAGCTGAAGCAGTTTCCAATCTCAGAACAGTAACAGCCTTCTCCTCCCAGGCCCGTATTCTCCAAATGCTCAAGAAAGCCCAAGAAGGCCCACTAAGAGAAAGCATACGCCAGTCGTGGTTTGCTGGAATTGGGCTTGGCACTTCTAACAGTCTCATGACATGTACTTGGGCTCTTGATTTCTGGTATGGTGGCAAACTAATGGCAGAAGGCCTCATAGGAGCTAAAGCCCTCTTCCAGACATTCATGATTTTGGTTAGCACTGGGCGTGTCATTGCTGATGCTGGAACCATGACTAATGATCTGGCAAAGGGTGCAGATGCTGTTGGGTCGGTCTTTGCAGTATTAGATCGATATTCTTTAATCGACCCAGAGGACTCGGATGGTTACAAGCCCAAGAAAATAACAGGCAATGTGGAGCTGTGCAATGTGGATTTCGCATACCCTTCTAGGTCCAATGTGATTATTTTCAAGGGGTTTTCAATAAAAATCGAAGCAGGAAAATCAACAGCATTGGTAGGACAAAGTGGATCAGGGAAGTCCACTATAATTGGCCTGATAGAGAGATTCTATGATCCCTTAAGCGGTGTGGTGAAAATAGATGGTCGTGACCTCAGATCATACCACTTGAGATCATTGAGGAAACACATTGCACTTGTAAGCCAAGAACCAACATTATTTGCAGGAACCATAAGGGAAAACATAGCCTACGGAGCATCAGAAGAAGTGGGCGAATCAGAAATAATTGAGGCTGCAAAAGCAGCAAATGCACACGATTTCATCTCAGCATTAAAGGATGGATATGAAACCTGGTGCGGGGACAGGGGGCTGCAGTTGTCAGGAGGACAAAAACAGAGAATTGCAATAGCACGTGCAATATTGAAAAATCCGGGGATTCTATTGTTGGATGAGGCAACAAGTGCATTGGACAGTCAATCAGAGAAAGTAGTACAAGATGCACTTGAGAGAGTGATGGTTGGGCGGACAAGTGTTGTGGTGGCACACAGGCTAAGTACTATACAAAATTGTGACACAATTGCTGTATTGGACAAAGGCAAAATTGTGGAGAAAGGGACTCACTCTTCTTTGTTAGCTAAAGGACCCACTGGAGTTTACCACTCTCTTGTTAGCCTTCAAAGAACACCAAACTCTAGCAACACTTTCATCAATTAAACTCATTATCAAATGAGATGGTTGATATTCCCTAATAATCTTAAAATTCCACAGCCATTGTCCCCCATGTATTCCTCTTTTCTTCCCAAAAAACTCTTCGGAAGAGAATCTGTGTGGAAACCTTTGTCCCATTTCAATGTATAGATGATTTTGTATTATTAGCAATACATTTAACTTTTTATTTTACGTTGATAGAAGAGCTTCATAGAGATAAATAGTTCTATCAGTATTAAAGGTAACCTCTTATATATTCTTAATAGTAGCTTGAACTATTCAAGCCAATAACTAACTCTGAAAGAATACGGATGATTCTCAAGTTACTCTTTAAGTTTAAGTTGCCTAATTAAAATGGATTTTGAGAATTTTAAAAATTAAAATAATTGAATAACGAAAAGGTGAAAGAATGACAAATAAAAATCTTCCAACGATTCATCTAAGTTAATTAGATCAGTGATCACAGTAAACACAGTACTATTAGGACAAAGTAAAGCAAAAATCATTTGATCTTTAAATCAAATGTAGTAACTGGACTGTTAATGCTACAGGTTATTCTTTGGGATTTTAAACTCGTTTCTGCTTCAGCTGAACCTAGCTGGACGTTAAGTCCAAAATCTCAAATTTGAGACTGCTAGATCGCTTCATGACTCGGCCCATTGGCCAAAATACTAGCTTCCCTTTCAACGGCTAGGAGGTTGAATCAAAAGAAACAAATGCAAGGATAAGGGAGCCCAAATTGGACTCGAATGAGGAGAATTCATGAATGAGAAAAGGAAGAAATTAGCACCACACACAAAAAAAATCTGAAAAGTCAAGTGCATAGATACAAAGCACTTCTTATATCATTGACTAGTGACTTCTTTCACCAAAACAACTCAATATACATCTATGACAAAAATAAAAAAAAACAGACCCTTCAGGCAACAATTTCTTCTTTTTTTTTTTCTTATGAATAAACCAAAACAACTTATGTAATTAAGATAGAGAAAAATTCTAGCACTGAACCAATTAAAGTCAAACATACTCTAGCCAAGGGAGTTGAACAATATTCACAAAGTTGAGAACTGAACAGATTTTATCCTTATTTTTACTAACATCTTTGATTAAGGGCAGGGCCGGAGCTACATTCATCCAAAGGCGATCAAATGAACAACCTTCATCGGAAAACTTTTTCGAATATATAGGTTAAATATGGATATTTTGATATATATATATTAATTGCTGAACATTCTTATACAAAAATTATGGACCCATATTCTAAAAGTATTGAACAGCTTGATAGGTTAAACAAAGGAAGGTACACATAATCATTTAGCCTTAAAGAAATAAGATAATAGAGTGAGGGAAGTGTAAGACATAGTAATTCTATTCGTCTTATATACACATTAGACTAGAAATTAATTGAAAAGTACTGCCTTAAGACATACATTACCCTTTTGTAAAAAAATTTAAGAGCATATTTCCAATGATATTGGAGGACCTGAATTTTCAAAATTCTTTGGAGGATAAGGACTGCCAACTGGATAGCGTACGAATTTCTATTTTTTGAATGAAATTAGAAAAAAAAAATCTGAAATTTGAGAATAATACCGTTGGAGAAACGTTCTAGAAGCTCCAGATGGCCTCAAGCTCGGGATAAACACACGGATTGTACGATATCGAAGGAGAATAGAGAAAATTTGAGCAGATATGGGGATTAGGGTTCGTCGTTTTGGAGTTGCGTCCGTCAAAAAGACGTGAAAGAGAGAGGAGCATTGAGGTTAAAAGGAAAATGGGCCGGGTCTTTCTAATGAATTTGGGCCGAAATGTTAGATTGTGATGGGTTTAAGAAAGGTCCTTCCCCCTTGGTCCATAAATGTGAATTAAAAATTGATAAAAAGGGATAACTTACATAAATTCCATATTGAAATAAAAAAAATTTAATGAGAAAAAGATTAAAATAATTTTTATCTTTGAGTTAAGAATTAAAATAATCCTTGCTTAATCCTCTATGTTTCAACAATTGGTACATTTTTGATGCTATTGCAAACACCGTTTAAATTTTTAACGGAGCTTCGCCTTGTTGCAGTGAGAAAGATTTTCACCATTGCTAACCAAATCTTCCTCTCATATGGTAGTCATATTCCATAGATCATAATTGTGTTTCGCTATGAGACAAACAAAATTAAAATAAAAAAAGTACCATATCCAGAGGAGCAAAAAAAATTTTAATTCCATCTCATTGCTTTTTAAGAACATCTTTTTTTTTTTAAATTTTTTGGGCATAAATTCTCCCTGTCTTTATCACCTATAAAATTTTTAGATTATTATGATCATCAATGGTGTTCTCGCTGTTAGAAAATACTAACTAAATTTGCCAATTGATGAATTTAATTGGGAGGGTGCTATGCGTATTAGTGTCTAGTTTATATGTAAATAAATTTCTTGCACACAAGGTGTTCAATAAATTCTCACATTATCATTTGGCCTCGTAGCCCATTTCGTTTTCTCCCATAACGATACATATAAGGCAACAATCAAAGTTATTTCTCCATATGATATAAATAGAATTATATTGATGCCTACATTATGCAAACAAGAAGTCAGCAGTCAAGGTCGGAACTTGATCAATATTTAGATGAGTCCTTGTTGCCTCGTGTTCACGAGTTTGATGTTGTGTGTTGGTGGAAACCGAACAGAATGAAGTACCCAACTCTGTCAAAAATGGCTCGTGATATCTTATCCATTCCAATTTATATTGTAATAGCCGACTCTGTGTACAACACTGTGGGCAAAAAGATGGATCGCTACAGGTGCTCCTTGCGACCTGATACCATCGAGGCCCTCATGTTTGTTAAGGATTGGCTTCAAAATGCATTAGTAAATACAATTAGATGCACCAATAAAAACGAAAGTCCCAAATTAGATTTTTTTCTTTGATGTTAAATACTTGTCTAGATTGCCTTTGTGGCTGATTTCTATTTTCTTTTAGACTATCATAAGAAAATCTTTCTCAAGGAGAAGCTCTTAAAAATTTAAACGATATTTACAAGAGTATAAAAAATGTACCAATTGTTGAAATATGGAGGATTATTAATGCTTCATTTTAAAAGAAAAGGACTACTTTGATTGTTAACTCAAAGATAAAAGGCTTATTTTAATTCTTTTCTCAAATTTTAATTTATCCCAACCTTTTTCATATTTACAAAAATTTCATAAAATGTTGATTATGCAAATACACTGACGGCATATATGATTCATAAGTCATTATTCATTGTAATCAATATCTGATGCAGTGAATCAGACATGTGTTGACTATTTTATTGCAATGAATCATATTGTATGGTCCATTGTTATACAAACCTATATAAGTTATGCGGATACACTAGTCACTATACAGATACACTGACACTCATATGATGATTCATAACTCATGACTCATTGCAATCAATATCTGATGCAGTGAATCAACCATGTGTTAACTATTTTATTGTAATAAATCATATTGTATGCTTCATTGTTATACAAATCTATATAAGTTATCTGATGAATTGAATCAAGCATGTGGTGTATCGTATATCTTGATTCATTTTTGTAAAAACTTGTTTATATTCAATGCAGAGCATCTTAACACATGATATATCATTATTTGCATGAATCTTGGTTATACAAATTTTATATAAGTTATCTAATGCATTGAATCATGCTATATTTTCAGCTAAGCATTTTATCGAACACCTCACGTGCATAAGTTTTGCTACACCAAAACTCACAAAAATTACTATATTTTTATAAATGAATCAAACAAAGGATGGATGAAAAAAAAAGAACACAAAGAAGCTGAAAAACAAGAACGCAAAGACGCTTGATTTAAACCTTGTTTAAAACCTTCCTTTCTCCCATGACTTCTTCTTCTTCTTTTCAGTTCAAATTAGTTGAATCAAAAGTGAAGATTTGCAGGCAAACAAGGATTTGATGAAAAGTGAAAAATTTTTTGGTTTTAGTTTAAAAAGAACGCAAAGAAGCTCGAAGAAAAAAATAAAGATGAAGTAAAAAAGGAACGCAACGTGTGAAGAAGTGAATCAGGCGTAAATAAAAAAACAGGAATTTTAGAAATTTATAGAAATAGTAAAAAATATTTGAAAATACTTAAACATAATACGACACTTCCATAAGTTTTCCTAAAATAAATTCCGTATCTAATTAATTACTAAATTTCTTAATTTTAATAAAAATGTGAAACATAGAATTTACTTATTCTGAAATAAAAAGATTACTTATGAATCTACATGATCTTTTGAGGAAATAAATAAAAAACACACTTAATTTAAACACTATTTTTGATAAAATAATTTTGTAAAATTTTATCAATACAACTATATAAACATATATATTATAAGTATAAAAAAATATATTTTCATTAAAAAAGGTCATAATTGCTTTGAAAATAATTTTTTCAAAATAATATTATTATTTTTT
>JAOTQJ010000049.1:23150525-23162164 GCA_025642045.1 Solanum sejunctum | reverse complement strand
TTCAAAATAATATTATTATTTTTTAAAAATATATTAAATTAATAAACAGTATATAAATAAAAATAAACATGAATAGTATTGATTCTTTTCTTAAAAAAATCACTCAACTATGAATTCTTTTCTCAAAAAATCACTCACCTTAATATTTTATTCTCAAATTCCATCAATCTATTTAAGTTACTTTTATTTCTAATCAATATTTTAACCTTTGTAATCTGTCAGATGCAACTTTGATGGGATATGCCTTGCAGATATAGATTTGTTAATAGAAAATAATTGCATTTGATGGTTAAATATATGAAATATATATATTATTTTGTATAAATAATGTATATGTTTTGTATATTATACAAAAATATTTTTTTACTGACTATTATTGTAGTACATGTGACTATTCATATCAATTTTTATAAATAATATACAAGATGTCATTTTCCAATTAACAAGAAAATAATCCTAAGTTCGTTGTTATATGTTTGATGATGTTCAATATTTTATTGATGAGCTACCTTATTTGACTTCTTGCTTATTAAGAATCATTGCCAATTGTCTGTCTCAAGTTTAATTTATACGCACAACAAAAATGGAAATTGTATAGGAAGATATTGGTATATATTGAGCGTTAGTTATTTGATAAGCATATGGTTTGTCCACTTTTTTTAAAAAGAAAATTTAAAAATAATGATCGGTGATTGCCAGATTTATGTTCATTACATATAAGTTATTTTTCTTCTTTTTAGTGGCCTTCATTTTACGATAGTGAGAAATTTATGCTATAGAATATAAGTTTTATTTATTTTTTATTTTATTATTTCATTGAAAATAATGTGTGATGTAAAATAGATTTTTACTGAAATAATGAATTTTTTTTAATTTTTTATATAAAAATAATATTATTTTTTCTCCATCAATTCAATCAAAATATCTATGAGAATAGTAATATTTTGATAGTGTAAAATTGGCTGAATTTTGTGGTATGTACTTTCATCTAAAATGTGACGCAGACCTATCAAATTTCACGTAAGAGATATATAAAATTGGGCCATAATTATTTTGTAATAATGAAAGCTAAGTAAGATGATTTTAACGTGATAAAATAAAAAGAATAAATTAATTAAATATTGTAAATGCATCTGGAGATGATCATCCATTAAATTGTCACTCCATTTTCCATGGAAGAATTGAAAAGGTATATAAAGAAAATTACTAATGGTAGACTTTTGCTAAGTTTCTAACATCTAGACAATATATTTCTCACTATAAATTATGAAACGTGACTTTATTCCAAAGTCTTAACCATTAGCATCATTAGTTATCACAAACTTGAGGCTTTAAGTATGTCAAAGTGATAATTTAGCAAATTTGATTAGTCTAACAGTAGTCGTTATTAATTATATTTATTTTATTATACAATAAAAGATTAACTGCTCCAGCTATGAGTGTCATTATTTATGAAGGTCAACCGCAATACATGTACATTGCCTTTTTTTTTTTTTTAAAAAAAAAATACATATTAGCAAGACTATTACTATTATTTTAACAGTCCTTACTATTTCTTTATTTAATTCGCTGATTTATGTCATTGTTTATTTTCTAAAAATTATGTCAGTATTTTTGTTCTGTGTTTTACATACATAGCATAGAAACAGAAGAGTATTTTAATTATTTTGGAGAAAAAAATGAGTAAGAAGATGATACAAAAGAAAAGGTTCGGTTCTTTTCGGTCCATGCCTGTTGATGACTTTGGGAGCGATCTGTGATGGAGTTTTCATGCCAGTGTTGCTCGTCGTCACCAGCAAATGGTGGTAATGACTCTTCAAACACTGATAATTTCACCCACCATATCCATAAGGTATAGATTTTTATCTGTAACACAAAACTATAAGCCGTGATGCTACAAATATGGACTAATGGTAACTTTACATGTGAGATTTTTGTTTTGTTTATGTGACTGCAGAATGCTTTGCTTCTGCTTTTCGTGGCTTGAGGCCAATGGGTCGCGTGTTTCTTAGGTTGTTTATCTGAATCCACCTTTGCTCAAATTTCTTAGTTAATTGAATTTTAGATAAGGATTTCTTCTGCTATAATATGTTTATTTTTTAGAGGGATTTTGTTGGACAAGAACAGCAGAGAGGCAAGCGTCAAGACTACGAATAAGATATTTGAAAGCAGTTCTAAGGCAAGATGGTGGCTATTTTGATCTACATGTTGCGAGCACGGCTGACGTCATAGCTAGTGTCAGTCTTGTAATTCAAGAATGCATTAGTGAAAAGGGTAGCCATTAATGGGAAATTTCTGTTATTTATTTTAATTTCACCATATTCATAATGTTGAAATTCATATAGGTACCAATTTTCTTGATGAATGTAGCAACATTTATTGGTTCGTACGTGGTGGGATTCGTGATGATTTGGAAGCTGGCACTGGTCGGATTCCGTTTGTTATTTTCCTAGTAATTCCAGGTCTTATGTATGGGAGCAAGAAAGATCAGGGACGAATATGGCAAAGCTGAACCATTGTGGAACAGGCAATTTCTTCTGTGAGAACAGTTTATTCATTCGTGGGAGAAAACAAAACAATAGGAGAGTATTCAGCTGCTCTTCAAGGGACAGTAGATTTGGGATTAAAGCAAGGTTTAGCAAAAGGATTGGCTATTGGAAGTAATGGCATTGTTTTTGCAATTTGGTCCTTCATGTCTTATTACGGTAGCAGAATGGTCATTTATGATGGAGAACAAGGTGGAACCGTTTTCGCCGTCGGCTGCAATGGCTGTCGGTGGACTGCAGGATACTCTCCCCCATTTTCATTCTCTGTCTGAATTTTTTTTTATAGGATATAGCATATTTTTTAGTAATCTATAAAACATGATTTTTTTAATTTTTTTTTTTACTGAACAGATCATTGGGTTCTAGTTTGTACAACCTTAAATATTTTTCTGAAGCAAATGCAGCTGGTGAACGTATAGTGGAAGTGATAAAAAGGGTACCAAAAATAGATTCAGATAATATGGAGGGCCAAACATTAGATAATGTGAGGGGTGAGCTGGAATTTAAACACGTTGAATTTGCATATACGTCAAGACTCGTAAGCATAATTTTGAAACATTTCAGCCTAAAAGTGCCAATGGGTAAAACTGTGGCGTTAGTGGGAGGAAGTGGGTCGGGCAAATCTACAGTAATAACACTGCTGCAGAGATTTTATGACCCACTTGCGGTTCTTCTGGATGGAATCGGTATTGATAGACTGCAACTCAAGTGGTTAAGGTCACAAATGGGTCTAGTGAATCAAGAGCCTGCACTTTTTGCAACTACAATAAAAGAAAATATACTTTTTGGGAAGGAGGATGCATAAATGTCACAAGTTAATTGAGGCTGCCAAAGCTCCTAATGCTCATAACTTCATTTGTCAGTTGCCTCAGGGTTGTGATACCCAGGTGTGTCATCCCTTTTATACTTCACCTCTTTTTGCCTTTTCAATTCTTTTTGCTTTGTCCTCCTTATAAAATGGCCATAAGATAATTGACCTGTCCAATTTAAATTGCTTGTACAAAAAATAAATGGTAAAACAGGTGGGAGAGAGAGGTGTACAAATGTCTGGGAGACAAAAACAGAGGATAGCTATAGCAAGAGCCACAATCAAGTCACCCAAGATACTCCTCCTAGATGAGGCACCCAGTGCACTTGACTCTGAACCTGAACGAGTCGTGCAGGAGGCCCTAGACAAGGCCGCTGTTGGCCGCACCACGATCATCATAGCGCACCGCCTTTCCACTATTCGCAATGCTGACCTTATTGCCGTGGTCCAAAACTGCCAAGTCAAGGAAATTGGCTCACACGAGAGCTAATTGAAGATGAAGATGGACTATACACTCCCTTAGTCCGTTTCCAACAAATTGAAAACTCCAGTGATGAATTCTCAATCTCATCAATCGATAGAAATACTATTTTTGCCGTATCAAATTTAAATTCTATATTTACTTCTAACCATGACGTACAACATACAAGTAGCCAAAGGCTTTCAATTGTGAGCAGGTCGAGTCCAGATAACTCAGCTGCAGAAAGCCGTAGAATTGATCAAAATGCAACAGTATCCAGTACTACAGAACAAGTATTTCCAGTACCTTCCTTCAAAAGGCTGCTGGCAATGAATTTGCTAGAATGGAAGGAGGCAACACTAGGATGCATAGGAGCAATATTGTTTGGTGGAATTCAACCAGTGTATTCTTTTGCGATGGGGTCAATGATATCTGTCTATTTCTTGCCAAGTCATGATGAGATTAAAGAGAAGACAAAGATACATGCTCTGTTCTTTCTGGGGTTGGCATTCTTTCCCCTTTTTGTAAATGTACTTCAACACTATAGCTTTGCTGCCATGGGGGAGAAATTGACTAAAAGGATCCGGGAGAGAATGTTGTCCAAGATGCTTACTTTTGAAATTGGATGGTATGACAAGGAAGAGAATTCCACCGTTGCTCTTTGCTCTAGACTAGCTAAGGATGCCAATGTGGTACGCCAACTAAAACTGTTAAGAGTTTTAACTTTCATGCACTGACAACATAAAGAAATTTTATATAGAATCAGGCAAAAACTAATGATAACATTTGCTGGTTATACAAATGTGCAGGTGAGGTCTTTGGTTGGGGACCGAATGGCATTACTCATTCAAACGATCTCTGCTGTGAGCATAGCTTGCACAATGGGCCTAGTTATCGCATGGAGACTTGCATGGGCCATGATAGCAGTGCAGCCTCTCATCATAGTGTGCTACTATTGCAAGAGGGTGCTTTTGAAAAACATGTCTAAAAAGTCCATCAAAACCCAAGAAGAAAGCAGCAAGTTGGGAGCTGAAGCAGTTTCCAATCTCAGAACAGTAACAGCCTTCTCCTCTCAGGCCCGGATTCTCCAAATGCTCAAGAAAGCCCAAGAAGGCCCGCTGAAGAAAGCACACGCCAGTCGTGGTTTGCTGGAATTGGGCTTGGCACTTCTTGCAGTCTCATGACATGTACTTGGGCTCTTTATTTCTGCTATGGTGGCAAACTCATGGTAGAAGGCCTCATAGGATTTAAAGCCTTCTTCCAAACATTCATGATTTTGGTTAGCACTGGGCGTGTCATTGCGGATGCTGGAACCATGATTAATGATCTAGCAAAAGGTGCAGGTGCTGTTGGGTCGATCTTTGCAATATTAGATCGAGATTCTTTAATTGAGCCAGAGGACTCAGATGGTTACAAGCCCAAGAAGATAACAGGCAATGTGGAGCTGTGCAATGTGGATTTCACATACCCTGCTAGGTCCAATGTGATTATCTTCAAAGGGTTTTCAATAAAAATTGAAGCAGGAAAATCAACAGCATGGTAGGAGAAAGTGGATCAGGAAAATCAACTATAATTGGTCTGATAGAGAGATTCCATGATCCCTTAAGCGGTATAGTAAAGATAGACGGCGGTGACGTAAGATCATACCACTTGAGATCATTGAGAAAACACATTGCACTTGTAAGCCAAGAACCAACATTATTTGCAGGAACCATAAGGCAAAACATAGACTATGGAGCATCAGAAGAAGTGGACGAATCAGAAATAATTGAGGCTGCAAAAGCAGCAAATGCACACGATTTCATCTCAGCATTAAAAGACAGATATGAAACTTGGTGTGGGGACAGGGGACTGCAGTTGTCTGAGGACAAAAACAGCGAATTGCAATAGCACGTGCCATATTGAAAAATCCGGGAGTGCTATTATTGGACGAGGCAACAAGTGCATTGGACAGTCAATCGGAGAAAGTAGTACAAGATGCACTTGAAAGAGTGATGGTTGGGCGGACAAGTGTGGTGGTGGCACACAGGTTAAGTACTATACAAAATTGTGACACAATTGCCGTATTGGACAAAGGCACAATTGTGGAGAAAGGGACTCGCTCTTCTTTGTTAGCTAAAGGACCAACTGGAGTTTACCACTCTCTTGTTAGCCTTCAAAGAACACCAAATTCTAGCAACACCTTCATCAGTTAATCTCATCATCAAATGAGATCGGTTGATATTCCTCAATAATCTTAAAACTCCACAACCACTTTTGCCCACTTGTTTTCTTCTTTCCTTCCCAAAGAACTCTTTGGAAGAATTTGTTAGCTTAGTGGAAACCTTTGTCCCATTTTAATGTACAGGTGATTTTGTGTTATTAGCAATACAGTTAACTTTCTATTTTATCTTGTTAGAAGAGCTTCATAGAAATAAATTGTTCTATGAGTATTAAAGGTAACATCTTATATATCCTTGATACTACAATTTCCTATAAGGCCAGAAAAAGACTAGATGTCCGACATAGTGAGAAGTGCTAACAACTAAAACTCTAATCAAGTAAGAATAAGTGTCATCATTGAAATAGGTGTCACTAAAAACATGATACACTAAAAACAAGAAAGGGATATACAAAGAAGGAAGCAGCCAACATAGTTCTAGGATCTGTGGGAATAGAGTCTCGCACAATGATATTAATTAACTGAATCTTGAGAGATCAGAAATCAGGATTTTCACAATTTCAATGCCTGGATTTGATGCTAATAGGAAACAACAGAAATATCATCCATACAACCTGAAATAGCTTCTGCTTTGGATAGCTTCAGGAACAATACTAGATTGGTAAAAGCTATCTGCCACACTTCCAAACCTAACTCAACAGAACAAGTCTGCTAAAACCTCACCTTTAGACTGCATACTCAGAAGCCAAAATTCTAACACCAACACAGCTCAAGGATGAAACCTTGGCTACACATTTGCAAAAGTGACTCGCAACTACCATCACCTTTTTACTTAATGCTATCTCCTAGAATCTTCTTTATGGCCCTTCAAAGGATGTTTTCCTTTCATTCAACAAAGGTATCACTTCAAGAATTCAAATCATCCACCCCTACAGAGGACTCCGGACAATCACAAATATTTTGATTGGGAAGTAGATTTAGCATCATTTAAGAATATCTACAGTTTCGCAGATTTGAATCACTAAATAGAAACTTATCCTCGTCTTGTTAGACAACCTCGGAAGTACATAAATCACCACAACTACAGTTCAAATAACAATAGAGCATGGTATTATTACAGAAAGGAAAAATACAAGCCAAAAGAGAAACCATGAATTCAACTTACTACTTTCTGTTGACCCTTTTCAAAATCTTCTATCAGAAGGGGATCAACATTTTCTTCGGGTTCCCATGTTGCCTCCTCAATATCAGTCCATTTAACCAAGTATTCGCCTTTCCCATTCTCGCCGTCTCTCTTCTCCAGAATGCATTCTGCCACTGCATATTCCAATCCAGACTCAAAATCTCTCACCAAGTCCTCAGATATCAGCCATGCTTTGACCCATTCATTATCCTCCCCATCCTTCCATTTCACTAAATACTCAAGGTTTTCACCTTTCCCTCTCTTCTCCAATATCTCCTCCACTTCTGCATACTCGAAAATTGCATCCTCCAATACTCTAATTACATTCTCTAATCCCAATCTCCTCGCGAATTGCATTGGGTTTCCTTTAGGTGTTTGATTCAAGATCATCCTCGCTAAGCTCAGCGGCGTCTGCCCTCTGAAATCCTCCACTTCGGGGTCTGCGCCGAGCTCAATTAGCAGCTTGGCGACCCCAGGCTTCACATATCCGGCAGCCATATGCAGAGCCGTCAAGCCGCCGTTCCTATCACGGTAATTGACGTCGGTGCCGGCTTCAACGAGCAACTTGACGCAGGGCTCCGACCCGAGTCCCGAGACAAAGAGCAAAGCCGTTCGTCCATCGTCATCAACAGCATCCACATCTCTGCCGTCTTCCGCTTCGATAAGTTGCCGAAGAGCGGATTCGTCGGGTTGTTTCGCGGCGTTCCACCAAGGGGTTTCGTACTCAGCGACGACATCCTTAGCAACGAAATCAGAAGGAACCCAGGTAGGGGCATGTTCGTCTTTCCACTCAATCAAGTACTCCATTCCTTTCCCGCCTTCAATTGCTCGACTCCCAATGATTTTGTTAACTTCTCCGTACGTTTCGTCGGCATCATAATCTTCAAATTGTTCTCCTCCTCCTGCTGCTGGAGGTCGTTGCTGCTGGTTCTGAAGAGTCGCAAATACCAGTGGTAAATTATTATTGCTCAGTTTTTTAAGTGGGAGAAAAGGCGGATGGAGTGGGGGCAATAGGTTGGGGAATTGTGGAGAGAATTTGAGTTTGAGTCGGGAGAGAGAGGAATTCACGAAAAGAGCATCCATTGCACAAGTGGGAAGGAGGCGCGGTGCCGCGGCTTTTTTTGAATGGCCATGAACGTCTCCATGATCCTATGAGAAGGATAAGATAATAGTATATCTATTCACTTCAGTATATGTCTGACGTGGCGTTTGTGAGTAATTTTTTTATCGTGGCACTTGACAATTTAAATCACTGGTATTGCAAACTGAATCTACAAGAAATTTTGTCAAATTATTTTATTGTAATTAAATAAATAGAATTATTAAAATTTAATAAGCAAGTTGAATTATGATTTCACAAGTCATTTAATTCAAATATTCTGAAGTAATTAGTATATATGATCTAATATAACTTTATTCCTCTTCACAAAAATTGAAGTATAATTTAAAAATAGTCTTAAGAGGTTTGTCATATACTACATAAATTATTTTTCCATTTTGAGATGCATTACATTAATCACAAATTTATAACTTAACCAAAAATGCTAATAAAAAATCAATAGATTTTAATAAATTTTACAATTATGGCATCAAAATTTAGGCTCATTCATGTACTTCAAAATGCACACCTGTCAATAATTTTGACCCATTTAAAATTATACCTTTTTTGTCTATCAACAAATTCATATACATCCATCCATCCATATATATACACACACACACTTGAAGGAAAGCAAAATGGTCGAAGGAAAAGGTAGAGAAAAATAATTGAAAGAATTTTTTTCTGATCTATTATTGATTTAACTTCTTTTTAATTTTCTGATGACAGATCTACTGAATTTTTTTTATTCTTCTTTAAACTTCAGAAGCTAAAATCTTTTTATAAAGAATGGAGCATGGTCATTATTTTATTTTTTTTAAATTGTAAAACTTCTTCTTCTTGTTTTATTTTTGCAGCATGAAGCAATTAAGAGTTGATGTATGTGGTTCATCTCGTGGAGAATCGTAAGCTCTTTCCTTTTGTTCATTTCTCTGTTTATGATACTTTTTATTTGCATATCTTGTAGTTTTTTTATTTGTTGAATTATTGATAATTCAAAATAGATCGATAATTTTTAGTTATTATATATGATGTGTGGTGTGTGTTATTTTGTGATTAAAAGAAGTGTTAGATGATAATCACATCTAATGACTTAAAGTAGGTTTTATCTTTTCTTTTTCCCTACCATTAATAATTGTCATGAAAAATGTAACATAAAAATTGAATCTTTATTCATGTTGTATTGGTTTGGATGAATTTTTATCCAATTAAAAAATATTACTTGCTTTTTCAACTATCTATTATTTTTAGAAAAAGTATTGGGAAGGAATAAGAAAAAGAAAATTAAATATTATTAGATAGGAAATCATACTCTCGCCAGTAAGATCAAAGATGAAAATTTGGTAGCAAACTATGGGGTGACAATTGGAGTGGAGGTAGAGGATAGAAATGGGCTGATTGAAAACTAATCGAGCAAAAATAAATAAAATATCTCATCTGACTCATATTTAATAAGGATAACAATAAAGAAACCTAATGGATGTTATCCATAGCTTCTTATTGTGTGAAGAAACAAGTACTTTCAGATTACAAAACCTTTTTCTTATTCTTTTTATCTTTTTAGGATGTGTTTGATATGAAGAAAAATATTTTTATGTTTTCTTAGAAAATATTTTTTTGAAAAAATAATAACTCGAGGTCGAGAGATCAACATTCAGTCTCAAATTAGAGCCAATAGTCAAGTTAAGGTTTGTGCACATCTCAAATATTCCACTTGCTATCTTCAACCACTATTTAGTAAGATATGAAGTTATCACTTGTCCTTTTTAAGATTTGAGCTCTAGTCTCTCATTATCTTATCTGGTTCATTCATTGTTAGACTACATTCTTAATTATGCATCAATTTATTTCAGTAGCTACTTATAGTTATTGATCTAAATATATTTAAATTTGAATTATGAATGATCGATTACATTTTCATGAAAGTGATTTAGGCGGAATAAGAAGTGACAATCGCAGAGATGATAAGCCAGAGTTGACAATTTATGATGCGCTCTCTTATTTGAAGGAAGTTAAGGATATGTTTTCAGACCAAAAGAAAAAATATGACACATTCCTTGATATTATGCATGACTTTAAGCAAAAGAGGTTTGCTAGTATAACTTATCAATTATCATGATCTTCATTAATTTTTATTTTGATATATGTGGGACTAAGTCTTTTATAATGCCTCATAGAATTGATACCCTTGGTGTCATAGCAAAAATGAAAGAATTATTCAAAGCGCATCCCGACTTGCTCCTTAGATTTAATCTTTTCTTGCCGAAAGGCTATGAAATAATCCTCAATGATGAAGAAAAGAAGATGGAACAAGCAATGATCAGTTTAATGAACAAAATAAAGGTACGTTACACTTTTAATAATAAAAGATCTGTCTTTTTTCTTTTTAAAAAATTTTTAGTCCTAACTTACTGACTTATAACTTCTTGCAGAAACGTTTAGAAAATGACAATAAGTACAAATCTTTCCTAAATACTCTACTCATGTGTAGAAAAGAGTGCAAGGACGTTGAAGAGGTGAACGTGAGGTGATAAAATATTTTAAATTTGAATAGATAGATACTATAGATGACCTATCGTGTTTTTGTTTGTTACTAAGTACTATTTTATATATATGTGTATGTAGGTTGTCGTGCTTATCAATGACCATTCAGATCTGCTAGATGAGTTCACCAAATTGATGACAGATTCATCTGTTGTTAATCTCTTGACTAATTTGGACGTTGATATAGTATTGAGGAAGTGAAATAGGACTTATTTTGTGCTCTTTGGATCAAATTTACAGCAATTATCATGTGAATTAGTAGAATAATATACTTTTATTTATTTGAAACTTAGATTGTTTTATTTAATATTTTATCATTTGTTTTCATCTTGTCTGCATCATTTACTTGATATCAAGCAATATGCGAAGTCTATTAAAATTGAATTTTCTCAAACATCATCTTGAACAATATTCTTCTCCTCTAGATTTAACGCGACTTATATCTCAAGAAGGTAGAAAATTATAAAAAAAATTGATAATTTTTTTATTCTCCAAATTGATTACAATTAAATCTAAATTAATTAAGGTTAAGAATGTTGAATGATATGTAATAAATTTACAATAACAGCTTTATCGCATGAATCAATTATGTATATTGACTGTTCAAACACATTTATTTATATTGTGTTGATTGAAAGAAATACTGAAAAATACCTTTGCGCAACTTAATATGTTAGTTCTTATAGTATTATTTACTTATACTCATTTTTTGGGGGGATGCCTCAATAGAATTAATAGTCTAAAGTTAATTTTTTTAAAAAAAGTTATGTTTGTTTAATATTTTTATATATGTCATTCTCATAAATTTTTTTAAAATATTATAACTAATTATAATTTA
>JAOTQJ010000049.1:23124011-23150425 GCA_025642045.1 Solanum sejunctum | reverse complement strand
AGAATTATCAGGCATAGCTGAAGGTAAAGACTGTATCTTTCTTTGTCTATTAATTCATTTTTAGGGCAAAGGCTCTAATTTATTTAGTTATATCATATGAAGGGTTTTGTAAATTTTGAATGAAATATCAAAAGTTTTTACTTTTAGCCCCAAATCAGCATTGGTTTATGGTGGAGCATATGGATGGAAGAGGTCCGTAACAATAAATTTGACTCATATTTGATAAGACGAGAAATTATACTTTCATCAGTAAGATTAAAATCTGGTAGTCAATTATGGGTGGCAATTGGGGTAGGGGTGAGGGTGAGGGTGGAGGATAGAATGCGATGATTAAAATGAATCAGGCAAAAATAAATAAAATATTCAATTTGACTTATATTTGATAAGAATAAAAATAAAGAAACTAAATAGATGTTATCCAACACTTCTTATTATGTGTAGAAACAAGTAATTTCAAATTACAAGACTTTTTTCTTATTTTTTTATTTTTTTAGGATGTGTTTGATATGAAAAAAAATATTTTTATATTATTCTAGAAATATTTTTTGAAAAAAATAAGTGACTCTAAGTTGAGATCAAGAGGTCAAAACGAGATCTCAAATTAGAGTCAATAGTCAAGTCAAGATTAGTGCGTATCTAAAATAATTCATTTGCTATCTTCAGGCACTATTTCGTAACATATGAAGTTATTACTTGTCTTTTTTTAAGATTTGAGCTCTAGTTTCTTATTATCTTACCTGGTTCATTCATTGTTAAATTACTTCCTTAATTTTGTAGCAATTTATTTGAGTGGCTACTTATGGTTATGATTTAGACATATTTGAATTTGAATTAGAAATGATCAATCACAAGACAGTCGCAGAAATAATAGTAAGCCAGAGTTGACAATTCATGATGCACTCTCTTATTTGAAGGAAGTTAAAGGACATGTTTTCAGACCAAAGGGAAAAATATGACACATTCCTTGATGTTATGAATGACTTCAAGCAGAAAAGGTTTGCTATTATAATTATCTATTTTCATGATCCTCGTTAATTTTATTTTGATTTATGTGGAACTAATTATTTGATATTCCTCTTAGAATTGATACATTTGGTGTCATAGAAAAAAATAAAAGAATTGTTCTAAGGGCATCCAGATTTGTTCCTTGGATATAATTTTTTCTTGCCGAAAAGCTATGAAATAATCCTCAATGATGAAGAAGAGAAGAAAATAGATTTAGAGCAAACAATGATCAGTTTAATGAACAAAACAAAGGTTACATTTATGTTACATTATACTTTTAATAATAAAATATCTGACTTTTTCTTATTCAAAAAAATTTTACTCCTAACTTACTGACTTACAGCTTCTTGTAGAAACGTTTAGAAAATGACTATAAGTACAAATCTTTCCTAGATACTCTACTCATGTGTAGAAAGGAGTGCAAGGACGTTGAAGAGGTGAAACGTGAGGTGATAAAATATTTTAAATGTGAACAGATAGATATTATAGGCGATCATCATATTTTTGTTTGTTAGTAAGTATTATTTTTTATTAATATGTAGATTGTCGTGCTTATAAATGATCATCCAAATTTACTAAATGAGTTCACTAAATTGATGACAGATTCATCTATTGCCAGTCTGTTGACTAATTTAGATGTCGATATAGTATTGAGGAAGTGAAATATCACTTCTGTCGTGCTCTTTTGGTCACTTTTACAGCAAATGCTATGTGAATTTAGGTGAATGATGTACTTTTAAATTATTTATTTAAAAGCTTGGATTGTTTTATTTAATAATTCATTATTTGTTTTCATCTTGTCTGCATTGTCTACTTCAGCAATATTCTTCTCCTCTAAATTTAACATAACTTATGCATTAAAAAGTTAGAAGACTATTTTTTTTAAAAAAAAAAGTTGCTGAATTTTTTATCCTCAAAATTGATTACAATTAAATCTAAATTAGTTAATATAATTTTACAATGATAATTTTACAGCATAAACCAGTTATGTTTATTGGCTGAAAAATATTTTGCCCAACTTGGTATGTTAGTTCTTATCGATCAAAATTATATATTTACATCGTTTCAGTATTTAATGTCAAGTAAGTTCCATATGAATGTAAGTACATTTCATCATCCCAATCGCTTGTGAATTACTTATCTCTTATTTGATGAATGAATCAGTGGAACCACTGTTTTTGTGCCACATTGCATAATATTACAATAATTAATTGTAATCCAAATTCAAAAGGTTTAGATTTTTAATACAATGTAATAGTAATTTTTATTTTATTTGTCATCGTTTATATGTGATTTGATCCTTTGAACTTTTTGACTTTCATTAAAATATTCTTTTTTTAAATAAAATAATTTTTTCATAATTTTTTTATTATTATATTATTATTCTAATAAATATAATAAAGATTTAATGGAGAAAATTTATTATATTATTGTTAAATTTGTACAAAGAGGATATTTTTCTAACTAAAATAAACTTGATAAAAAAATAGAAAAAAAACTTTTAAATAATAATTAAAAAAATTAAAAAGATGTAAAAAACAACAACATGAAATTCTAATTAACCCTCAAGTAATCAGATAAATATTCAATTGACATAAATATGAGTTTTAAAATCGATTAAAAATTCTCATATATAAATTTTTTATTTAAATTATGGATGATTCTACTATTTAGAACTTTATAATTAATTAAAAATCTACTTTACATGCATCCTCCTTTATTAAAATTATATAGCATATGTAGTACCTTTTGTGCTGCTAATAAGATTCGATTGATATATTTTTTTTTCTATCACTTGTCGACATGAACAAACATGCATATCTATACTATACTAAAAATAAATATTGATTTGAGATAAATGGCAACCTTAATGTATCTTCTCGGCAATTTATAGTGCAATTTTCATAATTACAAAAAATAAAACATCCAGATAAGAAAATTTAACAAAAATGAAAACAGGCTAAGAAACACAATGCATGAAGAGACAGAATCAACAATTCAGTGGTTACATTTTGAATATTCGACAAAAACAAAAAAGAACTGAAAACAAGAGTAAATGCCGGACAAAATTTGTTTGTCCCTTTTTTCTTTTCGTTTCTCTATTATGTCTTATTTTTCTTCTTTTAATTACCAAGAAGAAGACAACCTAAAGGAGAAAAGAAGCATGAATACGCCATTGCCATTTACATGTGTTACGTGACAGAACATTCATGATTATCTTAGTAGTAAATGGATGAATTGTGTTATTCGAATGCTCATTTGGATGACTTATTTTAGGTACTTTGATGTCAAAATAGTTTTTGAATAAGTTTAAAATATTTAGATAAAATTAAAAAAGAAATTTATAAGTGCTTATTTTTTGGGCCAAAAAAATAAAAATAAATTAAAAGTCATTAATTAAAATTTTTAAATCATACGTCATAAACCAAAAATTAATTCAAATTGACTCTTAGACTTTAGATTACACGAATATTTGGTGAGAAAAGAAAAGTGACCATGTAATAATTTTCTTGCCATTTGCAGTAGATTGCAATGATTTCAAACAAATCACTAAACAAAAAATTTAATTTCATTTTGGCAAAAATCATTTAAATAAACCTTATAAGTCATTTAAATCAATATTCTAGAGTAATTATTAGCATATATATAATCTGGTATAGTTAATTCCTCATCACAAAATTGAAATATAATTTTAAAAAATGAATACATAATGTAATTTTAAGAATCAACTAAATTCAATTTTCTAGAGTAATTATTAAGAGTTTGTCGCATATCATTTGACGATACATGTGAATGATAATGGTGAGGAAAAAAATTTGACCGCATATTTGTTTTTTTCCTATTTGAGTAAATTGCATTGATTTTGAACTTATTACATAACTCAGAACACTAAAAAAAAAAAAAGATTAACTGTACTTTGTTGAATTTTCATAACTGACATTTATTATAACAAAAAATAATAAGAATAATGTAGCATAATTTAGTTATACAAAAAGCGTGGTGTAAAATTAAAAATTTAAATATCTAACATTGTCTATTAGTCTTCCGTTGTGTTTTGAATTTACAAATGAATGAAACGGGAGTTTTTTGTGGAAATATAAATAAATAAAAGAATAATCTATTGACGAAAAGCACCCGAATCAATATATGATTTTTTAGAAGTAATATAGTTTAAAAGATTTTTTTTTTAAAAAGTTACTTGTATGGAATAATTTTGAAATATTGAGCATAAATTCAAAATTCAAAATTTCAATATACAACAAAATATTAAGGGACATTTGGACATGCCATACGATATAAAATCATGACTTGAAATCAAATTGATTTGAAGTTAAAAGTATTATTTGGACACGCAATTTAGACTAATTAAATTATATTTTTTCTTATAAACATAAAATCTAGCAATTTGTGAAATCAATAAAATTCCTTTAGTTTCTATACAATCTTACTAAATGAGAAAATCATAATTTACAAATAAGATATTGAAATATTCTAAGACGTCACACTGTTTAAACTCTAATAATATGTGTTCACGTAATCATACTTATATTGATTTTCTTAGGTTTTAATACATACATATATATATATATATGATTCTTCTACGAATAAAAATTGTGATTGTAATTTTTAAAATACACATAGTTTTACAAAATCTACTAGTAAGTTACTTACGAATGTATGCATATCTCTTCATTTTAATTATTCATAAATTACTTATCTCTTATTCAGTATTAGTGGAATCAATTTTTATGTATCACGTTACATAATATTTTAATAATTAATAGTATTTATTTAGTCTAGATCCAAAAGGATCAAATTTTTAGTACAAAGTAAGAATTTTTGGTACTTTTTTATCGTTATATAATTTGAACATACTCAGTTATAGTATTCACGAGTCTAATTATCAATCTGAATAAGAAAATATGACTTGCACTAATACATGTATAAATATATATTACACCTTAAGTAATTAGGACACGTGTATTTTACCACCTTCACAGTTTATGATTATGACTACAAATTACTATAATTATAACAATAAGACATTAATTTCGTTATAACATTATTATGCATGCTTTTTTACGTTTACGTAAACATATATTATTAGGTTAAACTCTAAGAAAATAATATAAATATAACCTAAATATTAAAACCTATCGAACGTGCATATTTTCTTACTTTTACGTAAACACATATTACTAGATTAAACTCTAAACTCAAAAAATCAATATAAATATAACTTAAACATTAAAAAAGACGTAAACACATATTAGTATGTTAAACTCTAAGAAAATAATAAAAATATAACCTAAATATTAAAACCTGTCGAACGTGCATATTTTTTTACTTTTACGTAAACACATATTACTAAATTAAACTCTAAACTCAGAAAATCAATATAAATATAACTTAAACATTAAAACCTATCTGTAAACTCTAAACTCAGAAGATGAATATAAATATAACTAAATATTAAAACCTACCAAACATGCATACTTTTTTACTTTTATGTAAACACATATTATTATGTTAAGCTCTAAACTTAGAAGACGAATATAAATATAACTTAAATATTAAAATCCATCAAGCGTGCTTGCTTTTTTACTTTAACTTAAAAAATATATTATTAGGTTAAATTCTCAACTCAAAAGATGAATATAAATATAACTTAAATATTAAAATCTACCGACCCCAAATTAAACATTTTATTAATCAAAATTGGGATAATTGATATAAAAATAAGATTAGGGCACAACAAATTAAAAATTTGGGCTCATTACACTTGTCATTAATAAAATAATGAGCCCATTTCAAGTGTTTTACTTTTTTGCCCCTCGACCATAATATATAGCAGCAGCAACAATTTTTTTTTTTTTTTTAATTTTATGTAACGGAGGCCGCGTTACATTATTTTTATCAACATTTTTTTTGCCTCACCTAGTTCTTTCGCCTTTACCTCTTTCTTTCTTTCTCAAAAAAACTTCGTCTTCTGTGTGAGTTCTTCTGAGTCGAAGAGGAGGGAAGAGAGCACAGGGCAAAGAACAGGTAACAAAGAAAATGAATTGAAACTTTTTCATGATCTAAACCATTTGAATTAACTTTTTTTTTGGTGTTGATAGATCTGTTGAAGACTTCTGTGTTTCATCCTCAGAAAATCTGAGGAAAAGCTTCAAGGTGAGTTCTTTTGAAAAATGGAGCAAGTTTTCTTGTTTTCTCCGTTTGTTTTTTCTTTTTGGATTGTAAAAATTTTTGGTGCTGTTTTTTTTTTTTTTTTTTGGTTGCAGCATGAAACGATCAAGGGATGAGGGGTGTGATGGTGCTTCATTTAAGCGCCCATTTGGTTCTTCACGAGGAGAATCTTCGTAAGTGTTTTTCTCTCTTGTTCATTCCTGTATCTGGGATTGTTTTGATGTAACTGAGTTGTTTGGATGATTTTTTTTATGAATTTGTTGAATTTTTGTTAATTCTTGATAAATCATTGATTTTTAGTTGTTGTATGATATATGGTGTGTCTAAATTTGTGATCAGATGATTTTCGGTGATACCTAAGCACTTACAGTGGTTATCAGTCAGAAATGGAAATAAAGATTGGATCTTTACTCCATGTTATGTTTGTTTGGGTGAGTTTTGTTTGGTTTTTGTTTGTGTGTTAGTTCATTTTAGGGCAAAGGCTATAAACTTACCAACATAGCCAATGAAGGGATTAGTCAATTTTGAATGAATTGTGAATTTGCTGAATTCTTGCTAAATAAATGGTTTTTAGTTTTCATATGGCATGTGTGAATTTTTGACCAGAAAATATTTGAATGCCATTTTCTGCCTTATCTAGTGTTTTAGAGTAGGTCCTATCATTTTTCTTACACCAATTAGAATTATCAGGTACAATTGAAGGTAAAGATTGTATATATTGCATTTGTTTGGGTGGGTCTAGTTTGCTCTTTCATTGTCTGTTAATTCATTTTTAGGGCAGAGGCTCTAATTTAGCAACACAACCACTATTTATTTGGTTACATCGTATCAAGGGTTTTGTCAATTTTGAATGAAATATCAAAAGCTTTTACTTTTAGCCCCAAATCAGCGTTGGTTTATAGTTGATGAGAGTATAATTTAACCCTATTGGAGCATATGGCTGGAGGAGGTCCGTAACAATAAATTTGACCGGCAACTTTTGGCTGTGGTTCTCTGTGTAATGTTTTTTCTTTTTTTTTCTTTTCCTGGATGCAGCTACAGTCCATCGCAAGTTCCTGGAAGTGGTCAGGGTGGAGGAGGTGGTGGCAGCAGTGCTGGCGGAGCTGGTGCTAGTAACCCAAAGCTGACAACCGGTGATGCATTGTCTTATTTGAAGGAAGTCAAGGACATGTTTCAAGGCCAAAGGGAGAAGTATGACATGTTCCTTGATGTTATGAAAGACTTTAAGGCTCAAAGGTTTGATACTTTAATTTGCCTGGTGTCACTTTCATTCCTATTCAGATTTGGTGATTTATTCCATAAGTCTGATATTTTCTTCACAGAATTGATACTGCTGGTGTCATAGAAAGAGTGAAAGACTTGTTTAAAGGCCATCCTAGGTTGATCCTTGGATTCAACACTTTCTTGCCCAAGGGTTATGAAATAACCCTCAATGATGAAGATGAGCTTCCTCCGAAGAAAGTTGAGTTTGAAGAAGCTATCAGCTTTGTAAACAAAATAAAGGTTACATTTCTGTTACCTTCCAGTTTAAACAATAAAAGTCTGCCTTTTTCTTCTTTAATAAAATTTAGTCCTAACTTACTGGGTTATCATTTCCTGCAGACACGTTTCCAAGATGATGATCATGTGTTCAAATCCTTCCTAGACATTCTGAACATGTATAGGAAGGAGCACAAGGGAATTGATGAGGTGTACCAAGAGGTAATAATTTTTTGAAATTGGGATACATAGATATTATAGATGATGTTTATGTTTTAATTTTTTTGTTACTATTTGTCATGTCATATGTGTAGGTTGCCATGCTTTTCAATGATCATCCTGATTTGCTAGATGAGTTCACTAGGTTCTTGCCAGATACTTCAGGAGCTGCATCAGCAGCTCAAACTTCAGTTGGCAGGCCTTCATTCCATCGTTATGAAGAGAGGAGCTCAGCTATTCCCCCTCTTAGGCAATCCCATGCGGACAAGGTTTTCCTTCTTTGGCTTTCTTTCCTGGTTGTTTTATTTGTCTATTAGGACTGCTTGCCCTACAACTATACTCACCTCCCTCAATTTGTTGTCTCTGAAGCGCTTCCGGCGGGATAAGATTATTGGTCCTTATGCTGAAAGAGATCTTGGCATTGAGCGGCCTGATTTGGACGATGACAAAACAATGACAAAGTTGCAAAAAGAACAAAAGAGACGTGCCGAAAAAGAGAACAGGGACAGAAGAACTCATGATCAGGATTATAAAGAACCTGATGAGAATAATGAAGATCTAAGCATGCAGCGCCACACCGATAAAAGGAAATCTGCTCGGAGGGTTGAAGACTTCGGAGGACCTCATGAAGATAAAGATGCCCTGAAAAGTGAGTGCATGGTTACCATTGTCTGAATATCTGCGTCTGTTCTGCTGCATTAAACTCCTACCATTTAGGGCTATGGTTTGTGATATAACTGGTTGGAAGGTCATCTATTTGCTTTGTGTCAATTCATGGTGAATTATACGGGCTCGTTCTTAACTTTCCTAAAAGTTGTTAAATGTTCCCAATTTCTTTTCAGGCGGTTTCACTTTTCATTTTGGGTGTTCTTGATGTATGCATCTGTTTTCAGCATAGACGTTTGCTGAGTTTGATTATTAACCTTTTAATATAATTTGCTTCATCTTGCCAGATATGTATAGCCAGGAGTTCAGTTTCTGTGAAAAGGTCAAGGAAAGACTACGAAGTCCATCTGATTATCAGGCATTCTTAAAATGCCTCCACATTTATAGCACAGAAATAATTTCAAGGACAGAGTTGCAAGGTTTGGTACGTCTATCGTGCAATTATCGTGCAATTAGTTTACCCTTTTTGTTCCCATGTGACAGTAATCTTTGTTTATATTTCCTGCTATCTATGGTTTGCGTTGGTTCTGTTTGGTTTCTCCGTATACAGTATTGGTTGCTCTACTGATGCTGCAACATCGTTCTGATGGTATGCTAGGGCTAGATCCATTTCTGCTAAACATACCCTTTCGTTTGACTGAAAAAGGGTCTCCTCGTTGAGGTGGAAAATGAACTGAATCCCAGTTTTACTGGATTTTGTGGTACTAATATCTTTGAAATGATATACAAGTCACTCTTGGATTTGAAAATATGCTCATCTCAGGTTGCTGATCTGCTTGGAAAACATCCTGATCTTTTGGAAGGTTTTGGTGAATTTCTAGAGCGTTGTGAACAAGATGGTAGGTCTTGAAATTTCATGATGGTATATTTGTTGCGTCACATATATGTGATTATGTTCTGATGGAGTTCCTGCTTTACAGATGGATTTCTTGAGGGTGTTATGAGGAAGAGTAGATGGAATGACGGGCATGCTTCCAAGTTAATGAAGGACGATGGGAAAGACAAAGAGCAGAAGCGTGAAACTGATGGAGCTAAAGAAAAGGACCGATTCAAGGAGAAATACTGGGGAAAATCCATCCAAGAGCTTGACCTCTCAAACTGCAAACGCTGCACGCCCAGTTATCGGCTTCTCCCTGATGATGTAGGACATTGGTCTATTGGTTTTCCTAAGACGATCATAGATAGAAGAATCTATATATCTATATATCTATGGATCATGTCCTGACACAGATTTGTTAATATCCTTGTTCTGCAGTATCCAATACCCATAGCAAGCCAAAAGTCAGAGCTTGGAGCTCAGATTTTAAATGACCATTGGGTATCTGTGACTTCAGGGAGTGAGGACTACTCTTTCAAGCACATGCGCAGAAATCAGTATGAAGAAAGCCTGTTCCGTTGTGAAGATGATAGGTGAGTCCTTTCCTATGTTAAATGCTCCCCCCCTCCCCCAAAAAAATACCGGAATCAATCTCAAAGGAAGAGTTAGACAAGCTGCTCTTCTGGATGTATATTAAGGTCTATGAGCTCACAACTCCCCTTGTAAGCTACTGTTTTCTTGACAAACAAGAAGCAGTGAGCACAAATCATCTGAAATAATTCTCTTGAAAGTTATCTTTGTGATTTTGCTCTTGCTTTTTTGTCAGTGATGATTGGAGTCTTTTAATAATTCAGGTTTGAACTAGACATGTTATTGGAGTCGGTGAGTTCAACTGCTAAGCGTGTAGAAGAGTTATTGAATGCCATTAACGATAATTCAATTAGTGGGGCATTGCGTGTTGAAGACCACTTTACAGGTTTGTCAATGTTGACTTAGAGATTAGCAGGCTGCTTTTTCACCATTCAGTTTCAGTCATTCACATTAAAATACGTAACTATGTAGGTTGCTGATAAACAAAGTTTTTATATTTTGTAGTGTTAAATCTAAGATGCATTGAACGAATCTATGGTGATCATGGTCTGGATGCGGTGGATATTCTGCGCAAAAATCCATCTCATGCGCTGCCTGTTATACTGAGCCGCTTGAAGCAGAAACAGGAGGAGTGGACCAAGTGTCGCACAGATTTTAACAAAGTTTGGTCTGAGATCTATGCTAAGAACCATTATAAGTCACTTGACCATCGAAGTTTCTATTTCAAGCAACAAGATTCAAAGGATCTTAGCTCAAAATGTAAGTCTAGAATTTTCTTTATATGTGATGATCTTGTTTTGCCTGTGGTCTTTTTCCTCTGTTACTATTCTCCTTGACTTTTGAGCAACTCTCAGTCTTATGGAGCTGAAAGATGGTATTTCAGTTGATCATTATATCACTCAATATGTTCTCTTCTGGCATTTCATTCTTCCTCTTCCTGACATTACTTTACTTTTTGCTGTTACCAGCATCATCAAATTTGATGAGATCTGATTCCTCCTAATCATGTTTCAAGCATTGGTTGTCGTATTTCAACTCACGTCTTACATGTTAGCCTTTCTGTACACAATTTTTTTCATGTATATAACGTTGCCTTTCTTCGCTGGAGCCTGGGATTTCTCAGTTCTGCCTTTCTTTTCCAATATAGACACTTCTAAGTTATGTAGCATACTTATGACACAGTTCTTTGGATTCTTAATTCTACTTCTGCGTGTCTTAGGATGTCACTATGAGTTTATCATAAGGAAAGCACAGTATACACATTTCTTGAATAGTTGTTGTATCTATGCAGTTTCTGTGGTTCTTGTTTTCTTAACTGTCATGTTTCTGATGAACAGCCTTAGTGATGAAGATCAAAGAAATTAAGGAGAAAAAGCAGAAAGAAGACGACGCGATTCTTTCTATTTCCGCTGGAAGCAGACTTCCTATAACCCCGAATCTTGAATTTGATTATACTGACTCTGAGCTTCACGAAGACTTGTACAAACTTATCAAGTATTCATGTGAAGAGGTTTGCTCCTCCAAAGAGCAATTAGATAAAGTACTGGGGTTATGGACCAACTTTGTTGAGCGAATCTTGGGTGTTCCTTGTCGTCCTCATGACTCGGAGGCCACTGAGAATGATATCTTATTGAAGCAGCATGGTCCAAAAGTTGATGGAACTAGCATTGGTGAAAGTGATGGCAGTCCTAGTGCAGATGCAACTACTAGGAATTCTAAAGAATCAAAAGTTATCAGCAGCAGAGATGCTAATGCTTCCCCCCTGCGATTAAATTCTTCTAGGACAAGCTTTGCAAATGCAGATGCTCTCCCCAAAGAAGATGGTTTCACAGTGATCGGTGAGCACCTAACTAGTTCTGATGCAGCCCCTGCTATGGGAGCAGATACAGTTCATGGAAGAGTGGACATAACTTCAGGTACATATGTATCTCACCAAGTCTAAACCTATTCCAATATCTCAAACTTTCTGGTTTTTAGCCAGAATGTAGAATAGCTGATGCTCTTTTTCTTAATCCAGGGCGTGGTGCAAGACAGGGTAATGGTGCTTCTGATGATGGTCAAGTATCCAAAGGTAACATCGAAAATGTGCCAGCATCAGAGGTATGAGATTCTGAATTGTGTCAACATTGATTGGCACCAATCATCTTGACTACTTAGCATTAAGGCATGATTTTTCTTTGTGAGACAGAGTGATACTTCAAGATCGATTCCGTTGGGTAATGGAGGGTTTGCAGAAGGCTCCACAATTAATGGGTACAATGGCAGTTCAGCTGATCCCTGTAAAAATGAGAAAGAGGAGGGTGAGTTGTCACCCAATGGTGATTTTGAAGAGGACAATTTCGTTGCCTTTCGAAGTGGTGGTGCCTCGCACAATGGAAGTGTGCAATATCAAACCAGAGGTGCTGAAGAGATCGGTTCTCTGGATGCTGCTGGTGAAAATGATGCAGATGCTGATGATGAAGATAGTGAAAATGTTTCTGAGGCTGAAGACGATGTTTCTGGCAGTGAGTCTGCTGCTGATGAGTGCTCTCGGGAAGAGCGTGAAGAAGAGGATGATGGAGAGCATGATGAACTTGATGGTAAAGCTGAGAGTGAAGGTGAGGCTGAGGGGATAAGTGAAGCACACTATGCTGATGGCAATGTGTTGCAAATGTCTGATCGTGTTTTGCTTGCTTCCAAGCCACTTACAAAATATGTAGCTTCACCTGTATATGAGGGAGCAGTGAAGTACCCACGGGTATTCTACGGAAATGAAACATTCTATGTGCTTTTTAGGCTACAGCAGGTAAGGAGCATCACCTTCAAGTTCAATTTTCTAGTTTGCAGTGGTCAAATCTGAAGCCCCCTTTCAAGCCATTTCTTCTGTGTAATTTTGACATGTGGATGTCTAAGGTCTGTTTTTAATCATTATTCTAGATTCTATATGAAAGGCTATTATCAGCAAAGCTGTATTCGGCATCGTCTGAGTCCAAACGGAGAAATGGAAAGGATACTGGTTCTACTCCCTATGACAGGTAAGTTGCAATTCTTCTTCGTTTGCAGTTATATTAGCCTTTCAGTAAGTTTGTTTTTGAGGACAATGGATGTTCTTGCAGATTCATGAGTGCGCTGCATAGTTTGCTCGATGGTTCTGCAGATAATTCAAAGTTCGAGGATGATTGCCGATCAATCATTGGAAACCAGGCATATGTGCTATTCACGCTGGACAAGTTGATATATAAATTGGTCAAACAGGTATCCTTATTCTCCTCTATCAGGATTTGATTTGGCGTGCTCCAACTTGGTATTCTTTGAACATAATTTGGTTTGTTTTTGCTTCAGCTCCAAATAGTCTCGAGTGATGAGCTGGACTGTAAGCTGCTTCAGTTATATGAATATGAAAGATTAAGGCAACCTGAGAAGTTTTTTGATTCAGCTTATTATGAAAATGCTCATGTCCTCCTCCAGGAGGACAGCATTTATCGGTTTGAATGTGTAAGTTCCTGACTAGTTACGTCCCTTTTTTAAAAATTTTCTGTTTAGCATGCTGAAGTTGAAGTGCATTAAAAAACTGTTTGTTTGTTTTTTTCCTTTTTTGTGTTGTAGACGTCTGCACCTACCCATCTGTCCATCCAGTTGATGGATGATAGAGGTGACAAGTCTGAAGTTGTTGCAGTTGCTGTAGATCCAAATTTTGCTGGTTATCTGCACAATGATTATCTGTCAGTTAATCATGGGAAAAAGGAGTCTTCTGCAGTTCTGCTGAAGAGGTAATTATGTAACTGTCTAGCATTTAGTTTAGAAATGCAGTGCATCAGTCTCAGGTACTAAATAGTAGGATATATATAAATAAACTAAGCGGACAGAGATTCTTTTAGAGGGGGTGTTGGGAACGCTCATCAATCTACTCTGTGATTGAGTGCTAATTTGATTTATCCATTGCTTTTCCGTGCTTGTCGTTTTATTTCCATGATCCGCAGAAATAAGCGAAAATGTGCCGACCATGATGAATCAACTGCTTTGTGCATGGCACTGGAACATGTTATTCTTGTAAATGGTCTGGAATGCAAGATGGCTTCAAATTCATCGAAGGTAAATGAATATTCTTGTTCACATCATTATGTTTCCTGATTCTTGTCCACTTCATTAATTCCCAACTATACTTGTTTTACTGAAAATATTTAATAATAGTTCACTGAAGCTTCCTCCTTTGACATGATAAATCCTTGCAGATATCATATGTGCTTGACACAGAGGACTTCTTTTTCCGCCAGGGTAGTAAAAGAAGCAAATTTTCTGCTGGCAGATCGTCATGTCCTAAGCAGGCTCGAGTAGAGCGGTTCCATCGTCTTCTGCTGTCATCTTTATGATGATACGTGGCATGGCCTTGGTCAACGAGGATGTTGAACAAGGTTGAGACCGTCTTGTTAAAGTAAATTCAGATCATGGGATTTAGTGTCACTTCAAAGAACATCTTTTCTAGCTGGCTCCAACTGGTTACTTACTTGGGCAATTGTTCTAATGCTATGATGATAGCATTCTCTTGAAGATGACTTCACTCAGATACAAGGATTCATGAGTGGGAGTTTCTCAGTTGAAGTGTTATCTTGTGAGCATATGTCAATGGCATTTGAGCCATTTTGTAAATATGGTACTGTTTCTTGTAAGCTGTGTTAATTAAATCTGCTCGCTTGGGATCACAAAAGAGCCATATTTCGTTTCCTCCTCCGGAGTAAACGCTGCTTGTGTCCCTGTGAGCTGATCAAGTTTTCCAGCAGCTAGGCTTCCTAGATTATAGTGGTAAATTAGTTGAGTCTAGTGCAAGTGAAAAGGCTTTATATAGTGGGGTCTGTTTGCCCTGGCTTTGTACAGAGCATACATTTGGATTCCTATACCTTTTGCTGGAAAATAGAAGGTCTATTGTCTTACTTTCAACGGCTTTTTCGGTCAAAATATTCATCTGTTTATTGTTTCATTGCTTTCCTCCCCCCACGTATAATACTTATTGGTTTTGACAGCCACAGGTACTGTGATGATTCATATGATCAACTTTTTTGGAATTGAAGCGTAGTGATTGTTCTCTAATTCGAGACTATTATTACCAACTAGCATTGTGGGGAGATGAATAGGATATTCATCATCTTATATGCTTTTTGAGTTTTATGTAGAACGAATCTGGGAGCAATATGGATATGTGGTTTTATTTGGAGACGATACGAATCTGGGGATAATATGAATATTGAACACTAGAAGGAAAACCGAAATGAAAGCTGTCACTGTTATTTGTTTGTTTGATTCTTTTTCTTCACTTGATTTGAACAAGAAAAATCCAACAGAACGTGTCTGTGCCCACAAATGTCGCATTTTAGTAAATAAAATACTTTCTACGAAGGAAATTTAATCAAAATGAAGTGAAGCAAACACAGAATAGAAGGTAATTATCATGTCTGTGCACACATGCATGACACAAACTGAGCCAAGACGTGGAGAGAATAATCACAAATTTTAACCTAAATATACTCCACAATAGGAAAAAAACTAAAAATAAATAGTGCTCGTCTAATTTTACCTGTCTATATTTGACTTAGCACTTTTTTAAGTAGTTAACAAAACAATATGTTTACCATTTTTTGAATAGAATAAATTTTAATTTTTGAAAAGTATATTACGAAATAATTATAATGAAAGGTAAATAATGAACTAAGTGATAAATTATTTTTAAATTGTAAAAATAAAAGTGAACTTCCATTTTTTAGTAGATTGAACAAATAAATGAACGGAGGTTATACCTGAAATATCTTTTTGTTATAATTAGTATGAAACTTAGTATTTTATTTACTTTTACTTATCACTTATTCAAAAAATAAAGGGAAAAGGGTCAAAAATATCCCTCAATTTTATTTTATTATTTCACTTTATCTCCGTCGTTAAAATAAGTTTATTTATATCCCTGCCATTAACATACTCACCAGATTTGCTCCTAAATTGGACGAATTGCCCCAAATTATATTCATATGCGAAAGGGGTCAAAAATACCGCTCAATTTTATTTTATTGTTTGACCTAATTCTTATAATTAAATGAGTTAATTTTTGTCTCCTCCGTTACAAAACTTATCACCATGCATGTGAACTCGTTGGATTTATAATTTTTTTTTTAAGAAAACCCCCCCACATATTTGACTGCACGTACCAGTAAGGAATAAATTCTCTTCCAATTACACATGAGATTTTTAATATACTTTCTGTTTGAAAAAATTCCACGCGTTGTCCCTAAAATGAACAGAAACATCGAAGTAATCAATTTTGCTTGAATTTAGTACATTATTTGCGTAAGCAAATTTTAGAAGTATGCTAACTTTGTCATATTCAATCTTCTAATATGCATGATTCAAGTTTGAATTGCCAAAATAAAGCGATTGAAATTTTGAATTATTAATGTTGAAACGTATATTCAAAATTGGAATAGTTTATTTGAAGTCAAAACTATACATTTTTGTTCTTGCCAGTATTTTCAAGTTTTTCTATAAATTCATTTGATTTGAACTTACCTTTTAAACTTTAAATTCTAGACACAAGTCTTAAAATTGCAATTTTTTATTTTCTTTGCCCAATCTTGTCAATAATCAAGGTTTTTTTTTTTGAGATGAAAAAGAATTAAATAATCAATAATCAAGTTTACCTATAATGGATATATACAACTAGAACACATAGAAGAAGAAAGAACAGAAGAAAAAGAATTGCAACGGAGGAGTCTAGAAAAATTTTAATCTGAAGTTTCTCAGCATTAAATATTAATTAAATAGTTTGAAGGAACAAAAACTAAATATAGCTTAAATATTAATTAAATAATTTGAAGGAACAAAAACTAAAGATAGCTTAAATAAGAAGATGAAAATTATTTATTAGAGAAAAGTACTAAAAATACTCTGAAACTTAGCACTAATTATTAGTTTCGTCCTAAAACTATTGATAGGAGTAATTTTGAGGGTATTTTTAGTACTTCTCTTTATTTATTAGGATACAATTCCTACAATATATATAGATTATACTCTCTCTCTGTCTCATATTAATTGAATTTATGAGGTAATGCACACACGTATTAAAAATATAAAACTTCAACAAATGAAAGGACAAATATGAAAAAAGTTTCAAATATTGTTTTTGAACTTTCAACAATTCAATTATTTTAAATATTGAAAAAAATATCAAAAATTCAATTAATTTAAGACGAAGGGGGTATTAAAAAATGTTTACTCCTTCCGTCTATCTTTACTTGTCCCATAATAATTTGGTACAACAATTAAGAAGTAGAAAATGATAGAAATAACTTTACTAAATCATATTTGAATATAATAAATACAATATCTTAAAAAATATAATATGATTTGACTATAATTAATAATTAAGGATAATTAAGAAACCAAATATAAAATTATCTCTTAATTTCATAAAATAAATAAATATTATCAAATAATCTAAATAATATAGTAAACAAGTAAATATAGACTGTAACTTCTAATTATAAATCAACAGTTAAATTCAATTTCTCTAACTTCGTACATTAAATTATTGCCAAATTAGTACAGAGCACGTGGTCACATGTTTTTGCATTGATGCGTGGACCGATTCACTGAACCGGACCGAACATAACACCAAACATTTCATCCTTACGTTCCTCGAAGCAACATTAAAGAACCAAACCTACTTATATAGAAGAAATAATTAATTATAATTAATAACTACTACTTTAGTATTTATTATTTTAATTTTTTTGTCTGATGTATCAATAATAATTACAATTTTAGGAAATACATTATCCTATTTATATTTAAGAAAAATTATATTGTTCTAATAGAATTGAGAATATTTTATCCTCGTAGGTTTATGATTACCTTGAATATATATATAGAAATAGTAATTGAGAATTTATAGTTAATTGCGCACTTCATCTCTATTATCCCGACATTTTTATTTTCTTATATATATAGAATTACTTGAGATCTATATATAGAAATTATAATGGGGTTCTAATTAATCTAGAATCTTTCGGCCACAAACATAGAATAAAAATAGTAGTACAGTATAAAGTTATTATTGTTCCTCCTAACGCGTTTGTGTTTTCTAAAACTTTTCAAAGTCCCAACAACGCGATACGACCAATAAGGCAAAAACTGAACCTTTATATATATATCTCAACCTCTCCGAAAACTTCAGAAACGCGTTTACTTTTAACAAACATTCTTTGCTTTTCTTCTTTCTTCTTCTTCCCTTTGATTTAACTTAAATTTCTTGCTATGATTCTTTCTAGAAAACACATGTTTGTTCTTTTTGCGTCGATTTCGATGCTTCTAGCTCCGGCAAGTGCTATCAGAGGTTTTCTTGAGAAGCCCAGAAATATAAAGATTGATGGGAATTTCAGATATGTTGAATCTCCAGAGTATCGTAATAGTCAAGAATGTCCACCATTAAGGTCGAATTTGTTAATGTGTGACCGAAATTTGATGCATATAGCTATGACTCTTGATAGCCAATATTTTAGAGGTTCAGTAGCAGCAGTTCATTCTGTTCTCAAGCATACGTCTTGCCCTGAAAACGTTTATTTCCATTTTGTGGCTTCCAAGAATGTGCATTCTCAAGACCTGAGACAGGTGGTGAAGTCCGTATTTCCATCATTGAGGTTCAAAGTTTACACCTTTGATGAACTTCGAGTGAAGAAATTGATATCATCTTCGATTCGTCAAGCTCTTGATAATCCATTGAACTATGCTAGAACATATTTAGCTGAGATTATCGAACCGTGTGTTGAAAGGGTAATCTATCTTGATTCTGATGTTATTTTAGTTGATGACATCCAAAAGTTATGGTCAGTTTCTTTAACTGGTTCAAGAATTATTGGAGCTCCAGAGTACTGTCATGCAAATTTCAGAATATATTTTACTGAGAACTTTTGGTCTGATTCGCAATTATCGAAGGTGTTTGAAGGGAAAAAGCCTTGTTATTTCAACACAGGGATGATGGTTATGGATTTAGGGAAATGGAGAAAAGGGGATTATACTGTAAAGATTGAGAAATGGGAGAAGATACAGAAGGAGAAAAGGATTTATGAATTGGGATCATTGCCACCATTTATGTTGGTATTTGGAGGTGAAATTGAAGGAATTGATCATAGATGGAACCAACATGGACTTGGTGGAGATAATTTGGTGAATAGTTGTAGAACATTGCATCCAGGTCCAGTTAGTTTGTTGCATTGGAGTGGTAAAGGGAAACCATGGGTCAGGCTTGATCAAGGCAATCCTTGTCCTGTTGATCTTTTATGGGCACCTTATGATCTGTATAGACTCATACCAATTGGTTCATTTGACCAGCAAAACTGAGGATTGTTTGAGCTTCAGTGTATAGAAGTTAAAACTAGAACAACATACCACGAGTGGGTCTAGGGAGGGAGGGTACGCAGACCAATCCAAGTTAAAATTACTTAGCAATAATTTTTTTATTCTTTTTCTACATTCTCACTTCGATCCAGTATTTAAGTACAGGGAACGATTTTGATGAGTTCCCTGTGCGTGAATAGTTTGTATATGAGAGCAAATTATTCTTGTAAAGCGATCATTCATTCATTAATTATTTAATCAGAGTATTCACTTGATATTTTCTTTTCACTCTTGAAAATATGACAAGATATATTTCTCTAGTGAAAATCGTTTCAGCTCCATGATTTTAAAGTCATAGTTGGAGTTTGTTGAATAGTCAATGATACACATTCAAGAACAGAGCTTTGTACAAGATTCAGAAATATTTTGCCCTTCAAAATCTGCCTAATGTATCGTTCAAGGGTCAATTAATGGATGAAAATCTACCACCAACATTTTTGTACAATACGCCTTTTTATATTTGACATAATGTGTTTACTATGAATATTTTAAAGTACTATCTTCTTCATAAAAAGTACATCTCCAACTGATGTATCATTCAACACGTCAAGGCCGAAGGAACTTTCTAGATCGCCTGTATTTTAACACAAAATAAACATAGTTTTAGGGTACCTACCACAATTAAATATTAAGATAACCCCACTAATAAAACATGCTATTGTGATAATTCCACCTAACCCATCAGCCAATAAATAAATCCCTAATGGGTATAGCAGACTTTATCAATCAAAGCGGCATTTCCCTTCTTTGTTGGCCAACAAATAACACCTTTCACCAACCATTTCAAATCCTGAGTGAAGTGTGAACACTTCAATTTCAACCTACACGCTGAATCCAAGGAAATTTAACCATCATGCAGTGCACAATGAGAATCTTTCCTTTTATGTTCTATTTTGTTGATAGTCCTATTGCAACCAACTGCAGTTTTTACCAGACGAACGATTATGGTACATTAGATTTGCTAAAAGAATATGCAAGTTAGGATCAGCTATCAGCTGCAGACTTGCAAGCATCATTTTGAGTGTATATGATCAATTTACACTATCAAGGAAAAGGGATATGAGAAATGGATTTATCATTCTCAACAGTCAACCCACCCATACAATTACTTGCGACTTGCAAGAACAAAATTTTACAGCATATGTGGATTATTCTATATAAATAACAGAAAATAATTGAGCTAGAAGGAGAAAAAGAGAAGGGGAGTAGAAGAGAAGCAGAATGTACATCCCTCTTTGTACTTCCCAAACTCATAACAAGCCAACAACACAACTTAGATGCAATCTGTTCTCCAATCCTCTCAAATGATGGCCCAATAACATACACCTGCCAATTACAAAGTTGCTTTATTTTATTACTTACTCAGAAGAGTCAGTTCAGATAAAGCTAGAGGATATTTAAGAAAAGCTCAGACTGTTGACCACAAGGAATAAAGGAATAAATAACAGAGAGATGTCACATTACTAACCAGAAGAGTAGTTTTGCCAAGTAATCCCGAGAAGTGCCTATTGCATCGCATAATTCAGCGTCACTACTTTGGTAGTCTTTGTCACCACTAAACTTAGGATCTTCTTCTTTGTTAACGTCGTCCTCTTTGAAAAATCTTTGTATTATGTTTTGAGTAAGTTCCTTAATAATTTCCTCCACCTCAAAGGATGATGGTCTAGATAGTTCAGTCACCTGTTCCAGTATCAGACAAATCAGGAATTAACCTCATGGATTTCACATAGTAACATACAAATAACTACAATACCATGTCAGATTCCAATGACCGAAGGTATTCCAGCAAATCATTGTTACTTTCGTTGATATGCTCCATTTGCAAATTTTCCTGTTGCTGGGACTGCAGTTCCTGAGAGAAACAGAGACGGATCCATATAACATTTAACTGAAGGCTGAAGCTTTACTTCGAATATCAGATTGGACATAGCAATGTGCCACTCAAGAAAGGAACAAGAAATTATCAGTTTTGATGAGCAAGTTTTTACCCTATAGAATTCAGTTGTACAACTTTTAGCGCGCTGACCAATTACTAGGAAAATGAAACCTTTAATTGGACAATGGGACTGTCGATCTTACATAGGCAAATTCAATTGAAGAAACACAAGACTACAAGTTCAAGTGACTTGATTAGCCAGCGGTTAAATGCTTGATCTAGGCAAATATCTGATTTTTCATAACCAAAGCAGAAGTATGACTATTAATTACATAATGCATAGATAAACTTGGTGCTAAGCAAAAGTAGCAACACACTCAGCCCCAGCATAATAATAAAAACAACAGGGAGAAGAATGGGGAAGACGTAGAAAACTTCAGCCATGGTTGATACTATGAAGTATCAGCTATATTCATCCAGAGGCCTTGTGTGCTTAGGAAAGGAGATTCTTTAACTTGCTCAATCAGATAATATCTTAGTTTGCAACTCAAACATGCAGTCAGTCTATCAATAAAACACTGTTAGAATACAGAACCTCATTAAAAAGAATCTGGGCTCAGTTTTCCGATTCACATCTAAATGAGTTGCAATAAATCATTCATTTCCTCAATGCACCAACTCTTACTTGGCAATTTCCATTTAACATTATCAAAATAATTTGCAACTGAAAATTATTCTCATGCTTCAAGAACGAACTGCAGAAAGCAAGGCATAGACACTACTCTTCCAGGAATTTGATTTTGTTTGATTTATGCACAACTGGAACTTTGAATAATTACTTTTTGTAAACTAATAACATGTCACAAATGTAACTGCTAGTAACCTTACTCCATCCACCAACTTTTTTGCGTAGCCACTAGTTCATAATTTTTCCGTAAGATAATTAATAATCTCTACTTTGAGAGCTAAGTTCAGATACAATTTGCATCCTTAACTAACAGAAGTGTAAAGTACCTAGAATTTCATAAGTACTAATTAAGTTTAGCAACCATGAAAGCATTCAATAGCTTTTGGTTTAGACTATTTCACCTGCTTGACTGATGAGAGTTCTTCTTCTAATTGCTGAACATATTTCAGAGCTTCCGGAGATAAATTCCCAAGAGCTTGAATATCTATTCTCTCTGAAACCGCAGAAGACATATTTACACCAACTCCGCTTTCTCCCCCCTCTACCCCCTCGCTCTTTGACCGTGAGTTCACATTCTCCTCCGTTGAGTTGAAGCGTTTCATATTGTCCGACGGGATTTCAAAATTCCTCATCAAGGATATCCTGTACTCCGCATTCCACAGCGTATACCTACCAAAAATTCACCACCAGGACGAATTCAGATGGATGCAGAACTTTAATAAATTAACAATCACAGATTTTAAGTTTCGGCATAAATTAAAATTAAGAGATTAGGTACCCGGTAACTATAGAAGAAACAATGAGGCGATCAAGAGGGCGTTTGGAAAACCGAACAGTGACTGAGAATTGATCAGAAGGCAGCAAGCCTAACATAGTAGAAATCGTCTGCTTCATTGAGTCCTTAGCAGAATCAGATACGCCTTTGGATATAACAGAAGTGTCCAACGGTTCAATTCGCTTGAGCATATTAGCTATAACGGAGAATTCACTACCGAATCCAGATTTCCTGGTGGAAACGAAGTCGTCCGAAACACCGCCGCCGTCTACACCGGAGATAAGGCAGTTGACGGACGGACGCCGTCTGCTGGAAGCGGAAAGAGAAGGAAGTAAGGGACGGATGAGGAGGTGGTGGGTAAAAGGAGGAGGTAGGTGTGGAGGATGTTGATGTGGCTTCAGTGATAGGTCTGCTAGACGAGATGCGAGAAAAACCCTAGCTGAGGCGGCAGCCATTAAAGAAGGAGATTCTTCTTCTTCCTTCTCCTTCGTCTATTTTCTATTGTGTGGCTTTCGATGCCTCCGGCCAAGTTCTCACTCACGTCTTCCTTCGATTCTCTCTCCCCCTCATCTTTCGTTTCATCCCACCCAATTCGTTTTCGTGTTTTTGTTGGCTTCTGAATTGATTGACTCTTTGCCCTTCTTATTTGTTTTATTTACGGATTCACCATTCTCTTATGCCTGGTTCTGAATTCTTTTCCAGTATCTTTGAAAATCTGGTCATTTTCTTTCAGTGACGTTTCGACATAAAAATCCTGAAATTTAATATAAATGCTTACTTATTATTCATTCGTTTAATTTGATGGAATTTTAAAAATTTTATTATCTTAAAATTAAAAATATGTTAAATAAACAATAATAGGATTTCTTTTTTTTTTCTCTCAAACATAACAAAAATAAGAAGAAGAAGAAGCATAAATTAAAATAGAGAGAACGGTGTGTACGAGGGTTTTAGGAAACAGTCTCTCTACTTCTATGAGATAGTGGCAAGGTCTGCGTACAATATACTCTCCCCAGACCCCACTTGTGGAATATTTACTGGGTATGTTGTTGTTGATGGTGGTGGTGTGTATGGGTGTGCAAAAATTGATGGATAAATCAAATTAAAAAAAATATTGTTGATTTATTGTTGTCGAGTTATTGATTTAATGAATTTTTAATGGTTTTACATATTATTGAGTTCAAGTGCTTAATTGATTTGTTTGCTTTACTATATCTCATCGTATTGCGCTAAATTATTACAAAAGTCATATATTTATTTTATGTGTATTTTCTTATTGGGTAAATCAAAAATCGAGTCGTTAAGAATCGAAAACCAATAAATCAAAAATCAACAAAAAATATCTTATTAGTTTAGTATATTTAAAAATTAAAAAATCGATAAATCAAACCAATAATATATAAAAATTGAACCGGTCTGATCGATGCATATTCCTAATAGTATATTCATTTTTTCAATTGAAAATTTAAGCTACGTTTGAATATAGATATTACTCGGAGTTATTTTAATTTTTTTTGATTAGTTTGAAATAAAACTATATAAAAAAATCTTCGAATTAAGTACAACAATAATATACTTATAGTCCTGAGTTTGAAAAGTGATAAAGTATAAATGAATTTTATTATTGTCATAAATTGTTTTCAGCAGATTTTTTGCTTACAAAAATAATCCAAAATAATTTTAAAAAAGTAACCAAAATAAAAAAAGTGATGACAAAGTGCTACAAACAGTCATACGAAATACAAGTAATCACAAATATAATATTTTTAAAAGATTAAAAACTATTTTGAAGGGGCACTTGATTAAATTTTGCTGAAAACCTCACCACTAATGTTAATTTTGTCTTTTTACTCTATACACTAGTAAATCTCTATCAACCAAATGGTCCAGCAAAGTAGCTGTCTATCAAAAAAAGGAAATTTATTCAAATATTACTTTTTCATTTATTTAGTAAGGTACTTTTTAAAACTTTTGAATACCTATAAAAAGGTTACTGAACCATGGATTTACATGGTTGCCCACTTGTAAAATATTTATATCGGGATTAATTACATAATATATTATGTTAATATATATTTTGTTAAAGCAATAAGAAAAAATATTAGAATAAATCAAAAGCGATTCAAATATATTAGTGATCTAAGGTGAAAATAAAATAAAATAAAAATCTTAAATTTTAAAAAATAAATTAATATATTTTTCTCATTATATTTTCTCACAAACTTTATTCTTCTATCTCTTTGAGATGTAAAATTATTTTAAAAAAATGAGAAGTGATAGACTTCACTCACTATTTCTTTTAAATTAATCATATAATCAAGCTCCAGATATGTTAACGACTTCTAATAATTCTTTTTTTATATAAAATAAAAATAAGATCCTCAAATTTAGGAATCAAAGACGCTTGTCTTTTTTTTTTTTAACTCCATCAAGACAAACATGTTTGACAATATCATCAAACTATATTCCTGTCTTTAATTTTCATTGAACGGTTATATATGAATATTATTCAACTTTTTGACTATAACAACCCAAAATACAGATGTGTTCCAATTTTCATTAATAATAAACAAAAGGAAAACAACAGGTAGCTTGACAAATTATAAGTACAGGAGACTACTATTTGCGTAACAAATCACACTTCACATGCTTCCTTAACAAACCATGTGTCAATTATTACAATACGATGTATCAAATATTTTATTTATCTATCTGCTTTAAGTGTAACCAAGATTTGTATTGAAAGTCTAACTTTAGATTAAAATGCTATTTATTAAGAATAATTTTATTCTCAAGACTCGAGTTTAAAATGTTTAATTAAAAATGTATGGGTATTAAGAATTTTGATTATATATAATAATTGGTACCTAACTATTAAACAATAATGGCGTCCTAACTTGCAAAAGTTGGTTAATTTGTCAGGTTTATAATTAGGAGAAGCCCATATCAAAAGTGCAAGAAATAAATTGGTCTTCAAGTGTATTTAATTCATAAATTCCATATTGAAACTGAGAAACATGTGCATGTACAGGGGGTGAATAAAATCGACCAAACCGCGCAAATTGAGTAAAATGAAAAAAAAAATTAATGATTTGATTTAATTTGATTTGATATTGAAAAAAAAATTATATTTCAGTTAGTTTGATTTTAATTTTAAAAAGTCATTTCGAGACCAAATTAATTCGATATTATATTTATATCTTTTTTAAAATTTATATTTACTCTAAAGTATTTACTTTGATATAATTTATAACATGTTACAATGCATAAAGTAATTTTGCATGCAATATTCATATATTATAAATGTCTTAAAATGTCCTAGACTTATTTTGATTAAAAAAATCACATTTTGCATGAAAAATGAATTATATATAAAATAAACATAACCAAAAGAATAAGAAAATAGCCTATTATTTAACCATTTGTTAAAATTAAAGAAACATTTATATCAAAATATAATAAGAAGAATATATTTGGTATGAAGACATAGTTGACTTCACTTCCAAGCCATTTTTTTAAATTAAAAAATTTACCTTTCTATTTCTAAAGTTAGGTAAATGAGACATTTTATATGTTTATCTAAGTTTCAAGTGTTCTCTACCTAGATGCATCTTTTTCGCTATTCCACACAACTACAATTTCCAATTCCAAATACCAATCGTTTAGACTAGAAAAAAATCAAAATATTTTGATA
>JAOTQJ010000049.1:23112962-23123911 GCA_025642045.1 Solanum sejunctum | reverse complement strand
GCAAATGCTTAAAAAATAATAAATATAAGAAATAAAACTGATGCTAAAATTTTGATTATAAATTCGATGAATTTAACAAGTCTGATTAATACAAACATCCTTAAAATATTTATTAAATATGAATAATTAAAAAAATTATATAATCTTCCCAAATCTAATTTGTCAATTTGGTTTCTTTGGTGGCAAAAGGAGAAAAATCAGAATGAATTGCTTTAAGCATAAAGAGCGAATGAGAAAATGGTCAAATAAGTAGCCATTTGTCCATACACGAAAGCGCCTTTGAAAGTTGTTGCTTGCCAAGAGCCACCCAATTGGAATTTTCATATATAATGATCGGTCCAATCATATGCTTTTAACCATTTTATAATATTGTTAAATAACGCTTAGTTGTCATTAAAGGTATTTCTTTTTTCTTTGTTTTACACTTCTAGTAGAATTAAAAATATATATATTTGGCCCTTGAGAAGTTGTGGTTGTTATTCATACCCCAAAGGAAAAAAAATTGGTTTTTGACTCTAAAATTGCTAAAAGGCTGTTTAAAATGTGGTGCGATTGGATTAATATTTTAAACATTCACTAATTTAAGACGGAATTTCTTGACAGCTTAAAGATTTCACTGTTTTATTTAATGACTTTTAAACTCATTAGATTGTTGACATAGTCAAAACCTTATAAAAGTATTTTGTTATACTACCACCATTAACAAAATAACAATTTAATTTGATTTGACGCGAATTTAAAAAAAAAATTAATTTTATAATTTTAAATTAACATTATGTTGAGTGTATTAAGGTATTCTTTAATTTTGTAACCTTAAACATGTTATGTGAAAAAATAAAATTAAAAAGTTATCAAAAAAGAACATGAGATATTCTTTCGTGAACAAACTTAAAAAAAATAAGTCATTTTTTCAAATGATGAAAGTAATAAATAAAATTTTAATATCATATTTAAAAATAACACCAGTATAGAGATTTTACCGTATTTGAAGTGTGACATTTGACTATTTCAAAAACTTTTTAATTCAATTTGAGATATTGCAAAGAAAATTTAGAGCTTAAAGATTTTTACAAAAAAATTTATGGGCCTTTTCGTATATTAAAATAAAGCAAATCGCAGTGAATGAGGAATTTTGATTTCGAGATAGTATAAATACGAAAGGGGGCAGGTAGGTCGTCATCATCAACAGTCTCCAAAAGATCCTAGTTTTTGCGTGTCCTTCCCCCCCGTTTTTCTATGGCTTCTTCCACCGTTAATCGATGGCTGAGGCCCGAGGTTCGTTTTAATCTTAGATATTTTTTCCCTCTTTAAATCCTTGTGAAATGGGCGATTTTGTTAATTGATCATTTGGGGTTTTCTGTTTTGTTGTTAACTGTTGGTTTAGCAATTAGATCTGAGCGATTAAATATGCTATATTTATGGTGGTGCAGGTGTATCCACTTTTTGCAGCCGTAGGCGTTGCTGTCGGGATCTGTGGCATGCAATTGGTTCGTAATATCTGCACCAACCCTGAAGTCAGGTACCGATTCATTAGCTCTGTATACATCTTCGTTTATGGCTTGTGTGATTTGTGTTAATCTGATTTAACCAACTTCAATTGAATACATGTACTTTTTGAAAAAGAAAAAAAAGGAGTATGCTTGATAAAAGTCTTTATTTGTTCATTGTTTGTTAGAGTGTTTTTTTGTATGATTAAAGATTTTTATGTCAGTACTAGAACTAGATCGGGCATGAATAGAGAGAATTCATATGATAGCTTAGAATTGAGGCTTAATTGAGTTATTGATTTGAGGATTCTGGGTAATTCCATCGGTGGGCTGCCCAATCCTCTAATCTGTAGATGGGGTCTTGCCAGAGGAAGCTCCTCTCCATTTTTTCGAACTTTCTAACTCGATGGCCGACAAAGCATAAGTTAAATTTAACGATTAAGATTTAATTGATCAAATACATCTCTAATATAGTTTGGTTAAATTTCAGCTATTAAATCTAATTTATGTCATGTGTCACCCGTCAAGATAGGAACTTGGGGAAAATGGAGAGGATCCTTCTCCTGATCTAGCCCACTTTCCCCTTTTCATCCCCTATATGCAGCACAAAGAAATAAGTAAACAGAAACATATTTTTTAAAAAAGAATGAGTGATTGATTTACCCTTGATACATCTTCCTCAAAATATATTCCTCCTTTATGTTTATTGCTTATTAAAGTGCTGACGAAAGAATATACATGTGGTTCAGAGATGGATTCAGGGTTTGAACAATATTTGATTTCATGATTTTCTTTCACAACTTTGTTGATTTACTGGTTTCGAGTTCCAATATATATACGTATTGAGTTGATTTTTAAATACATATACTGTGAGAGAACTAAATCTTCTGGATTTCAATGCACCAATAAGTGATACATTAGATCCGCCACTAATTGGGTTTACCTGAGTAGTGAGGATCTGGAGGCATATGAAACATTCTTAGCTTAAGTTTGTGACAATTTTCAACAATTCATTAAACAGGGAAAGCTTCTAGAGTGTAACTGGTAGGACTTTAAAGGATCAGATGAGGTGAAAATGTGACTTTGACATGGAAGAACGAAACCTGGTCAAAGTGGTTTAAAATCCATAATGGATATTGACTTTTGGTTCAATTATATTCGATTCTTTGTTGATGGTAGAAATCAAATCAGTGTCCTACTAGATTGTATCTTTTTACCCATGGTGGAGTTTGGAATAAGGTGATTATAGAAAAGCATATATGCCACACCTGAGATTAGAACACGCGACCTAAAACAATTTTTGAGCCACTACAGTGGAAGCTTCTGTTATGTCCAGGAGATTCCCAATTTATTTATTCAATAATTTTTTTTCCCTAGTTGCACGATATTATTTTGCGAACCAACCCCTACTGAACATGTAGCCTGCCTCCTCCTCTCTACATGCAAGTTGGATCCACCCTCACACCCTACTGACCATGTTTTCATGTTTGCTAAAAACTCAGGGTGACCAAGGAAAACAGGGCAGCTGGAATTCTGGATAATTTTTCAGAAGGGGAGAAATATGCCGAGCATGCTCTTAGAAAGTTTGTGCGAAACAAGCCTCCAGAGATTATGCCATCAATCAATGGCTTCTTCAGCGATCCAAAGTGAGGCCGGATTCAAGTTTCATATGGATTAACATCATTATTCTTTCCATACAATGAGATAGACATGAAATTCATTTTTCTGGCCTGTGATGGGCCTTTTAGATATTGAAACAAACTTTGAATAAATATAATTCAGAACTACAAGTTCCTCCCTTTTGACGGGGCACTCTTTTCATATACTATTGATCTGTTGTTTTCTGGAAGAAAATTTCACTTACTTTCATGTATGAATAGCACTATTTGGATTGATCATTTCAGGCGTTATTTGAGCCGCATTGCCTTATAATTCAAAAGAGAGAACCTCTAGCATTGCCTTGTTACTGATGGTATTAGAACAAAAAAGTTCTTCCTTAGAAGTTACAATTCATAATTCACTCGCTGCAATCAATCCAATTAAAACATAAAATGTACCTTAAGAGACAATCCGCATAAATGACACTTAAAAGCCTTAAACAATAAAAAATCCTTCTTGCTTTCAACAAGATGGAGCACAGAACTGATATAAACTAAGCTATTGATATCTTAGAATGGAAGAACTAAACTGAGAAGAAGTGCTTGTCATGCTTTATTTTCCATATTTATACAGGCATGTATCCTTCAGCGGGAGGAACATGAATGCCAAAGAAAAAATTCCTCTTTATTTATTTACCTGCTTTTAAGGGCAACCGGGATTTGTATCGAAAGCCTAACTTTAGGTGAAAATGCTATTTATTAAAATGATTTCATTCTTAAGATTCGAATTGTAAATGTTTAATTAAAATTGTTGGGGGTATTAGGAATTTTGATTTTAAATACAAGCAGGATTTATATCGGAAGCCTAATTTTAGATTAAAATGCTATTTATTAAAATGATTTCATTCTCTCTCGAATTGAAAATGTTTAATTAAAAATGTTTGGGTATTAGGAATTTTGAGTATATATGGTGCCTAACTATTAAACAAGAATGGCGTCCTAACTTGCATAGATATTAATAAGGGATAATTTCCTTTTTAAGAATGATGATGACGCTTTATTGGATAAAGGAGAGAAATGCAGTATTATTAAGTTTGAATTAGAAAAATAAATTAGAAGAATCATCCAAGAAGGAAAAGAAGAAAAAGAAAAATCATCTATGAAAGTAAAAAGAATATGCTAATTTGGGATTCGGTACACTTTTGAATTGGACAATAACTAACTATTCAATGGGATATTATAACTATGTATTATAATTTTATTAAACTATAGTTATAAATAATAAATATTGCCATGTAACGCGTGAGAATGTTGAAAACCGCAATTGTTAATACCGGTTTTGCTATTTTCTTGGTCATTATTATCATCTCGGAGAAATTGTAATCCGACCCTGTTTCGCTCTTGCACAGAAAAATGCAAAATATTTCAATTTCTGATTTACATTTCCTCCAGCAAAGATTTAAGACGTCTGCATAATATTTACAACACGGTTGATTCAGTTCAGTTTGGAATTGCTTCAAGAGGTTTGAATAGAAGTGAAGAACTGAAACATTGATACATAGCAATGGCAGCAGGCATTTGCCATTTATAATACGATAAATTTAGGCATGTAGGAGAGATTGATCGTCTCCTATGGACCCATGCACGGAACTCATCAGATAAAACCGGGAACTACGATTGCCCCAAATATTAGTAACCATCAGGGCTTGGATTTTCAAAAACTGATGATAAGCCGCAAACTCAACTGACAGGAGATAATCAACTACCCATCTCTCAACTGAGAGTAACAGCATCAGAGATTTCCATGTTGAATGTGTTTGCTACCATCTGAAATAAAAAATATCCAAGATGACATTAATGTTCATGTTGTTTGTGCATCTTATTGGCAGCTTCAACCTGCCATGACTCCCATGCCTCAACAAAATGAGCAAAAAGCTCACTTGCAGCTGTAAAATTTGGCAAATGGAAACATTTCAACTATTCATCAAGGCAATAACTACATGGGATATAAATATATATTCACATGAAGGGAAAAAAAAACAATTTTTTCTCTCAACAGTAGCTGAATTGGGTGCTAGAAATTGGATAAACAATACTTCCATTCAAGAAATATAGAGTATAATAGATAACTCTTAAAATTGCATATCAGGCTTAATTGGAAAGTAAACGACATAAAATAAGAAAAACAGCACCCAAGAAATTGGAGTTATCTTCAGGAAAAACAGAAGCCTCAGTGATAAAAGGTAGAGTTTTGTTATTTCTCTGTTTGGGGCATTTCATATACATTGCTCAACATTATGAAGTCTAATTAGCAAAGATCTTTAATAATTAGCTACTAATTCTGCATATCTCATAGATCAGGAGGTTAAAGCCGGTGATTATCCAAAAAAATAAAAAGCTAGAAGCAGTAAAAGTGGCACATCTACGTATATATAACAATAAAATACCCAGTGTAATCCTCATAAAAGGAGTCTAGGGAGGGTAAGATGTACAGAGACCTTACCCCTACCTTTGTGATGTAGAGATATTTCCAATAGACCCTCGAAGTGTAATTAAAGCAGGATAGAAAGGAAAAGAATGACCGAATAAAAGTATATGAACATCTTTTTTGTTTTGCTCATGATTAGGGAGATGGGAATAGAAACCGGTTCAAACATGAGATCCTGTGACATAAGTAGACTTCTGGACTAACATATGTGAGAATATAGCCCCAGAAAGGTGTCATCAACTCCTCCCTACCCTACTTGGCATGGGTAAATAGAAGATATTCAATTTTTTCAAGTGAGATTTAGAAATTACCTTTATTCTGATACCGAGGGTGATATTTAGATGCCAGATCCTCCCAGTTCTGAATCTGTTTCAAATTTTCTTTTCCAGAAACTCCTGATCTGGGCAGACTTGATGGACCAAAAGGACCAAATACAAAATCCTTTGTACCACGTTCATTAAGCTGCTCTGCTGACATCTCCGGCTTTTTATCTTTCAATTCATTATCTTTTGTAACTTTCAACCTTTTTACCTGCCCGTTTGACATTAGATCAGATGAAGAATCATCCCTGCATCGTTTGGGAATTATGTTTGTGATCTCTGCCCCAAATGTTCTCCTTGTTGAATCATCTGATTTAGCAGCTGCAGGGGACCCACTCCTAGGATTTTCTTTCCAGGCTATCCACCTAAATACTGGTTTTCCATTATCTGGGCTACGTATCTACATATGTATTGAGAAGATCAAGATCAGAAGAAACAACTCTCTACCACATTATTTTGAGAATATTCAGTTACTGATCATTCAAATTATATGACCAACCTTCTCAATGAGATTCATGGAAACAAAAACATTTGCAATATCATACAAGCGTCTGGTCTTTGCTGCAAAATATTTATGAAAGATAAAAAAGTTCTGCGTCAAATATTTAATCATAAGTTAATCATGACAACATATTATGAACATGAATTACTCTTCATAGACATCAGATCGTGGACATCACCAAGCAAAGCTGATGCAGCCTTGTCAAGAGATATCAAGTCAACCTACAGAAGATAAGGCATTAGCTTGCAAACAGTTGACATCTAGTCAGAAAATCTGTATGGATCCACTTACATCAGAACAGTGGAAAAGCTTTACAAAATTTTGCGCGAGAATCATCAAAGACTTCTCCTTCCGGTTGTCTACATAATCAGACTTCAAGTTAGTCTCACTAATTATTGAATGTGACATATGATATCCAGCAGTTCTTTAGTATATTAAAATAATGCTCCTTCCACAAGAAAAAAATTTCAATGCAAAAACCACAACCATCACACCTACAGAGAATAACTTACCAATTTTATGTGATCCAGAAGACTTGCCTTCTCCTTTTTCCTTAACATCTGAATGGTTACAAGCTATCACCTAGTAGAAGAAGGTGCAATCGCTGAGCAAATCAAAGTAACTAATTGAGTGAACAAATGGGAGAATATCCACATTTGAACTGTTACAGTCCCACTCCAAATCACCCTATACAGATAGGTCATTGTTGTGAAGGGTGGACAAAGAAAGAACATGGTGTACATACATTTGAAACATTGTGGCAAGTGGAGGAGACACTGGGCAGATCTTTTAGTCCTTCTTTCTACAAAATAAGCAAATAATATCAAATTCCCAGGACATATCCATATGAGACAAGGTAAATGCATATAAACTACCTTAAGCAAATCTACAGCTTTAGGAATTGCACTATACCCATTCCATCTATACTGATTCTTAGCTTTTCGTGACAAAACCTGAAATAAACTGCCTTAGTCATTCAATCATATAAAGATAATGAGAGGGAGAGGAAAAGATAAAGAATTACCCCAATGCTTTCCAAAATATTGACGATATCATAAATGCGACGCCTCTCAACACCTACAATCACAATGAGATTTCGTGTGATAACATTTAAGAAGAAATCTGCATATCTGTGTTGACACAGTTGGGAAGACAATATGAGGACTGGTAGATGAGAACACAGCAAAGACCTAATTGATCTGCAGCATTATCCAAACCAATGGTGGAGTCCACACCTTCCTGATCACATAGCTTCAAGAACCTTGATAGTACAAAACTTATCAGGTCAAGAAAGTAACGATAGAGATGATATGTTGATTAATAGCAAAAAAATACAGATTTTTTACTTCAGTTTTTATGTTTTTAAGGCATTTCATCAGCTTCTTCCACACATTTCTAATCTAATTTTGTAGATGAAGGAACAAAAATAATTGGCAAAGAACATACAATCAATATACCATATAAAAAATCTCTCATCTTCAACAATTAATATTCATAATTTTCCAACAAGCTGAGACATGATAAAACACCTACAAAGAGACATGGCCAATTTACTAAGGATTTGCAAAAATAGTTGCTCAGAGCTGCTGAGCTAGAAAACCACTGTTGTGTCCCTCCAACATATTAAGGCAGTGAGAAGTCCTCAGTCGCTGTGTAAAGGTCATCCTTGCATTCTATAAACATGAAGGTTCCAATAGAAAGTGACTCCACGGAGGTTATGGCCATATTTTAGGGCTTCAAGTTGAAGAGAACCACTTGAGGAAACTCATTAAGAGGGGAGATGGAGAAAGAAGAGAGGATGAAGCCCTTCATTCAAGCTTTTTTCTTTGACTGTCATGATGACATCTAGTAAACTTCTCTTGGTTTTGTTTAATTGCTCATAAGAGTGTTTTTTGAGTTAGGAGTAATCAAAACCGATGTCTATGACTTGAGTTTGTTCAATTGAATTCAATCAACCAATGAGAATTAGTAATCTTGACTGTCTACTCAGCAGGGCAGGTCCATATTGCGAGTGGGTTCACGGGAATTCCGTAACTTCTGAATCCTCAGTTCTAAAATAAGCAGTGTTTTTAGAAACTTAACCCTAATTAAATGCCTTGAAGAAAGAAGTGATTCTTTAATGGTGTAAAACTCCATGTGTTAAAACAAGGTTAATTTTGGAAGAGAGAAATCAATTCCTTCTTGAAATCTTTAAAAACTACTTATTTGGAAACAAAATAAAAAGGCTAAACAACACTTATTTGTAAACAGAGGGAGTATATATGTCAAAAAAGTCAAGAGTACTATATATTCACTAAATATTTATAAATACTCAACCATGAACCCAATTAATATGGTATATTAACTATGTCTTTTTTAACTTAGTAACTTTGTATTATATCACAAAACAGTACATGGGTTGTGCTGAAACCTCATGTACAAGTGCCTCCTGATTTCACCTCTCTGTGTCTAAATTGAGACTAGCACATCAATAATAGAGACAGTATCATTTGAGTATAACTGATTACACCAAAAAAACTAAAAGTAACGCGCAGCTTAGCTTAACTTTCTGCACATTGTTCTCTATTCTCTCCAAACATCTTGAGTTCCTCTCTTTCCAAACAGCCACCAAATGGCCCCGGGATAATTCTCCATCTACATCTGTCCTTAGTGTGTACTCCTGCTTCCTTCCAGCATAGTAAAGCCTCAGCCACCTTCCTGGGAATAATCCAGGAGATGCCTTTGAGGCTTAGGAATATTCTCCACAGATGATGTGTGTACTTGCAATGTAAAAACAGATGGTTAACAGTTTCAGATGTTTCACGACATAAGAAACACCTGGAACACAAGGTAATCCCACTGTTCATAACATTGTCCTATGTAAGGACTGCTTCCTTAGCCATTAACCAAACAAAACAGGAGACTTTGTGAGGAACTCTGCTTTTCCATATTTGCTTCCAAGGCCATCTCAAGCACTGTTGATCTGTCTGATCCATCAACTTATAGGCTTTGTTAACTTGAAACTGTTATAGAAACCCATAAAATTCAAATCTTGGATCTGTTTGTGCTGCTTAGGGAGTTTTCTTTTGTTTCCATATAGAATTTATTTTATTCCTCAACCATAATCAGAATCCTAAAGTTAAAATAAGTTCAAAACCCTAAAATTCCTCGAGGATCAACATTCTCTCATCAATCTACCACATACACTAGCAGACTAATATGCTTGCTATGCGTTCCACATAATCATCTCATTCTAAGATCGATTTGTGGCTTAGATAAACTTACCACCATAGAATCTCACGCATACAAGACAAATGCAAAAGAAGAGAAGAGAGAGATTACTTGGAGCAAAGAAGGCCGAGAGATTTGTCCTTGCGGCTGTAAATGCTAGGGTTTTTCCATTGAGAATCTTCAGTATGGACTGATGATGACATTGCTAGATTTCGCTGTTATCGGAAGATGAAAGCGATCGAAGAAGAACCCTAAGAAAATTCGAGATAAACCGCAGAGGCTTGAAGAAAGAAAGAGGGAAATGGATGAAATTGGCGGGCATCGTGAATTACATTTAACGCGTTCTTCATTTTATGCCCCCCAAATTTAACTATTCAATTTTCCCGAATAAATTTTTACTACTCCCTCCACTCATCCGGTATAATTAATACTGAATACATAAAAATGATCGAAAAAATATATTCAAAATTAGGTTGTAAAATTTTCAAATTCAATTTCATTTTAAATTTTAAAAAGTGTTGAAATATTTTTTTATAAATTTTAAATAAAGTGAAAACATATTTGAAATATTTGATCAAATCTTAATTTTGATTTACAATCAATATTTGTTTACGATATATGCATAAAATTTCAACTTCAATTTTAAGTTCTCCAAAAAGTAAAATTTCTAATGTTAAATTATGATTTTAATTTTTAAAAATATAAAGCTTGACCCATAAATTTAGATTTTATAAAAAAATATAATTCATAATTTAAAATTTTGCAAGAAATAGAAAAATTCATGTTCAATATAAAAAATTGTTTGTAACACATGAAAGGATTATATCAACTAATAATTAGTTTACTACTGTTGTCGATTTATTGGATCAATAACATGTAATTGCAAAAATTTAATATTTTTTTAAAAAAATGAAGATATGTGATTTATTAATTTGACTCCTTTGGACAATTCAATACCCTCATTTGATAAAATTGTTTAAAAGTTGGATATATTTTGATAGTTTTCACAAATTATAGGATTTTATGTTAGTGTGAAAAGACAACACATCATGTGTCCACACAAAATTTCAACTTCAAATTAATCTAATTTCAAATCACTTCCAAACAGGACCTTAATTATTTTACTTATAACAATCGATCACTTTTGAAAGACAAAATAACACCAATAAATGAAACTACTAAAGAGAGGTTTTGACTAAACTAACAGTAAAAAAAAAGTTTGCATTAAACAGGTTAAATTATGTTATATGAATAAATAAAATTTAATCATTTCAAATTTATTTGGATTTAACTGAATAAGATGAGCAAAGCAATTGTACTCCACATTTCGTTCAATCCACACAA
>JAOTQJ010000049.1:23095067-23108632 GCA_025642045.1 Solanum sejunctum | reverse complement strand
TAAAGATTTGCTTTTTTTGTCCTGCAACAATAACAATAATATTATCTCAATGTCTCAAAGGTTTCTTCTGTCTATTGCGAAGTAAAGGGGGTCAAATGTATGCAGTCTAACCCTTATGTTTTAAAAACATAGCGCGACTATTTTCGGATGACCCATAATGAGCGTCGAAAGTGTAATATAAATTTTCAAAAATATAATGGAACTTTTCTTATTAATTTGTTTAAAAAATGACAACTTTTCATTTATTAAAAATAAGTTAACTTTAAACTTTATTTTATTACTGATAAAATGATTTATAATTATACAAATATTTATAATTTAATTAAAACACAATTTTATCATATAAACTTAGATGAAAAAAATATAATCTTAAAAATTTGAGAGCCTCAAGCCCTTGCTTCACTTGCTTGGCCCTTGAGCCGGCACCAGAACCAATGCAAAAATAGCCAAAATAACAATAGCATTATATGATAATCAAGAATGCCATAATAATATACTAAAGTAGATTATTGTTAAAAATAATAATAAGCAATGATAAATGAAAAATCAAGAACTATAATAATTCAACTAATACCATCATAAATATCTTAATTTAATTAGTACCATCATAAATATCTTAATGTTCAAATATCTAAATCTTAAATTTTAATGCACATACTTATATTCAAGTTTTTTATTATAAAAAAATTAAATATTTAAGATATTTCGCCACGTATATTTATATTCAAATTTTTTATTACTCCTATAAAAAATAATAAATATTAAAAAAACATGATAGAAAAAAATTTAAATAATCATTAATTATAAAATATTTATTATTAAACTAATAATACAATAACAACCATCCAGCCAGAGCGTTGTGCAATTGAGATTGGTATGTGATCATTGTCAATTGAGAAAAATCAAAAGCTTTAGGGGTAAAAGTAAAGCAAGTCTTCCTTTTCATCACAGAGACTGAGTAGTTCAGAAATACTAGTCCCGATCACCCAATTTCAGCAGATCTGAGTCATCCACCGCTCATCGCCGCCCCTTTCACATGGCCTTCTCCTCCCGCCGCGGCGGAACTGGGTGGGCCCGATCACTCCTCCCCACCAGCAAATCATCTGCGCGACAACCTCGTAAATCCCGCAGACGAGCCGCCCTCAGAGACTTCTTTCTCTCAAATTTCTTCACCGTAGGCCTCTCTTTCTCACTATTCATCTTCCTTATCATCATCTACAGCTACGGAGTCCCTAAACCCCTTCTCTCATCTCATTTCCGGGCTGCCCGAACTCGATTCCATCGATTCAGAAGGCCCAGTTACCGCAAATCTCCTGGAAGCGACGCCGTTTCAGGTGCGGTTGTGGATATAACCACAAAGGGCTTGTACGATAAGATTAAGTTTCTGGATGAAGATGGCGGCGCTTGGAAGCAGGGTTGGAACGTGAACTACAAAGGCAACGAATGGGATTCTGAGAAGTTGAAGATATTTGTTGTCCCACATTCACATAATGATCCTGGTTGGAAGCTTACGGTTGAGGAGTATTATGAAAGGCAGTCCAAGCGCATCCTAGATACCCTTGTTGAAACGCTTTCAAAGGTAATTTCAGTGTCAAGTTTAGTTTTAGGGTTCATCATGTGATGGTTTTAGATCGTTTGGGTTGAACTACGGTTTTTTCGTTTGGTCTGATCGTTTTAATTGAGCTGATCTAGGTATGAGCTTAGACAACTCGTACTAGTTTTCCAAAAACCCTTTATTTATTATTGGAATGAAACTGGGAAAAATGGAGCAGAACGATTATTAAATTGATGTAACAGTAAGGCATATTAGTAGTGATAGTTGTTGTCATTGCTAATTGTGGAAGTTAAACTTCTGAATAACTTTTCTTTGTTGAATTCTGTTCCTTCTAGGATTCCCGAAGGAAATTTATCTGGGAAGAGATGTCCTATCTGGAGAGATGGTGGAGGGACTCAACCAATGAAAAGAAAGAGACATTTGCCAATCTAGTGAGGAATGGGCAGCTAGAAATTGTTGGAGGTGGTTGGGTGATGAATGATGAGGTAAGCAACCCTCCTTGATTGTCATACAGCATTGAATCAGTAGAATAGAGTAAGAACAAGTCTGGAGTGTTTTAATTTGACAGCTTATTATGGGAGAGTCATGATTCCTCCTATAATTGCAGTTGCAATTAGCTTTTCTGTGCATAAATTGGATAAAATATGTTAAAGAAAATGACATAATTATTAGAAAATTTTGTTCTAATATAGATATTTGGATAGTTGTAATTGCTTTTGAAGGATTCAAATTTGTTCCGAATAAGTGGAGCTTTGGCAATTTTATCTTTTAATGTTCGACTTACGGCCTTCCAATTTTCCTTTTTCTGCAGGGTAATTCACATTACTTTGCAATTATTGAACAGGTAAACAAGAAGCTTTCCGTTTAATGTCCACTGTCTCAGTATCTATGCATATTTGCAGCATCATGTAGTATGAATTGTATCTATAAATGAAAATAATAGAGAATATTTTCTCCCTTTGGTTGTAGAATCGGATCTCTAAGTTCTTCTGCTTATGATTTGTAATTTACAACAGATTAGAATTAATATATGAATTTGAGACTGATATTTCCTTAATTTAGGGAAGTGCTACGGTGATTTTGTCACTCTAAATGTAATGCTAGAATTTTTCTCAATATTGTTGTGGTGTGGATGCTTACGGCTAGAATACTTGACATGTAATTGTTACTCATTAGGTGTATACTGTAGGGAACAGTGTGAACATGCTATATTCTAGACTTTGTGGTAGATAATAGATCATTTTGAGAAAATTAATGAAATATTGAACTCTCATAGACGAGACAATTGCATGACAGCAACAACAACATATACCCAGTGAAATCCCACATGATACAATACTATATGAACTGGTATTTTTCACTTTGTATACAAGCAAGAACAACAACATACCCAGTGTAAAATTCGTATATTCTACTTTGTATATTTATCAGAAAAGATACCTCTTATATATGAAAGAGAAACTTTAAAATTCATCCAATCCCTTTCTCTATAAATATGTTAAGGGAAATTCCTAGAATGTTTAATCATTGGCTGTAACTGGAATTCCGTGTGCAATTTCACTATTTGAGATTATTAATCTATGGAATATCAATTATCACAGGCAACTTAACTCATCTTGTATATGCTTGTGTCATGACAGTTTCAGTTTCATATTTGTAGGTTATATGTCGTTTGACTGACAATCAAGAAATGATTTGTTTTGACTCTAGTTAGTCGCTTGATTGTTGCAAGTCATTTGCCAATCTATTGAATTGGAGATGAAGTGGTCCTTCTACCTTTCCTTGTTTTGCATGTTTTGGTGCTTATTCTGTTTACTTCTCTATTCATGTCAGTCTCATATTCATTTGCTTCTCATTCCATTATGTACTATTACTAATCTAGATCTCGATTTTTGCATTTGTTCTCAGATGACAGAAGGAAATATGTGGTTGAATGAGACTATAGGTGTAATTCCTAAAAATTCTTGGTCCATTGATCCCTTCGGCTATTCACCAACTATGGCATATCTTCTGAGGCGTATGGGTTTCGAGAACATGTTAATACAGAGAACTCATTATGAGTTGAAGAAGGAACTGGCTTTAAACCAGAATTTGGAATATGTGTGGCGACAGAGCTGGGATGCTGAAGAAAGAACTGATATGTTTGTCCATATGATGCCATTTTATTCCTATGATATTCCACATACTTGTGGACCTGAGCCTGCAGTTTGTTGTCAGTTTGACTTTGCTCGAATGTATGGGTTTCCTTATGAACGATGTCCTTGGGGAGAGCATCCCGAGGAGACCACCCAGGACAATGTGAAGGAAAGAGCACTTAAACTGTTGGATCAGTATAGAAAGAAATCAACACTATATCGAACAAATACACTTCTTGTTCCCCTAGGTGATGATTTCCGATATGTCAGTGTTGATGAAGCAGAAGCTCAGTTTCGTAATTACCAAATGCTGTTTGATTATATCAATTCCAACCCTGGCTTAAATGCAGAGGCTAATTTTGGTACTTTAGATGATTATTTCCGAACTCTACGAGATGAGGCTGACAGAGTAAACTATTCTCGTCCACATGAAATTGGATCTGGTGAGATTGGGGGGTTTCCTTCTTTGTCAGGTGATTTCTTCACTTATGCCGACAGGCAACAGGATTACTGGAGCGGCTATTATGTCTCCAGGCCTTTCTTCAAGGCAGTTGATCGTGTTTTGGAGCATAACCTTCGCAGCGCCGAAATGTTGATGGCTTTCCTATTAGGATACTGCCAGAGAATACAGTGTGAAAAAATGCCTACTGGATTTTCCTACAAATTGATCTCAGCGAGAAGGAACTTGGCACTTTTTCAGCATCATGATGGGGTCACTGGCACTGCCAAGGACCATGTGGTGCAGGACTATGGAGAACGGATGCACTTGGCTCTGCAAGACCTTCAAATTTTTATCTCTAAGGCTATTGAGGTGTTACTAGGGATGCGCCATGACAAATATGACCAATCTCCTTCTCAGTTTGAACCAACACAGTCTAGATCTAAATATGACGCCCAACCAGTGGTTAAAGCCATCAGCGCTCGTGAAGGAACTGTTCAGACGGTGGTCCTTTTCAATCCATCAGAGCAGACAAGAAATGAAGTTGTTATGGTCACTGTTGAGAGGCCGGATGTAACAATCTTGGACTCAAACTGGACATGTATTAAAAGCCAGTCATCTCCAGAGTTATCACATGACAAGAAAAGTACTTTCTCTACGAGACATCGTGTGTACTGGAAAGCTTCAGTACCTGCCATGGGATTGCAAACGTATTATGTTGCTAACGGATTTGCTGGATGTGAGAAGGCAATACCTGCACAACTTAGAATATCAGTGTCTTCTGGAAATTTCTCCTGCCCAGCACTATATACTTGCTCAAAGTTGGAAGGCAATGAAGCAGCAATCCAGAATGAGCATCTGACGCTCACCTTTAGTACCAAGTTTGGCTTGTTGCAGAAAGTAAGCCATAGTGATGGCAGGCAAAATGTTATTGATGAAGAAATTGATATGTACTCTAGCAAAGGTGGAGCCTACTTGTTCAAGCCGGAGGGTGAGGCTGAGCCAATCATACAAGCTGGTGGGATTATGGTTATCTCGGAGGGCCATTTGGTACAGGAGGTCTATTCTTACCCAATGACAGCATGGGACTCGTCTCCAATTTCCCATAGCACCCGCATATATAATGGTCACAATACCATACAGGAACACATTATTGAGAAGGAGTATCATGTTGAGCTTCTTGGTCATGAACTCAATGACAGGGAATTGATAGTTAGGTACAAGACGGATATTGAAAACAAAAGGATTTTTTATTCTGATCTAAATGGATTCCAGATGAGCCGTAGAGAAACCTATGATAAGATCCCTACACAGGGAAACTATTATCCAATACCTTCCCTTGCATTTATGCAAGGACCACATGGAAACCGCTTCTCTGTCCACACTAGGCAGTCTTTGGGTGTTGCAAGTCTCAAGGATGGATGGTTAGAAATAATGCTTGACAGGAGATTGGTAAGGGATGATGGACGTGGTCTAGGCCAAGGAGTGATGGATAACCGTGCAATGAATGTCGTTTTCCATATCCTTCTGGAGTCTAATGTTACAACAGCTACAAACCAAACTAGAGGTCCTCATCCTCTAAATCCTTCTCTTCTATCTCATTTGGTTGGTGCCCACCTAAACTATCCTCTTCATGTATTCATCGCCAAGAAATCTGAGGAAATCTCTGTACAGCCACCCCCTAGATCCTTTTCTCCCCTGGCATCTCCTTTACCATGTGACTTGCATATTGTCAACTTCAAGGTTCCTCGTCCTCCCAAGTATCTCCAACAGCAACTTGAAGAGCCTAGGTTTGCCCTAATCTTTCAGAGACGACACTGGGATTCTTCTTACTGCAGAAAGGGCAGGTCAGAATGTTCAAGTGTAGCTGATGTGCCTGTTAATCTGTTTTACATGTTCAATAATCTGGCTGTGTTGAACGCAAAGGCTACTTCTTTAAATCTTTTGCATGACGACATAGAGATACTTGGCTACAGCGACCATTTTGGAGATGGAGCTCATGATGGGCATGTCCTCATTTCACCCATGGAGATACAGGCTTACAAGTTGGAACTAAGGCCCCACCAGCGAAGGTAGAGAGAGCATTTGTATATCTTTGTCCCCACTGAAGCCGAATTAGGATGTGCTAGTTCAAGCACCACCACTGCAACTCTTCTCCCACGTCACAAATTCAACATCTACTATATTTTGGAGAGAAGGTGGAAATTCTCACAGTTGTGGTTTGCCTAGGTTTTTTTTGACATTTTCGGTTGAGGCTTGAGGGCTTGGGATTTGTTCCTGCTGTAGCAGCTACTTCAGAAAACATACAGAGAAGATCCTTATGGTACTGAAACTGCTGGCATTGACAGAAGATCTCATCTTGTATGAGAAACTGCATTGCACATGGTTCTCTTCCAAGATGTTAAAGTAGGAGGCATTAGAATGCTTAGGTAATTTTACAGATTAGAAGTTAAGGTGGTTATTATAATGTAGTAACATATTTCTGTTATTAAGCTAATGATGACATTGCTTCGGATTGTGTCCAAATGAGTCTTTTTTGAGACATTTGTTTAAAAAAAGATTTCCTGGGAAAGTAATTGGCTGTAGCTGGGATGGAGTGGAAATAATTGTGTTTCTCATTACCTTCTTGCGTTTCATAAGCTTGATGTGCCAATATTCCAATTCTCTCGACTGCAGCAGAAGGGCTCACATACAAAGATAGGGGGGGGGGGGGAGGAGGAATCAAATGGGCGGGTTGAGTTTAAATTGAGGATATTGAAAGGGTTGAAAAGAAATCAAGTTGGATTATGATTCGTTCAAATTTATTTCAGACTCAAATGAGTTAAAATTGGGTTGGTTCATGATTCATTTAATTTGACTTGCTTAATTTTAACATACCTATAAAGTTTTGGACCAGTTACCTGTATTTGGGTTCATCACCAAATATGCATCCTTACGTTGACAGTAAAATATGAGGTTTATTTTCTCTTCCCGCCATACTAATTCATGACTACTAAGATTATCTATTGATTCGTTCGTTCTGTTATTTTTTAGGTAAGAGTAATGCATTAAAATTGTTGCATATCATAATTTTGAAGGAATTAAGTTGCTGTCGACACTATAGATTTATCTACATCTACTATTTTTGGGTAACTTTATGGCCGTGTTTTGCTCATTCAGTTCAATTTACGTTGTTTTAATGGTGAAAGTTTTTCAAATTTTAACATCTACTCGTAATTTCCTTTTCACAAGTGAGGAGTTTTGCAATTTTTGGGAATTATAAGAGTTTGAACAGTTCCACATTAGAGCCCCTTAAAAAGCGCTAACAGAATATTTTACGTGAGTCGATCCCAAACCCAATCCGAATGCCTCTTCTTCTTCTTCTTTTTGTTTTCTCAGTCTCAAGCTTAGCCTGTTTAACTGCATATTCTTCTCTGAATATGATTGGATTTTCACCGCTTGGCGATTCCGACGAGGTTCCATATGGTAACGACTGAAACTCTATTTTGTTCATTCCGTGAAGGAAACTAATTTTAATAAAGTCTCTCTTCTTCCTTTCTCATTTAAATATAGATCCATAATAATTTGCCGATCGGAGCATTCCGGCCGACGAGCATCTAATTGGCGCATTGCGTTCCCGCCGACGAGTATCTAATTGGTGCATTGCATTCCCGCGTTACTTCGCGTGATAAAAGTTTAAAGCAGGTGCGGTATGCATTACATGATTGTACTTTCCAGCTTGTTAAAGTTATTTTTATTTAATAGTGTCACTGTTAGTCAAACTCTTCAAAAATAATCATTTTTTGAAGAATTTAAATGCCTGAATTACAAAATAGTGTAGTTCATTTTCATTTTCATTTTTCATTTATTGAGTGCAAATTATTCAATACCCAAGAGCCATCTACAAAGTAAATGATTTATGCAACACTTTGTGGTTTGAATAAAAGAAAATAATTTCATAAAAGACTTTTTTGATTTATTTTAAAATCAATTGAGCCAGCTCCCAAATGATTAATTACTCCTCTGGGTTGACACGAAATTTAAGAAACAAAAGCACTTTTAAAAGTTTCGTTATCTAAAGTAAAGCATGGGAGAGTAATATACGTAACATGACATATTGTAATTTATCGAAGACATGGCGTTAAATTAAAAATTCTAAAAAAATACAAATTAAGATAAAATTTTGTAGATAATAGAGCATTGTCTTGTTTATCCCTCACAAGGAGTCCTAGTATTTCTCCTACAGTTTCTTATCCTCAGTTGTTACTATCTACTATATATCTCTTGTATTGCAATTTATCATACTATTTTATTATAGTTATTATTCTTTTTTTTTTCCAGAATGCTTTGTCATGTTTCTCTAGCACCTTCTTTGATATATTTTTCTTTAAGCTAAGGGTCTATCAAAAATAATCATTCTACCTTCCAAGAAAGAGATAAAATCTATCTATACTCTACTCTATCCAAACTCGACCTATGAAATTACTTTAGGTATGTGTTGCTATAAAACAAATTTTAAACATCCGTATGAATGTAATTCATCCCATTAAGATAGAAAGACGGTATTCTTTTGATGAATTAAAAAGAAAAGTGTTCCAAATTGAGACACAAAGACTATTAAAATGAAGACAAATTAATAGATTGTCAATAAAACCCTTGATGGTCACTTCCCATTGATTCAATGTCTTATATTGGTGCCTCTGCTTTATATCCATTTCTCGAAAGGTACGATGTTCAATTTGGTGTTCATTATTACTCTGATTTTGGACCATTCTCCATTTTTTTTTTTTTGCAAAGCACCCTCTATTATGATATATATATATAGACTCTTTATCTTTTTAAGAATAATATGTTTAATATAAAGATAGGGAGATGCACTTTCACATAATAAAAAGTTGCAACTCTTATCAAATTATCTATTGTAATAAAGATGTTGCTTTATAGAAATGGCGCACATATATATATGGGCATTGGCGTGAGAGTTCAGATGACTAGACGGTATTACGCTTCATTGATTGGGTAGTAAAGAATATTCAGATGATTAAACCTTAAAGTTTACATAAGTCCTGCCTAGGTAGTTTAAGGGATAATGGATTTCTTAATTTGGACCATCCCTCCATTAGAAGTTAACTTTTGGAGTTGAGTATGGTTCAAAATTCATTTAACATGGTATCACAACAAGATCTATCGCCTCAATTCTTATTTACTGATGTTGAGCCCTCATATGTCCAACCCTACACGTAAATGTGGATATAATAGATCAATATCAACATCATGAACTGTCTTGTAATAAAACTAATTGTTGTTGATACCATCTTCTCGATTCCTTCTTTCATAACCAGAGCAAAAAACCCCAAATACTAGTTACAATGGATATGAAACAGAATGTTTGAAATTTATTAAGTTCTGATCCCATCTTCTCTGAAAAATCCGAAAGCTCTTCTGTGTGGCGATAATACAAAAATTATCATTAAAAAAGAAAGCCTTTTGTACCAGGCGCACTACGCTTTCTCTTGCCCAGATGTTCGCCTTTCTAAGTCGAGTAATGGTTATCCACCGAAGATTGAAGCTTTGTAATACGTTGATGAAGACAATAAAAAATAACTTTTGAGATTGAGTTAGTCTGATTATCGGAGTTAATTAGCTTAAGGGAGTTTCCACGCACTCAGCAAAGACCCAAATTAGGAAAAAGTAGTGGAGTCAAAAAGCGAGGATAATTGAAGTGATTTCCATATCACTAAACCACCACCACCTCACGGCCAATTAGAGCAATTTACTTGATCATCCAACACTAACATTATTGTCCTGATGACATTCAAATAAATGATTTATAACTCATTTGCTGTTTTCTGGTCTTGGAGATGAGAATCTTTTCCTTTAGTTTCTATGTCATTGTTGCAACTTTATGTCAACACTCTCTTCTTTTGTTCCAAAGAGTTAGGTTCTATATATGTTGTCATTGTTGCAGCTTTATGTCAACACTCTCTTCTTTTGTTCCAAAAAGTATCTTGCATCACATAAGATTAGCTGATGATATATGTGGATTGAAAATTTGAGGGGGACCTGGATTACTAGGCTCATTAATTCTTAATTAAAAGTATTGCAAATGTATCTGAATGGAGCATACTGAATGATCTTAAAAGAATTCATTAGTTGACCTTAGCTTAAGCTATTTTTAACGTTTAGATTAGATTTATTTATCAGATAATAAGATAAGGATTCAGGACACATTAGTATGGCTCTAGAGGTCAAATTCCTGATCACATTAATTTTAGGATGTGCCTCTTTTCTTTAATCATAATTTAATAAAATATTCACGAATTTACTTGTTATAATATAACTAAATTAAGAAATAGCTTTAAAATGTTGAGTTTGTAAGTTTTGAATTTTAGAAAGGACAATAAATTTTTGATAGATTATTTATACATATTATCTTTTTAACATAAATATGATCTTTTGACTAAAAATATTGAGTTGGGCTGAACTAGTTACTAGACCGGTACTCTTAAAGTGCTAGGATACAACTTTTTTTTTTTTTTAACCATGCCTAAGTTCAAATGTATTCATGATGAAATTAATTACAGTTTTAAGTGGCTTTCGCCATCTTTCTCTTTTCCACGGACTTAGATCTGATAATGTTAGCAAACCACACTTGTTTGAGATTGTGATAATCATTGTCATGAATAATTGTTCTAACCTATTTATGATTAATAAAAAGTAATTATAATCGTACCAATGTGCCTTTTTCCTATTCTTTCTTAATTGACAAAAATTAGATTCCCTTGGAATTAAAAGAAAAGAAAACTAGATAACCCAAGTGTTCTTTGTGTTACCTCGGGTGGAGCGAATATTTTGAGTTGCGTGTTACCTGTACATTCGATCACCTTCACTCCGCAATAAGCGGGAGCCTTTTTGAGGCACTGGGGTATATTGTTGTTAGTAAAATTCTAGATATTTTTTTTCTTTTCATCAGGTTTAATCAGTACATTCATCGACATCAATACCCATATAGCTCCTGGAATTGCTTTTATGAAAAATCAAACTTGTCATGCTCATGCCTATTCTTAAAATTTGTAGTGTTGTACATCCTGCATACATTGACATAGTGACTGAAATAACCGGCCTCCGTTGTAAATCGGGACCCTATTCTGGATCTATCTCCACGATTCTTATGTAAACCTTAATCAGTAGATATATTAACTACTTCGTTTTAAAGGCCTTTCTAATAGATTTTCTTAAATTATCATATTTCTAGTGGAATTTAGTTACTTGTTAATTAAGAGTGTAACAAAGGTCAAAAATGTAAAATCACTTTTTACTGATGATAAATAACTTCAAACAATTACTCTATAAAAAAATAGAATAGATAAATAAAGCTTAATGTATCAAATCCTTAAAAAAAATAGTATTACGCAATTAAACCTAGGTGAAAGTTCTCTACTATAGTGCTCGTACCAACTGGCGTTTGTGGTAAGTGCAAGCGTACTGGTATAAAGTTCAACGTACCTAACAATGTGAACTTATTGGGTTAAAAGAATTGGAGATACTTCATATTCATGTTAGCGAAATTCAAAAAGTGTATTTGTTTCCGATATATTTTTAACTGATGAAAAATAAACTACAATCATTAATAAAATATATAAAAAAATAATTTTATTAATAAATAATATAAGTATAAATCTATTCCTCTTTTGATGCTTCTCTCCTAAGATTTCACTAAAATGATTATTATTGATGTATTTCTCGAAATAGGATGATTTAGATTTTATCTCTATGAATGGAATGATTTGAAATTTAGACTTTATCTCTATGAAAAGGATGATTTGAATGCAATCTCTATGAAAGGATTTGTATGGATCTTCTTGAAGTATTTGATTATCAAGAAGAGTTTGATATATCTTGATCTCTTTATGATTGTTTCAAGAGTTTATGGGGTATATTAGGATTTAGAGTAGATTAGCTCCAAAAAAAAAAAACCTTACCTAAGATAAAAAAATTTCAATGTCTATATTAACGAATTAGTTGAAATACATATAAATTGATCTATGTAGGGCCAGCGCACGTCCACAACTCAACCCCTCATTAGTATGATATTGTCCGCTTTGGGCCAAGCCCTCACAGATTTGTTTTTGGGCATCTCCCAAAAGGTCTCATACTAATGGATTAGGTTGAACATATTTAAATAGGTTTTACGTGTTCTCTCCAACCAATGTGAGATGGGTTTTGTATACCCAATAAACCTCCCCTCAAACCCGGACCACACAATCTCATGACCTCCCCCTCAGCGATTATCGATTTTAGATCTGTCATCATCTTCTACCGCCGCAACAACCCGTGGGACACGTCGCCCGACCATCCTGTCGGGAAGACTTCATACTAATGGATTAGGTTGAACCTATTTAAATAGGTTCTACTTGTTCTCTCCCACCAATGTGGGATGGGTTTGTATACCCAACAAACCTTTCCTCAAACCCGGACCACCCATTCAGCGATTATCGATTTCAGATCTGTCACCATCTTGTACAACTGCAACAACCTGCGGGACAAGCCGCCCAACCATCCTATCGAAAAGACTTTCAACACAAGGCATTACCGCAGACTTTCACATCGCTAGGTTACACCATCTGATCCGCCAAATCATCTTACACCGCCGTTATTACCCCACGGTGGGCGCCAGTTGCAGGGCCAACGCATGTTCACACCCCAACCCCGCAATAGTATGATATTGTTCGCTTTAGACCAAGCCCTTACGGACGTCTGACCATCTTGTCATTGTACCGTCACAACAACCTGCGGGACACGCCGCCGGATCATCTTGTCGGAAAGACATTCGACACAAGACATTACCATAGACCTTCACATCGCTAGGTTACACCATCTAATCTGCCAAATCATTTTATACCGTCGTTATTGCCCCACGATGGGCGCCAGTTGTAGGGCCAGTGCGTGTCCACACTCCAACCCCGCATTAGTATGATATTGTCCGCTTTGGGCTAAGCCCTCACGGACGTATTACCCCACGGCGGGCGCCAGTTGCAGGGCCAGCGCATGTCCACACTCCAACCTCACATTAGTATGATATTATCCGCTTTGGGCCAAGCCCTCACGGACGTCCGACCATCTTATCGTTGTACCGTCGCAACAACCTGCGGGACAAGCTACCCGATCATCCTATCGGAAAGACTTTCAACATTACCATAGATCTTCATATCGCTAGGTTACACTATCTGATTTGCCAAATCATCTTACACCGCCGTTATTGCCCCATGCTGGGCGCCAATTGTAGGGCCAATGCGTGTCCACACTCCAACCCCGCAGTCCACCAAATCATCTTTACATCGCCGTTATTGTCCCACGGTGGGCGCCAGTTATAGAGTCAGCGCGTGTCCACACCCTAACCTCGCATTAGTATGATATTGTCCGCTTTGGTCCAAGTCCTCACGGACGCCCGACCATC
>JAOTQJ010000049.1:23075954-23090534 GCA_025642045.1 Solanum sejunctum | reverse complement strand
TAGTCAATGCAACTTTCGACGCTCATCATGGGTCATCCGGAAACAATCGCGCTATGTTTTTAAACATAGGGGTCAGGTTGCGTACATCTGACCCCCCCTACCCCGCAATGGACGGGAGCCTTTGAGGCATTGGGGTAATGTTGTTGTTGTTGATGGGATAAGTTATTCCATATATATGGTGGGATAACTTATTCCGAGATTAATTATCCTAAAATAACATGTTGCCCACCAAACGACCTCTTAACAAATAATCAAGAAGTTTCAATCGAGTGTTTAATATTAACAGCAGATTAATATAATTGCCTCACTGAAAAGGGTGATATGCTGAATGACAATAACTTTCTTTTTGACAATCAAATAATCAGGGTCTTTTAGCTTTGACATCATTGGCATTACAATGGCCATGGACTCCCGTGGACAAATCGGGTTACTCTTCATCGTTATCGTGGTCTCTGCATTTAATTTCACTAGGCCAAGCGGGTTACAACCCGTCCTTACAAGCTTTTGCAGCGGATCAATTGGATGACGAAGAAGAACTGCCCTGTACAAAGAATGACCAGACCTCTAAGAAAAAGAGTACATTTTTCCACTGGTGGTATTTTGGCATATGTTGTGGCAGCCTACTTGGAGTGTCCATCATGTCATACATACAGGACACATTCGGATGGGGAATAGGTTTCGCCATTCCTGCGATTGCCATGATAGTATCGATTGTAGTCTTCAGACTTGGCAACCGATTTTATACACACAACAGCGATGGTGAAATTATTCATATCAAGTCTTTGGGAGGTCATATAGTTAAAGCTATTAGAGCGGCTACCTCAAGATTGACCTGTGGTGAAATTGCAGTGCCAGAATCTAACAAGTCGAAGGTTGTTGAGACTGAGTAAGTGTTTCTTTAAAGATTCTGCCTATAAGTTTAAATTCTATGCACTGATAATTTAAAATGTTTTCATACGATCAACTCAACTTCTAACAACATAGCGGTAACCTTGTAAAAATGATTACTAACCTGCTATAACACATAGCCAAGTAATGCTCATTATGGCTTGTTGCTTTTCTTCATAGACTTGAAGAAGCACCACTCTGTCGACAAGATTCAGGCAGCACGGAGGGCGTGGATAAAAAACCGGAGAATGGGATGGCTGAAATTCTGAAAGTAGTACTACCTCTACTTCCAGTATGGGTTATGCTTCTGATGTTTGCAGTGATTTTTCAACAACCTGCAACATTTTTCACTAAACAAGGTATGACAATGACAAGAAACATCGGAAGCAACTTCCGAATTCCACCAGCTGCACTTCAGAGTTCAATCACAATATCTATAATCCTGCTCATGCCTCTTTACGACACATTCTTTATCCCCTTCATTCGTGTTCTAACACGAAATGAGAAAGGTATTAATGTGATGCAGAGAATGGGAATAGGAATGTTCCTTTCAGTGATAGCAATGATAATTGCAGCTGTTACCGAAAGAAAGAGACTCGATATTGCCAGAAATATAGGTAATTCAACTTCAGAAGCTTTGCCAATGAGCATATTTTGGTTGCTGCCTCAATACATTTTATTGGGAATTTCAGATATATTCACAGTTGTCGGTATGCAAGAGTTCTTTTACTCTGAAGTTCCAATAAATATGAGAACTTTAGGCATAGCACTTTATACTAGTGTATTTGGTTGTGGTAGTTTCTTCAGCTCATTCCTTATAACAGTAATTGAACATTTGACAAGTTCTATAGGAGGAAAACAGAACTGGTTCGCCGATGACATGAGCAGAGCCCGGCTAGACAACTATTACTGGTTTCTGGCCTTGTCAAGTGCAGCAAGTTTTCTGATGTTTATAGTTTTCTGTCGATTTTATAAGAGCAGGACAGTGAATTAGAGAGTTGGCAGTGACTAATAGTTTGTTATTATGCAATGCTGTATTTTGCCACATTCATTTCTAGTAGAAAGTGAAGGATCTGCACTTGTATATAAAGGAAGATGTGTTTTTGATTTCCTATCTAGTGTGTCACATCCTCTTTTAATGAGTAAATATATATCAAAAGGTTCAAAGAATTTTTTTTTTATTTGCATTGAGTGTCCGAGTCTCTTTGAGTTCCGACTAATTTCGGTGGTGTTCAAGCCTTCGACAAGAAATTTTTTATAAATGCATCACGGTTAATTCAAATTTTATTTAGTCCGATGACTCTCAGAAATTGTCTTCATTATGGGATAATTCTCAGAAATTGTTTACACTTAGTGGAGTTCAAACTTGAGATCTTAAAAGGGAGTATACTTCAAAGCTCAAGTCAATTATCACGAAATCAATTCTTGAGGCTTTTCAAAGAAATATATTGCATAAAAATTCTGATAATTGCATAAAAATAAAATAAAGGGATTGTATTGGCACGGACTTTAGTATGATCTAACTATTAGATAGGAAATATCATGCTTTATTTTAAAATAAATAAACTATTGATAGAAATAGCATCATGTATGTAAAAAGAAATGAAAGACCCAGACTCTTATGGACAAATTATAGCATTTTTTGGTTTCTAGACCATAACCAATGATGAAAAAATTAATCAAAATATCGAGAATAATCTAAAACTAATCCTAACATTTAAAAATAAAAATATATGTTGCTGCCATCCAAGATGACATAAATCATTATCGATGAAAATGATCCTTCATAACCTGATGTCTCAAGTTTGAACGTACCTAACATTATCTTTTGGAGAGATCAAAGTCTCTGTGTAAACATATCCATCCCACCTGGCTGTATCGTTAGCTTCATCAGTAGTTAGAGGCCCTGTTAGATTGCTTCTTCTGTCTGATTCTTTGAATGTTTACAGAAATTGCAGATAGATCATGTTCTTGATTAGTCAACTCATGATAATATACCCTTATTTTTAACTCTAACATGCAAATATGAGGTAGGGGTAAGATCGGCTACACTCTACACTCCTCAGACCCCAATTATGAGAGTTTCGGTGGATATATTGTTGTTGCCGACAAATATGAGCATTTCATCCATTCAATTGCTCCTGTTATATCTGACATGGTCAGTTGAACAACTCTGTTGTTAGGTTCTCTATAACACATGAAAGCTATCTAAAGAGAAAGAAATCACGTCAACTTATTTGCATGAACCTAAGGTTGAAAAGCATTTACTAACTAACAAGATTAATTTACATACTCTCAAGACCAATTTGCATCCACTTGTGAATTCTTGTACAAGTGAACCAAAATATGTAAAAAAGAAGAGTTCAGATAGGAATTTTAGCAGTAATGGTCACGATGAAATACTTTCTGAGTCACTCCTGACCATGTAAAAAAGAAGAGTTCAGATTAGCTACTGACCATGGGGAAAGAAGAGAAAGAAAACATAAATTACTCTTTCTGAGTCGAATTTTCATATTGCAGTGAACCTTATCTGTACCATAATAGAAGACTCACAGTTTCTTTTCTGGTCACGATTATGACCGTTCCCCTGACAACAAAAAGTCTTCTCCCTGCTCTTCCAGACATCTGCAATAGTTGGAAAATATATAGCTCTTACTTGGAACTAGGAATGATTTAACTTTAAAGACGCAAATGACTTTGCAGAGGAAACTCCAGGGATGAGTCACATGCCTACAGGATGGTTAGACTGTCATATATACCATGAAAATCCTTTTTCCCTTATTGCTGGAAAGAACATGATATTAGTACAGAGATGGCATCCGACTTATGAACAAATTAGATAATTTCTGGTGGACATGAAAGTAGTGAGCTGATTTGATCAAAACTGGTATGTGTTGGTACAGTAATTCCATGGGCAAGAATATTTGTAGAGCATACCACTCAAAACGGTGCCTTCAATTTGGTTGCTGTCGTACATGGAAAGGCCGCTATGTGAAAACCAACTTCATAATTCATAATCTGCAGCGTCCACTCACTACACCTACATATTCTACCTCCCGCCACAAGGGAAAACATGAAGTGAAAGGGAAGGAGGGTAGTATATACCACCATAAAGAATATAAGATTGCATTTGTTTGTCATTACATGATAGTGAAGTTTCCCTCAACCTTTCCTGTTGCTCTCTGCTTTTGATGAAAGGATTTGAATGACCAAAGGTCATTGATGTTTGAGAGAACTGTTGTGCTGCCTCTTGTGCACCTTTTCTGGTTGAGCAAAAAGTAAAGCAGATCTTCCTCCAGATAGTGGCATGAGAAAATCTGCACAAGTTCTCACGGTTAGTGCTAAGACAATGTATAGAGCATAATAAAGGAATATAAATTGAAAATAGGACGTATATGATGTCACAACTAGCTTCTTATGCTTATCAAAGACGGTTCTATAGAGGCTGGAAAAGAAAATCAAATCGTATCGTCAAGTTATGGAGAGGTATTTCAAGTTGTAATAATGAAAATCTCTAGCCATCCCATGAAAAGGATTCTAAAATTTGACAAAGCAAGACATGGAATTGAATAGGAGGGGGAAGACATTCAAAACTTTTATTGGTTAAAAGAGGTGACAAAAGGCATAACAGAAAACTGAAAAAGACAAGCTGACAAACAACACACCTTTTCAAATAGAAAGTCATTCTTTGCTGGATTGTATCCTGCAGATATGCCGAACTTATAAGAAGATAAGGCAGTGATTACCCAGAGACGTATCAATGCACTTCTTACAAAGGCGCTTAATGCATTTCATGGGCGTTGTACCAACATGTGTGACTAAATTTCCTCACTGAACTTCCCTCTCATTTTATCAGCAAGTATCCTCTCTCTTTGCCCTCTAGTTCCTCCTACAACCATTCAAAAGCTGCCAGTTTTGCTGGTGTAACAGTCAAGTTCACCTCATTCCTTGTCACTTTATAAGCTTCTACTATTGTCCCCTACTCATCATCATCCTTGCTCTACACCAGCTTCACATAAGCCACCCTTTTTTGCCTCTGCCTTTCTTTAGGCTTCACCATTCCACCACCAATCTCCTCAGTGACTGCCAGAGTTAACCTTTGAAATCACCAACACCTCTAGCTGCTTCCTAATACAACAAGCGATTATATCTCACAAATTGGTCATATCCCCACTGCTCCCTCAAGCCCCCATTGCCACCAACTTCTCCCTGATAATCTGAGCTCTCTCAGAGGTCAAGTTACCACATATGATCCTAGGTCAGTCGTACCTAGTCCTATTCTTGCTTTTCAACTTAATCTCCAAATCCATAATCAAGAGCTTATGTTGAGTTGCAAGATGCTCGCCTGGAGTGACCTTCCAGTCCTTGCAAAGGCCTCTATTACCTTTCCTAGGAAGGAAAAAAAAATCAATCTAACTCCTGGTCACATCCTTCTTCAGTAAACTCGAATTCGCTACCATCAATTCAAAAGCCCTACCAAAACTCAAAAAGTATGATTCCACCTTCATTTCAATCTCCAAAACCAAAACCTCCCTGCACATCGTCATAGCGCTTAGAGGACGTCCTGATGTGGCCATTGCAATCCCCGCCTACGAATAGCTTCTCAATGGATGGAATACTCTCACACGTCATCCAAATCCTCCAAAAAATGCTTCTTGACCTTAAAGTCCAAGCCCTCTTGTCGCGCATAACGGCTAACAATGTTCAATATAAGCGCTCCACAACTAACTTAATTGACATAATCCTACCATTAACCCTTCTAACCTCTACCACTTGCTCCCTAAGATCCCTATCAACTAAAATGCCTAATCCATATCTATTCCTTGCCTCTTTGTAGTACCACAACTTAAACCCCTGCACATCCCGAGCCGTAGTCCCTACCCATTTGGTCTCCTAGACACAAGCTATACTAATCTTCGTCTTCCTAAGGTTCTCTACTAGATCTACGGATTTCCCTATAGCGACCCAATGTTCCACGATCCTACTCTCAGCACCCAATTACCACCCCTTACCCTCACCCACGTCCCCCATCGAGAACATTACCCTAGTCTATCTTCGCAAACCAAAGACGCTAAAGTAGAAGAAACTAAATTCAAGCAGGCAACATGTGCAACGAGGGACTGCTGCCAAGAATCAACAAGACAATACAAGTAGGCAGGTAAGCAAGCAACATCTTGGATAGTGAAGCAGCCCAAGAACTAACAAGATCCAGCAATGACAAAAATAAGCAAGAGTGAATACAGTAAAAACGAATATAAAACAGCAAGCAATTAGCATAAGTAAATATGATTACACAATTATATATATCAGTGAGCAATCCAGCAAACAATTAGCAAGAGTGAAATATGACAAATTATACTACAAACTAGCAAGCAATTATAGCAAAATAAATACGATAAACTAAGGAAAAACCACACGCAAATATCAACACCACAACCACAGTGACTGATAACAAAGATGGAGAGAGATAGAACCTGGTGGGTCACAGTGTCGGGGTCGGATCGATCTGGAAATCGATGGAAAAGAGCAAACTACTAATCTTGTCAGCAGATTGCAAATTATCGTGAAAGCTGGTGAGTGAGTGAGTTTGCCGGTGGTCGGAGTGCAAATGTTTAGAATCTAGCTGAAGTTGAATCTCACCAGCCTGAACTCTAAAATCTTAAAAGAAAGTTCACATACAATTAAAAATTCCAACTATAGAGAATGAACAGTAAAATAGAAAATAAGTAAAGCTCCTTTTGAAAAGAAAAGTTAGTTTATCATTAGTATCAAAGAGCAAGTCTTCCACAGACGCACGACAAAGGAAAATATACTTAAAATCACTTCAAAGAAAACTTCTAACACAACACTGCAATTTGAACTAGAATCATCAAATACAAAAAGACTGAAACTTCCTTTTTTCTATCTCAAATCCTTTATACAAAGGAAACCCCAACCTCTACACCATAACGCCTCTGCAAATTATAGATCTTTATACCTAGTAAAAAAAAAAAAATTTAACAATCGATTTCCTCAAGGCTGGATATGATAGCCATTGGTTGTTGATTCAGGAACAGGTACAATAGCCTTTTGCATTTCAACATTCACCTCTTCTTTTATCCCATTCTCATTGTCGTCATCTTCATCAGACTCCAACGTAAAATGAGCCTGACTATCCATTTCCAAGTGTTGCATCTCAGCTCCAATAGGTCTATACCGCACATGTTCACGGCCAATACCACGCTTTTTACACACAATTGAGTATGAAAAGGAAATCACAGCCACAAGAAGAGCAAGGTGGCAATTGAACTGAAGGGTAGCAATAGCTCCACCACGATGGTACTGAGGATGACCTTTGCACTTAACCGTGTAATTACCTCTACTCCTTTCATGCAAATAGCATCCATGTGCAATCAAATCGGAGAAAAACGCAAACCCCATTTGAAGAATCCACATCCCTTGCAATATTAACCCAATCCCACGTCCCAATCTAGTGTAATTCGATTTGGGATTTTTCAATTCAAGAAGTGAACAAAATGCACAAATAGTAATAGGCACAAGCAAGAGACTATAGTATCGATTCTCAACTCCACTTGGGTCTTTCCTTTGAAGGTAAAACAACAAAAATTCCTCAGCAAAAGCGAAGAGACAAATCAAATTGAGGACCGGAGAAGGTAAATGAAAAGATTCTTTCAAGCGGGTCATGAGCCCTAAAACCGAATAGAGAAAGAAAAGAAGAGAAATCGCAATAACCTGCAATTGAAGGACGGAACCAATGTTGTCTTTGGAATTGACTGCGTCGAAAAGGGATAACAAGGAATCGAGAACGAAAAGGGACGAAAGGATTAAGATTAATACAAAGGTGACACATGATGAAAAAACAGAATCTTGGTTATCTGTAGATGGGTTTTGTGCCGGCGATTGGGTAGTGGACAACGGTGATGATTTTTTCAGGGCACCGGGGGAAGAGACCAGAGCTTCCCAAGCACCGATGAGTATGAATCCGCCGCCGGCGACCGTATAGCTGAATAGCCCCATTGTTGACTTTGATTATCGTTAGATCTCAAGAAATTCTATCTGCTTATATGTTGAGGAGAAGCTTCGTTGATCTGGCCAGGCTGTGCCTGCCAATTTAGCCTGCGCCCCTCTAGTTAGACTTTGTCTGAATTTGCTGTCTACCCGACTTTCCAAGACTCATATACTCTTTGTTTCCTTTCTAAATTTTGATAACGATAAAATTCGATGAATTAACAAAAAAATAAGTTATTCGTCCTAAAGTTATAAGATTCAATTTCGGATACGCATAATATATAAGTATATTTTTTTAAAGTTTGATTTTAATATTTATGCCTCTTAATTTTGAATATATAAAAATAGATATATAAAAAGATATAAAATTAAATAAATTGATATACATATCTTAAGTAACGTAATACGCATAGAATGTCACTTAAGATACAAAATTATTATGTAGGATGAATAGTCTATTCATTCAAGTTTTGAATGATTAAAGTGCATATTTATGTGTTGATAAAATCAAAGATCATAATAGCAAATTGAAGTCAAGTTAAGAATCATATTTATATATTATGCCTTTCGAATAATTATATAGTATGATTATTTTATCCAAGAGATTTTTTTTTGGTTGAAATTTTATCCACGAGTTAGCTATTGAGATAAGAGAGATAAAAGTTATATGAGTTTCTGGTCAATCCATTTAAACGATGTGAGACTCAAGTGTCAAGTTTCATATTATATAATAATTATAATAAGTCATCACATTTTTTATCCATCATACTAAATTTCTAGCTCTGAGTCAACACTATAATATTGAATCTCATTTTTGGTTACAAAAACATAAAAGATTATGAGTGTTTTGTTGTTTTTACTATAAATTCAAACATTTAAATCGTATTGAAATTGTTTGATGATGCTATAGTTCTCATAAATATTCCTATTCCTATTTTTTTTAGAATTCAGTCTTCTAAAAGATCAACTGATATAGAGCATCTTAATAATTTTTTATAAGCTTATAACTTGTTACATCAAATTTTTGAAAGTTTTTTTCTTTCTTTCTTTCAAAGAGCTCTTTAAAAAAATAATATTGATAACAATTAAGAAATAATTTGCATTTGACTAATCTAATTAAAAGACATTTCCTCACATAAATTAGTATCTATCCAAAATGTTTAAAAAGTGTTTTTAATTGTATTTTCTTAAAGTACTTCTAGAAAAAATTAATATTTTTAAACTTTTAAAATATCGATTCTACTATTTTTGTAAAAATACTTATCTTCTCTAAAAAAGTTAACCAAACACTTTTTTCTTTAAAAAAGAAATACATTTAACCTGGGGAAAGCTTAGAGAAACAGGTTATTAATTTGGTAAAATGAGTTTTGACATAATATATCAAAAAACCACAAAAGCTTGTGGAGAGGATGAAACTCATCATCTTAATTAGACATCTCAAAGTGATATTTGATAAAATTCTCTAATTTTAAAGTGAATTTTATCAAGTGTATTTTGTTTTGTTGCTTATTCGACATTTTGATATTCGCATTAAATTTACACAGCTTGAATCTGAGACCTTTAATTAAGAGAGAACAACTTGCACTATATTATTTGATGATTTATAATGTATATCTAATAATGGAATAGAGGAGGATTTGATGTATAACTTTTCACAAACTTACAATTAATCTTATAGGAGTATATTTTATTTCTTTTTATAAAAGAGTCTCACGTTTAAGCAAATCTTCAATAGTTTTACACAAAAAAAGAAAAAAAAAGAAAACCTGAAAAAGATCATTTACTCCCTTAAGTCACGTATGAATTAAGGAAACAACAAAATAAACAAATGTCCAAACTAAACTACCAGAATAAGCACTTTCTTTAAAATCCCACGTTATTTATGATGCCGGAAGCCTGCATTAATATTGCTCTTCTTCTCGTGTACACGCATCCTTTACGCTTCTTGTTTTCAGTAAAAGATTGCACTTTCCGTTTGGCTTTTCTCAGTAAGCAAATCATAATTGCTAAATTCCTAGCCATTCTTATCTACTAGGCATACAACAACATTACCGATCCTAAAAAAAAGGTTTCTGCTCATTGTAAAGTAAAAATATCGAATATATGCAATTTAATTTTTATATTTAAAAATATAGTGCGATTGTTTTCAAATAACTCATAATAAATGTCAAAAATTGCATTGACTAATTGTTACTTAACAATCAAAAGAAAAGCAAATAATTTAAAAAGCCTCTTACTTTATTCTACCATACTCAAAGTCAAAAAATAGTGAATCTTTTGCCCGAATTCCTTATCTACTAGGCATAAAACGAGTATATAAATACAAGACAGTCTTCTCAGTTCTCATCTATAAATTGCAAATACATCTACATTCTACAGTAAATTGAACAGCATGAAAATCATCAACAAGGCAGGTTCGATTTTACTTCTTTTGGTGTTCTTCTTGGCTTTTTTCCAAGAATCTGTCCATGGGCGCCCTCTTTTACTGTCAATGTCCAGACCCAATCCGGATGATGCTGCCTTATTTGCTCGATGGCTCGTTTCTCAGAGTTCTTGGGGTGTCCTCAAGTATGTACTGTTTCCCTTCTTTTCTCAAAGATCGAATCTTTTACTCTGGTTTGTTGTTTTAGTCAACCCCAATTAGTTTAGGGTGGGGGTGGGGGGGTCGAGAGTTGATTGATTGATTGATTGTTCTTGAATTTGTTCCTGTTTTGGTCAGATGCAGCTTCATAGCACATTACCTAGATAGATCTTGTTTAAGTGTAAAGACATAATTTTTCTTGTTATCTTGCTTTCTGTTTGGAGGGGCTAGAACTTTGATATCCCCTTGTCAATCACTCCCTCCTTTTCAATTTGTTTGTCTTGTTTTGACTTTAGAGTTTTAAAAGGAAAGAATACATTTCAATCTTGTTGGTGTTAAGCAAAAATATGTTGAATGTACCAAAATCTACTGGTCTTAATGATGTCATGTCAAAAGTTGGATTAAAGAGTTGCTCATAAAATGAAGGGACATTCTTTTAAGACGGAGGGAGTAGCATGTTAAATCTGCACTACAGATGTTTTCATTTGTGTCAGATAAACTCAACTTGTTGGCTATAACAGATAACAGTACTGACTAAATAAATTATAACAGATTGTTGAAGCCTAGTAATTTTAACTGAAAGCTGATTCACTGACCTTTCTTTTGCAGTACTATAGCAAGTGATATGGGAGGAGCACCCTTCGGGTATGTATGTTAGACTATGTCTCTGTATATTGTTTGGGAGCTAATTTGTTTGTCTTGAGTTTTGCTTATGGATAGATCGAGATTATCTGGTAGTTCTAAGTGGACTCTTTTGAAAAGCTTTTCTGTAGTCATGTATTTCCAGATGTCCAGAATTCTCATTACACTACCAAAAAGGAAACAAAAGAAGAAGATTTCGAGATGTCTTTTATTTTATGTTACTTCATTGGGGAGGGGTCAACTGGATTGTCATCATGTTATTTGGCATTAGAAATGCATTTGTTTTACCATTACTCTTAGCATACAATTTTCTTTTATTGCATCCTAAAGCTGGATGATCGTAAGTCAAGGAGATTTCTACATGAAAAAGTGGAATAGTGATCATTCCCGTGCGAGTGCCTATTTCACTTTAGGAGGTGTCAGACCGGAGTTTTGGGTAAAAACCTTAATTCAGGAGATAGTCCTTTGTTCGATTTTGAAGGGGTTTGAATTTTGAATTCTTTAGAAGCTCTTGACATAGAACTTAATGTTTCTTGAACCCCGAGAAACTTTTGGACCAGAGATGAAGGATTTGTGGAATGATATGTTTTATGCATTTGATGCTGTTCAATCTTGTTTTACCACCAGTCATGATTTGTTTTATTAGTCTTATCTTGAAGTACTTTCGCCCGTGCAGAAATGTTGTCTCATTTAGTGATGGTTTACCAGACAAAGGCCGTGGCATACCGTACTTCTACTTAACAACGCTTGATCCCACTGCTAGAAATGCATTAAAAGATGAGAGATCATCATTTACAATCAGTGAGTACGCCATTGGCACTTGTGGCAAGAAAGATCCTGAGAACCCATCTTGTGCCAAAATTACCCTCGTAGGAAAGGTGGTTGCACTAACAATTCTTCTCCTACAAACAAGCGTTTTTTTTTTCCTTTTTCATGTAGATGTCTTTTAAACAAAAGTTCTTTGTGGCATGCCGAATATTCTGTATCCCACTCTTCCAGGGCATTTTCTAACCATGGTTGCTATCATTCTACCTCGTGCTAATTATGACGTTGATGGATTCACTTGTTAAGCATATGAACGAGATGCTGATATGCAGATTATGGCTTGGAAGTCCAGAAAACTAAATGTTGCTTGTTTCTTTGTAGTTCCTTTGTCCTTAAGCGGAAAAATATCATCCACATTCTTGCCAACATTATCATACTTTGTCTTTGTGCTGTTTTAGTTGAAAGTGGTTAATGGAGATCCAAAGGAAACTAGCTTTGCTCAAACTGCTTTATTCATTAAACACCCTGAGATGAAAGGTAAATATTTATCTTGAGCTTCCATTCTAAAGTATGACTGTTCTATGCTTAATTTATCAGCAACAGCCCTCACGTATCACGATTTTGAACCAATGGCAGGTTGGCCCCAGAATCACAATTTCCAGATATACAAATTAGAGATCGAAGAGATATTTATGATCAATTGGTTTGGTGGTCCCAAACCTCTCACTGTGGATCAGTATTTACAGGCTAAAATGTGAGTTTAGACTTTAGAGAAGTAACAAAGTTGCAAAAGGAAAAGTCAGATGTTGTAGATTCTCAATAAATTGAATAAATAAATGAAATATTAACGTTTGTTTCAGCGTTGATGTCATTAACATACGATCCATGCGCAGGGATAGTCATACAGCCATTGCGTGAAATACCCTTTGTGTATACAATCTGCAGACAAGTCCTTTTCAAGTGAAGGTTGAAAGTGGATAAGGAATGTGAAAAAGGTTTTTATGGTATCAATTCAATGATCAATGAAATTCAACTGTAAATAGGAGATACTTGTGAAACTCACTATCATTCATTCACTTGACATACTATATGATTTCTGGTTTGTAAAATAATGAAAGGTGTATGTGAATAATGGGATGCAGCATCCCTTTAACTATTCCACAGAAGAGAACTACTTAAATTTCAGGAAGATGTTTCGTTTGTTTCTATAACTTCTAATAGCTCCTTTGTGTTTTGGGAAAAAGAGTTGCAGTACAACAACATACTTAGTATAATTTCATAAGTGTTTGAGGAGAACGTGTGTAGGTATTCTCAAATTATCAATCACTTCATTGACCCTTACTAGTCTATGCTTTTTGGTGCTTATTTCATATTCTCAATCACATTAGGCTAGAGTTCAAGCTATGAAAATTAAAATAAACGCTAGTGCCTTCTCAGACTATATTTATATGTTGTTGGTATAAACATTTCGTGTATATAAGTTTTTACTTCTGAAGAATCCTGTTAATTATAGTTCTATTCAATGGCGAAGCCTGGATTTTGACTAAGAAAGTTCAACATTTGAAAAAGTAGATACACGAACTAGTAAAAGGGGGTTCGATATTTACTATGTATACATAGAAAAATTATTTTAATCATGTATAAATAATATAATTTTTTGTCGAAGAGGATTCAGATGAACCCCTAAACATTGTGTAGGTCCACCCTTGGTTCTATTATTAGCACTTCTCTCCGCCCCTTGGTTCTATTATTAGCACTTCTCTTCCTTTGATAGTCCGATAATAAATAAGTTATGACATATTGATTTTCATATAACTTACATAACATATATATCCAAGTGAAGTGTATCAAGGATGAGGGAGGGTGAGATGTTGGTGGATGACACTTCCATTAAATTAAGGTGGCAAACTTACTTTCATAAACTCTTAAATGAAAAAGGAGATAGAGATATTGAGCTGGGTAAGTTGACACACTCCGAAAACTATCGTGATTTTGGTTATTGTAGGCGGTTTAGAGTTAAGGAGGTAAGACGGGCTATTAGTAGGATGAAGAGGGTGAGGGTGATCGGGCTCAATGAGATTCTGGTAGACTTTTGGAAGAACATGGTCAAGGATGGTATAGAGTGGTTGACTAGACTGTTCAATGCTATTAGGAAGACTGCCAAAATACCTGATGAATCGAGGAGGAGTACAATGGTTCCATTGTATAAGAATAAGGGAGATATTCAAAACTGTAACAATTACAGGGGTATCAAGTTGTTAAGCTACACTATGAAGGTCTGGGAGAGAGTAGTGGAGATGAGAGTGCGAAAAGTAATATCTATTTCGGAGAATAGGTTTGGATTAATGCCGGGACAGTCGACTACTGAAGCAATTCATCTTGTTCGAAGGTTAGTGGAGAAATATAGAAAAAGAAAAAAGTACCTTTATATAGTGTTCATTGGTCTCGAGAAGGCATATGACAAAGTCCCAAGGGATGTCTGAGGTATTTACAAGTGAAAGGTGTCCCAATGACATATATCAGGGTGATTAAGGACATGTACGATGGAGCTAAAACTCGGGTAAGAATGGTGGGAGGAGACTCAGAGTATTTTCCTATTGAGATGTTACTCCATCAAGAATCTGTGTTGAGCCCTTTCTTGTTTGTCTTGGTGATGGATGAGCTGACGCGATCTATCCAGGAGGAGGTACCATGGT